>JAPEVW010000522.1:0-52500 GCA_027921565.1 Artemia sinica | reverse complement strand
TTTCATAACAATGCTTAACGTAACCTAGTAACAGTATAACTTTCCTCAATGTCTTCATGTTACTGCAAAATCAAGGAATGTAATTTTCTACTGCTTTTCCTCATTTTACCACCAAGCACATGTAAAATTCTTACTCAACCGTGTGAGGCACAATACCTCATTTGCTACAAAAGTAAGCTTCCCACTCAGTAGGAAGAAGCTAAAAAGGATTTTAAACTTCGTCTTAGAGCTCTCAAATTGTCACTCTATTGGGAATGTAAAATATATCTTGGAGTTCATTTATACTCTGGGTAAGTGGCTCCTGATCTTGTGGTAAGCACTCCCAAAGACCTGTCAGAAAATGACGACAAACAACTTGTTGCCAGTCATCTTGCAATAACCAAAAAAATCAAATAGCAGCAAAATTACATTGAAAAAACCTGAGATGATTTTAATTTCCTGCGGCTTGAATGTACATGCACTTGGCTATTTTGAGAGAAACCAAGAAATAATCACGAGCTTATCATTTGAGCCGAGTCTTCCAAAGAGTATGTATCCCTAATAGTGGATTAAGTATGGTCTACCAAAAATTAAAAGACCCATAGAAATCACACAAAATACAGTGCTGCTTGCTATCTACGGTATTCTAAGGTTCTTTGCTAAAAACTAACTCCATCTGTGTGATTAAATTGCCAAATTTACCAGTTTGACCACTAGAAGGTATTACTTATGGCACTAGCATTATTGACATTTTTTTCTTTTTCAATCAATGGGCAGTCCTATGTTATTTACGTTATAATAGTTTTCGATTCCTAAAAGAGTTATCTTTGGCAAAAAAAATTCAATTTATTCAGATTCCTATTCTCTGTGTAAGCTTCTGGGAGGGGGACGGTGGATGGTGACTTAACTAATTTTCTTAGAACACACTGCTTTTCCATTAAAAACAAAAAAAAAATTTTAAACAAGAAAAAACGGGTTTTAATTTTCTATAAAGCAGTGAAATACAAAACAATTAATTATGCACAAAAGCTCCGATATTTCGGCCCCACATCCGGTGAGCCTTTCTCAACGGAAAAAAAAAATAAAATAAAATAAATAAATAAAAAAAAACAAAAAAACTTAACTTACATCACAATACTAAACACATAAAGAGAAAGAAAAAAAAAACAAAAGAAAAAATATAAATAAATAAGAAACAAAAACTCACATATTAAATATAGACATTCAGTGCATGGAAGTGTTTATTTAATATGTGAGTTTTGTTTTCTTATTTATTTATATTTTTTTTTCTTTTTTTTTTTTTTCTTTCTCTTATGTGTTTAGTATTGTGATGTAAGTTAAGTTTTTTTGTTTTTTTTATTTATTTATTTTATTTTATTTTTTTTTCCGTTGAGAAAGGCTCCCGGATGTGGGGCCGAAATATTCGGAGCTTTTGTGCATAATTAATTGTTTTGTATTTCACTGCTTTATAGAAATTAAAACCCGTTTTTCTTGTTTAAAATTGTTTTTTTTGTTTTAATGGTGACTTAACTAGAGCTACTTGGTAAAAAAATCTTTCTTAATGAACTACTGATTTTGTTTATGCTGAATCTACTAAGTTTTGCTGATATATTCACATTTTATTAACCGAATCCATCTCTCCTTTAGAATTGCGTTTTTCTTCTGTCACTTTAGTTGTCATATTTATACCATCTTTTCTGTTTTGTCTTATATAATTCCAATAAATTTATGATAATTCCAACAAGAAATGTATGACAATTATTATACAATTCCAACTACTTAAATGAAGAATCGAATAAGCTTTGAGAGAAAACTGCCTTCACAAAGGGCTTAACACGAAGAGAAGGATGGGAACACGACAATTTGGGCGATCTTGTTCTCTCACATCTATAAGAAGTCCTTAATAGAAGCCAATTGTTTTTTTTCCAAATAAGCGTTTAAATATTTCTAGTGAAAAAACTAGAGGCATATGCATGGGCATGTAAAGTGAAATACGCCTGTTTTTTTTTGTGGTTGTTAGAATACAGTCTCTTTTTCTTTTACTACATTGACTAAATTGTCATTTTCGTATCTTGTTTGCTTACGTGGTCTTATAACCCATTTCATCATTAAACAAGGTATATTTCTGATGTGTGTCTAGGCGAAATATTTAGATGTTATTTCGTTTTCTGCTTTTATTCTAGCTCATTGTTCCTTGCCTTACTCACGTCAGTTTGAATTTCATACTCGACTGGGGTCGTAAATCTGCATTCTGCTATTCATTTTCTGCCTGCATAATTGTTTTGAAGTTTATTCAGATTTGAAATTAGTCATATAAGATACTTTTTAGGCGTTGGCAGCTGACAAGTGATCCTGTGTTTAATAGACCCCTCCTCTGCACTACTTCTATAGAGAAAAAGTATTAATTTATTGCAAAAAACATAGTTATTCCGAAACATCAATTAGCAAATGGATGCTTGCCTCATCCCCGGTTTTGACTGAAAACTGTCCCTATATTTGTCTGGAATGATAAAGTATGGTCTGTTTGGCTTTAAAATAATTAATCAATGGCGATGACCAGGTTCACCGATTTGCTGTGAATAACCAAATCAGATTTCATATTGACACATCCTTATGCTCATTAACCTATGATACACGTAGAACCTTATAACTTACTTGCCACATTAATAAAATATCACTAAAAATAGTGAATTGGTAGTTTTGTGGCACCATTCCATTAAGATATTGTATCGCTTGTCAGCCACGTTGAGTAACGATAAGAACTTGATTATATAATAGAAAAAGTTTATTCACTAATATATCTTTAAACTAAGACGGACATGTTAATACTGAAAAAAAAAGAATTAAATAATGCAGAGTTGCAAAGAAGTAGAAACAATTCTTTTCTTTTTGTTTATTGTATGGCTTATTATAATAGCGCTTTTTTTTGTTAAGAAAATCTTCTGGTTAAGTTTTAATTCCAGAACATTCTATACCATCAAGACAACTTGTAAACTAAATGACTTGTTTGAATGGCTGTATAGAATGTAAAGAATGATTGATTATATAATATAAAAAGTTTATTCTCTAAAGTATCTTTAAACTAACAGGGACATGTTAATACTGAAAAAAAAGAATTAAATAATGCAGAGTTGCAAAGAAGTAGCAACAAAAAAAATCCAAAGTAGCAACGCTACTTCAAGATGAACACAATAAGATGAAAAAATGACGTTAAGCACTAAAATGAATAGTTGAATAATAAATAAAATACTGCACAACGGAATAAAAGTATCTATTCACTGCAGAAGTGAAATTCTACTAGCATGCTTAACAGCAATTCAAACAAGTCATTTTAGTTTACAAGTTGTCTTGATGGTATAGAATGTTCTGGAATTAAAAACTTAACCAGAAGATTTATTTAACAAAAAAAGCGCTATTATAATTATCATACAATAAACAAAAGGAACTTTTTTAATGAAAAATTGGAATAAATAAAACGAAAATTTGGCACACTTTGCATAAAATCAAACAATATCTTTATAAAAGATTTAATTCTTATAAAAGAATAACCAAGGACTTTATCAGTTAACATAAGGACTACAGAAAATACATTCTAAATGTCCACTGAAACTTATTAATAGAAAGATACAAAACCAGTGGTTATCAATCGTTGTGTACTGATCAATTTATCAATGCCAAGAAAAAACACTTCATTTGATTTTTTTTTTTCCTCATGTCAATTCTTAACGAAACTAGCTCTAACAAAATAAGAGATCTTATTAACTAAACGATTATAAGTTTCAAAAGGAACTCTACACAAAAAAAAAACATCAAACAGCGTAAGCGTTGCTGAACAAAATGCATTATACAATGAAGCTATATTGGGCCTTGTATAGTTTAAAAAAAGAAAAAAAAAGCAAGAAAATGAATGCAGAGCATAGAGAATTTTGAGTTTATCGATGCAAACCATATAAATTTAAACCTTGAATTATGGCAAAACCATCAAATCAAATGCCAGACTTGGTATATGTCAACTATGTTATGTAGCTATTTTAACATTCATCATGTGATCAGAATTAAAGTCCATTCACCAAACTAATGAATTAACCAGAAGTGCTTCCACTTTTTTGGTTCCTTGCGGTTTCCTTTTCTGTAAGGTTTTCATCCAAAGAAAAGATGGTTCGAATAAAACCTTCATACGCGTTATTTTACTCTTTTTTATCCCAGTCAATCTAAGAAAGACTTTCTATTATTGACTAAAAAAAAGCCTGCAAGCCGGGCTCGTAAGAAAATTGAAGAACTACACGGGTTTGAACCATATGAGAGGAGCATGGGAAATCAACATCAGAAAATCAACCCTGACAAGGTAAGAAACCATAAAACCATAGATAAGAAACATAGACTCTTATGCATTACGTGTGTACGCTTGGAGATTTATAGATATGATTAGATGAATAAGCATTCTTGATGGTGTGTGACATTAACCTGGCCAAAGCAACTAAGCAATTTCCTTAAATATTTCTGTGACAAGCCCAGTCTTTCCCCTCTTCGAGAGTGAATGCTTTAGATAACGATTAGATCGTTTTAAGGAATAGAATTCAAGTATAACTCGAGCATATTATATATTATAAATAATGTATATGTTTTAATATGTACCTAAGGTTCAGAATGTACGGCCCAACTAAGGACTTTATAATAGAAAAATTTCTAGCAAAGCAAATTAAAATTTGACTCATTTTCATAAAAAGAAATACGTATATGTACATACAAAAAAGGAAAAACCAAGGGCTTGGGCAACAATTTCAAGGACTATAGCAAGCAGTTTTAACTTTTAAACTAACATTTATAAGTGATGGATATGAAAACTGTTGCAAGCAACGTTGCGTATCGATTTAGTTACTAAGAAGAAATACAACCTTTTCGTTTTCAAAATATTTCTGATATCAAAGCTTAATATTAAACAAATTCCTACCCAATTCTAACATTTTAGCTTCTTCATTTTTTTTAAGCAGAGATTGTATTAGTTGAAGAAGTGAAAAAATCATTTTTGTGAAAATGAAACGTTTATTCAGACACGCTGGCTCAAGGCCGTAACCAGGGGGAGAAGGCGGGGAGGTTAGGGGTTTTGAAACCCCCCCCCCCCCTAAAATGTTTGTCTGACTCGTATAAATGTAACAAAATAGAAATATAAAACAAATTTTGAAGTGTTTAAGTTTTTTTAAACCCACCCCCCCCCCCATCCCCCCCCGAAAAAGATCCTCGATACGACCCCTGCGCTGGCTACAAACGATTTTCGTAAGCAATTCATTCCTTGCATAGTAAAAACAAGACTATGGAATGAATAGTCTCGTAAAACCTCTAATTCATGCAATAAAAACACAAGTAAGTTTTTTAAACTGCTAATTCAAAAAAGTTTTATAACAACTTACATTTAATAACAAACGATTTGAACGTTAATGGGTAAAAAGTACATGTAACAACCAGCCAACCATATCACAACCAATGAAAACAAACAATCACTAATCCAACCTAAAAGAGAAATTAAATTATTCAGACCAAAATAAAGATCGTTAAAGATCTTTCATATGACACAACACAGAATCAGAGTAAAATTAGATCTCAGAGTCACAGCTCGTATTCGGGATAGAAACATCATAAGTAACATGTATAAATCCTAGAAGTATTTATATAGGGGGAAAATTGGAGTACTTGACACAGTTCTATAACTGTGACGCACCATCGCCTACAGAATGCTATCTAGGAATCAAATGATACTTGGGTAAACTTGATTCATAGATGACGTTGGCATAATTTTTTTTGTATAACCCACGTGGCTTTCAATATAGAGGCTAACAAGTGCTTTCCCGCGTTCAATAGACCTTGTTGAAATTAGCTGCAATTACGTATTCAATAAGCGCAATAACTAGTTCTACTGACCGCCGTTTGAACAGCAAAATTAATTTTTCGTGAGTAATTTGAAAGAAATAGCCAAAAGGCTTGGGTCTAGTAGTCAAACTTTCTCCATACTTTTATGCTTGTTCCCATTATATACAATTTTTTTTAGCACTTTTGAAACCTAATTCAACAACTTCCTATGAATGGCAAAAGCCTACATAAAAAAACAATCTCAAATAAGCTTATTGAGCGCAGCAGGTGTGTTTACCTATGATTTTCGAAATACTGTAGTTGATTGTCAACGCGGCATTGCAGCTGCTAACAAGAAAAACTGGAATATGAAAATAGCGATGGAAACTGACAACACTAAGCCATATTTTTGTAACAGCACACACCTTAGTTTATACTCGGGAAACAGTCCCAAGTTGTAGTACTTGGATATTTTCCAAGCACCAAGAATCTATGATCTTGAGTTGTTTTTTTCTAAGTTCTAACGCAGTCCTATACTTTAAATTTATATTTATTTCGCATATGACATCAGAAAAACAACGGACTGTACATGAGGATTAAAACAAAACAATGTTCAATATCAACCTCCAAACAGTCAAAAGTTTTTGGATACACACCACCAAAGGAGGGCGGGGTTTCGCTACTTTTATTTGCCCTATGTTGGAGTATCCTGTGTTTACTATCCATTGCTTCATCTTAAAATTTCTTAAATGAAACGATTTTTTTTTTTTTTTTTTTTTTTTTTTTTTATTTTGTGTTTATACAATTTATTATTTAGGGATATTGTTTTTTAGCTTCCCTCGTGTTTTCCTTTTCTTCCATGAACGCTCAATTTCATTCTTGTTTCCCTCTGTCCCATCACTACTATATTTCATATTTAGCAAAACTTCCACGTTCAGCTTTTTTAGATACGTCACATATAAACCATGACTCCAATATTCAGCTTTATATATTTCTGTCCCAACCCTGTCCCTTTCTACTTTTCATGATAAATTCTGTTGACAACCTCTCTGATTAAAAATAAGTCCCACCTCGTAGTTTATAAACTTAGTTATAGACGGAAGGAAGAAACACCTCACCCTTAAATTAGGAGCCTTGAAAACGAGCCTAGGAGATGTTTTGTAAAAAAATCCAAACAGAAACATGTTGAATATATGGCCTGTCCAATGCTTCTCTGCAAGGACACCAAACTTCTTGCATTAAAAACTGTAGTGAAGATGTGGTCAATATCTTAGTAGTGATGGGACACAGGGAAAATCCCTTTGGTAATCTTGTGCCTAGGGTAATACCTCATCAATTGGACAGTGCCTGTTTTCGGATATCCATTGCGTACATAAAAATATATATAAAAAATAAATAAATCAAACTTACATTTATTTAAGAGTAAAATCATATCAGTCATTTTTTCTACATCTAAACCTAAGAAATGTTACCCTAACATTCTTGCATATTTAAAAAACCGCGTTCAGCCACATTCCTCATAGCATATACAATGTTATTTTTTCATTTATTTATAAAAGTACCAAATACAAGCAAAAACAAGTTTGTAACTCTTTTGATGACTTTGATTAACTAAGCACTGGAATAATAGCCCCCCCCCCCAAAAAAAAAAAATAGAAAGTCCTGGGCACGGCCCTAAGGATGATACGTCAATTTCTACCTCCACACCCTCCCATTGTCTCTCCTTAGATGATGCAATAATACGACTGCCCCTGACTTAAACAGGAGAGTAGAGTTTTCAATTTCCCTTCTAATCAAAATCCGGAATTATCCAAGAGGGAAATAGGGAGAAATTTTCCGTGGGGAGGGGGAAAATATTTCCGTGGGATTTTTTCGGGGGCGGGGTAAACGCCAGCTCCCGGGGAAAAGACGGCTTGAATACAAGATTTATCGGAGACGTGGAGTTTAAAATAAAAAGAGGATATTGAATCTGCTTTGGTCCTCCACATTGTTAAAAATCCAGACCATGTAGTTCGTTTTGATGAGGCAACTTTAATATTTGAAGCAATTTGCTTTCCACATTCTTTAGGAAGGCAATTGAAATTTTAAAAAATCCATATATAGAGACCTTGCTTTAAATAGAGATACTGCAGATATTCCTATTAGCCCAAGTTACAATAACTTAAAATAAAGGATTCAAATGAAATTTTTCTTCAGCTTAAATTGAGATCATCATACCACACTTTTAATGATAATTGGGCTAGTAGACAAGCTAAGTCAATCACTAAGCAGAGAATTCTGCCCAATCTAATTGGTGAATAGTCTTTGATTTATTCTGGCTTGGTTTTTTTGGTTAGTTTAATTCAATCTTTCTTCTGCTTAGTTAGAGTTAAATCAAAGGTTAGTTTCCTTCATTTTTGAGCATTGAAGTCGGCTGGGCTGAAGTCCTTTCCGAAATATCTGCCTCTATCATTTTCGCTTCATTTTTGTCCACTAGCTGACATTACCCTCATTTTTCTCGGCTATTTAATTGAATTTTTTTTCTTGTTTTATTATGCCTGCTTTTAGCCCTTTATGTCTTTAACAGTTCACAAAACTAATGTAATTTTATTTCAACTAATATTTAACCATTCTAAAATTATAATTACTTGTACTATAACACACTTTATCGTTCTGATAACAAAAGACCTAAATCAGACAGACAATGTTTGAAACCGCGGGACAGCTACACAAAACAAATCCATATTCAATCCTTTTTCTGCAAGCCTCTTCGCGCTTTTGTATTCTGAAAATTGCAAGGCGCCGTAAAATATTTAAAATAGGTCAAATACTGGTAAAATAGATAAAATACGTAAAATATGTAAATTACGTAAAATACGAATTTTACGGGGGTCCTTAAAATACCATTTTACGGGGGTCCGTAAAATACCAATTTTACGGGGGTCCGTAAAATTACAGTAAAATACCCAATTTTACCGTGATCAATTTTACCAGTTACAACACTATTTAAAACCTAATTATATTAGGTTTTATTTATCTCTTTTATTAAATTTTTTTAATAAAGCCTAAGTTTTTTTTAGAAATTCATAAATGATGGAGGTGTCAAATGAAACAGGACAAACAGTAGAATACAACAATATTTGAAAATAAAAATCTTAAATTTTTACCATTTATGTCTTTCGATCCCTTAAAACAAATAAGCATTTTGGCTTATTTTGCGTAAGAAAATAAATAAGTAAAATAAAAATATAAAGAACAAAGGTAGCAATTTTAAATTCACACTCACATAATGTACAGATTTTTACTTAGTGTATCATATTCTACATAATAATCCATTTTTTTTTTTTTCAATAAAAAAATACCACTGAAACTGTAAAAATGATAAGGCTGATAAATTGTTCTTTAAAAAAAAGTTCAGTAAGATAGACACAGAGTACATGATTCTTGTAATCGATCCTACGCTAAAAACAACCAATAATATCCAATAGTATACCAATATAAACAAGCACCAATTAGGGAGTATTTGCCCCCCACCCCCCTCTCCTTTAAGATTTCGAAAAATACCTTTTTTGATATTCTCAGTGGAAAATACTGCGAAAAAAAAAACAAAATTGCCCCCATCATCCCCCCCCCCCCAAAAAAAAAAAATCAAAAGTTGGTCCAACTGGCCGTATATTGGGTTTTAAATGTAAACAAGTTTAGCAACTTCCTAATTCATAAAGCAAAATACAAGTAAGTTGCTAATCTGGTCCTTTTTATTCAAATTCTTTTATAACAACTTACGTCTGATAACAAGCAATTGGGGCTTTTTCTTAAAAAAAAAACATCCACGATGACCATCCGACCATAGGAACCATATGCCGCTACCATTGGTATGGATAGATATGCCAAACTCCGAAAATCAAGCCTAAATGAATAAAAACAAACTAGTACAATATTACAATAAAAACCGTCCAAGATCTTCCAGAAAACACAGTAGACATTCAGAATAAAAATTTATCTCAAAGTCTCAACTCGTATTCGGGATAAGAAACATCATAAGTGATATACGGAATTATCTGATTACTGACAAGGGCGGATCCGGGATTTTTTTAGGGGGGGGGGGAATAGGTTGATCCGATAAACTTGCGTTAGGAGCGAGTTTATTAACGCAAACTGCGTTAATTAAGTAAATTACACTACTTCAGACTACGTTAGGGAAGGGGGACGCCCCCTGGATCAGCCACTAATTACTGATACACTGTCCTTCATGGACGTAGGGAGGGGGGGCAGGGGAGCATCTGCCCCCCCCCTAGACCTTCAAATTTACACTAGATATGGCTGAAAAAGCAGATGGTTGGAAAAGCAGTTGATAAAAGGCCCTCCATCACACTATTGACTACTGCCCCCCCCCCCCTAGACAATATGCTGCCTACGCCCATGCTGTCCTTATCAAAAAATTTATAGTGCACAAAAAGACAATTAAGTAAACTAAAAAGAAGCTGCATTTTGCAAAAAAAAAAAACGTGAATAAATCAGAACGGAATAGAGGATCTCTGATAAGATTCTTAATGACCAGGCGTTTAAACATTCCGAAAGGTACTTCTTATTAAAAGAAAGTTATTCAACGGCGTTGCTAATTAAATTATAAGAAAATTAATCTCATACTGGGCGGGGAAAAGTAAGAAGAACCAAAGGGAGAAATAACTGAAGCAAGAAAATGAGCCGCTGTGGAGGACAGAAAATTTCGAATTCAATAACGTGAATCGCATGAATTTTAAGCCCTTGACTACGGTATATCATTCTAATAAATCGCCCCGATTTGGTTTGCATCGACTCTTCTATGTGATTAAATAAAAAACAAGTTTTTCAACTGAAAGTAAGGAGCAACATTAAAACTTGAAACGAACAGAAATTATTACGTATATGAGGGGAGGTTTCTCCTCCTCAACAGCTCACTTTTCACGCTAAAGTATTTTAGCACTTTTAAGAACTTTCTTATGGTTCTAATTAAACGAACACAGTGTTTCAGGAGTCTTTCTTAAAGAACTGGGACAAAATTCAAACTTTAGCGTAAAGAGCGAGATGTTTAGGAGGGAGCATCCTCCCCGTATACCTAATACTTTCTTTTCGTTTGTTTTAATGTTGCTCCTTACTTTCGGTTGAAAAAACTTGTTTTTTTCATTTAATTCTGATCGTTTTATTAAATGATGTCTGTAAACCTGCTACACCTCCACGGAAAAATCCCTCCTCCCCATGCGATTTATTCTCTAGATAATCCAATCGTGGAGACATTTTACGCGCGGAGAGTTAACCCTTAACATCTCAAGGAGTAAAATTGAGTTGGCAAAGAGAAAGCAAGACATAAGAAGAATTTCGTTTAGTAAAATTCTGGCAAATTCCCCTGAAACGTCCTTCTCCGTGGAAAATCCCCCCCCCCACCCGAAAAATGTATGCATACTTCCCAATAACAAATACTACACGAGCCCATTCTATACCTTACTCGGACTTTTCTAATATATAAGTATAATTCCTTCACTACTTTGACCTTTTGGAGTCATCTGCTCCTTCTAGGCTTGTAAGCCTCTTTTTATCACGGCAGAAAAACAACACTTTAACATATTATGACAAGGACAAAAAAAAATACTTTACCAAGGAATAGGCTTAAGCTGAGAGATGCAAAATACACGCACTGTTTATAGCATAACGGTCCAAATATTAAAAAAAAAAAAAACTTCGGAAATAACAGCTTTTCTTCAACTTTCTCTAGCTTTCTACCCAGTGTCTGAACTCAACACATAGTATGGGCTTGATACTTTGTGTTTAATTTTTCATGGCAGATATTCATAGAGCAGTGTTTATACGGATAACTATTCAGATGGACCATGAAATCCATTTGATTTCACGAAAGGCCCTTTGGCCTTTCATAGATGTCACTTTTAAGAATGGTACAATAAGATAAGTTAAATTTACTTATTCTACAAGTCTGATTCTTCTAATTGATCCTAAGTCATCTTTCTCTAACTTATAAGTTACCGGATTTCGGTTCAAAATATGTCCACTTATTCACCGTCTTCCCATGGCTGTTCTAGTAGTGAGCAGTTTCTAGTTGGATTTGGTCCCCACCCAGGTGAAGGTTTCTCTATTTGGCCCCAATAGCTAGAACACATAGGATTCTGAACACTAATTTTTAAAACATGTTAACATTTTTTAAAGAAGTTTTCATCCTTTTAAAAAATTGAGTTTATTTGATTTTTTTTCTGTGGTGTAATAATTAATTTTAAATAGTGTTGCGCTCAATTCTGCTTTTTGGCACTTAACCGATCTAAATGTTATTTGGTAAAACCTTGTAGCAAACCAATACCTTTTACACCTTACAGATGAAAATTGTTTTCAATTTCATTCATGACAAATTACTCTAATTTCCGGTTTTGAAATCAGTTTCCGATTCGAAGAGTTTTTTCTTTTTTTTTTAGCTTTTTTTGCAGTTGCTATTCCAATGAAGACTACTACTAAATTAAAAGTCCTCACGAATTTGAGATAAACGTGTCGTGTTTTAACCCTGTAGCCGTATGATATTATATATATAAAAAAAATATAACCTGGCAAAAGAAAATAACTTACGTTTCTGATAAAAATGCCTTTGTAAAAGAATTGAAGAACAAAACTGACTTGATCCATCTGACTGTAAGTATTGAGTGAATCATAGATATCAACCTCAGGAAATCGATCCTAAAAAGGTAAGGACCAAGACTTGTTTCATTGGAAACAAAATCCACACACGCTCTTGCAAGTGACCGCCTATAATCAGATTAAGGTTAGTTTCAAAATAATAACTCGTATTATTGCTAAGGAACATCATATGCATATGCCTAAAACTGACGATATTTTATCGACATCATCGATACATGAAGGATGGCGTTACATGGCGTTTGTATGTCTTGCGAGTTTTTTTTAGACAAAATAACATGGATAAGTTATACTTGAGGATACGAGTTCAGATTGGCCAAAGCAGCTATGCAAATTAATTAGATATTTCTGAGAAGCCTATACCCACCCACCCCCCTCTCTCAGCAAATGCACCATAAAAACTAGCAAGATTCAAAACTATAAAACCATTACCAAGTTCGGGCTTCAGGGGCTATAAAGTCGCAATTCAATCACGTTACAGATTTTAATTGTTAAGGCTATTTAAGGTTTCGAGACCAGGGACTTAGTAACGAAAATGATTTTAACAAAATCAAATCTAGACCTATACATTTTCCAGGAGACACGATCATTACTTAAAAAACATTTATTTTCACAACTCGAGTTAGCATTTAAATACAATCACAAAGTCAGCAATGCAGCGTCTGCATCATGAAAATATACAGTGCTATATATTTGTCAATGGATACGATCATTACTCATTGAACCCATATTCTTACTGCTCGACTTAATAAAATTGTAAATTTAGTTGTTTAACTTCAGTACATTAAGATATCCAGAGCTGAATATTTTCCAGAAAACAGTTCAAAAGTTCATTCAAAAATTTGAAGCCTATTATAAATAACAAGAATCCTTTAATAAAGATATAACTGTAATAATACAATATAATTAAGAGCTATAAATATAAAAATAACGAGAAAACCTACAAAATAAAAAAATAATAAGAATATTGTAAATAAGCATATAATAATGATAATAAGACTAAGAATACATTTAATTTTGAGAGATGTACCAAATAATATTTTTAAATAATTGAATAAAAAAATAAGTGTGGATTTATGCATTCGTTAAGAATAGACGGTTTTGAAACTATCTTTCTTTTTAGTCCCTGGAATATCTTACTTTCCCGTAAGTGTTGAGATCCCTATGCTCAAAGGAGCTGAGAAGCTTACTTTAGAATAGCAGATCCAATTAAGTCCTTACGTTGCTGAGTATTTAGTAAACTATTCTGTAGCAGTAACCTGAATTTCACTTTAATCGGACCATTCTTCATAACTATTTTAAATGGATCAAACTTGGATCAAGAGTTTCGGCTGTTCACCCTTTAGAAGTCAAACTATAAATTCAATATCTTATAAAACAGTATTCAAATTAAGATTTATATTTAAAAAGGGAACTGTGACTCGCTTGAAAAAGTAAGTATTAACACGCCCAGGTAAAAAAAAATATACCCAGATGAGGTTTACTACAGCTGAATTAGAGGATCAGCAGCTGTAGGGAAATTCAGTTATCAATTCTTCTTTTCAGCAATTTTTTTTGACCGTTTCTTTGTCGTGCAACCATCCAGCCACTAGAAAATTTAAGTTATGTCAAAACAAGAACCGGAAAACGAAATCCCCCACTTTCCAGAAAATAGTCATCAAAAACGCTACACAGCACAAGAAAAACAAAACTAAAAAATACATTGACTGGGCTTATTTGTTTTCTGATTCATGTTTTGGCAGACCTTAAATTTTCAGATAGCATGATGATGACACCGCAAAGGACCGATGCTGATCTAAAAATATTGGTTGTTATAACCTAATTCTTAAGGTTAATAAACATTCTAATATCCGTTTAAGGAAATAATACTTACATTTACAATGAAGTACAAGCTATGTGACATATTGCCAAATTCTTCATTTGCCATTATTCATAATACACTATGTTGATCAGACACAAAAATATATATTTAATTTCATTAAAATACGCATACATTAAATTACACCGTCTTAAGCCATGGTCCATATTCAGAGGATATTATTAATAATGTCTGTAATGCGTCATGTGGTCCGTAGCGCTTACAGTCAAACAAATGAATTGCTTCCTACAAAAATCTAGTTCAACAATTTTGCTTTTTACAGTATTTTTTTTAACCATTTTTACCAACATTTCAAAATTCCTCAAGTTTGGAGTAGTTATGATAAACTACTCTGAGCAAAGGGACAATAAATTTTACTCTTTGCGTAGCAAGTCTTGGCAGCTTTCGTGCACTAGACCATTAATTTCTGCCAGCTCAGTTTACTACGTAGGTAATCTTTCCAATAAATTAGTACTATTTGTTTTTGCACGACAATCAAAAGATACAAGACATTTTGGAATACAACCCGGAGGTTATTCTGGCCATACCCAATATATAACCAAGGTGATTTACATGTACCGCATTATGCATTAAAGTCTTAATTTTGATTTGTAGATAATTCTTAGAGCGTAACACGTGTCTTAAAAAACAAATATAATTTACACGTCTTTTGCACGGTTTCTTGGTTCTTTTATTGTTGGTTTCTGATTATCTGGGAAAATTACACAAAAGTAACCTTCAATAGACTTCCCGTGTTTATTCATTTCTCTAGCATACAAGTGGTACAAGTAGACGATTATAGTACATGATTATTTGTTGAGAGGTTTTAAAGTGTTTTTTTCTGTTAGTAAAAATAAAAGAGACATTTCCAAAGTAAACCCGAAGAAAATGAAGTGCTGTCAGCCAGGCCCTCGAAAAGAAAAATATAATCCTAAGTATAAGAAAAAGGAAATTCCAGCGATAACAAAATTGTATTTTTGAACCACCGAAAACACAAAATCGAGAATTAACGGTAGGATTTTTGGTATCTAGCACAGCACCAGGTCCGCCGAACTTCTTGGCCTCACATCGTCTTGGATCTGCAACCAAAAGAGACCTATCGTATTGAATCAAAATGTCCTTGATCTCTCTCTTTGACGCCTCGTCGACATCTAAAATAGAAATTTTAAATAAAAATAAAAGGTTTTTGGCCATATATTAAAAAACATAATAGTCATATAACTATACTTCTTGAGACACTCACTCACTTAAAAAAAAAACTTCAAATGCTGCGGTAACTAGTATCAAAGTAAATGCTGAAAATATGTTTCAATAACAATTATTTTCTTTTTCCGTAATGAATGTATTAAACTGTCGAACTACCAAATAATATACTTAGCTAAAACTAAAACTTATAATTCAAGTAAGTAATCCCAAAAATTTGAAATCCAACGGCTGTTATTTTGTAGACAACGGCCCAAATGGGGGCCCTTTATACTTTAATTAGCCTAGAAATGTTGAAAATCCTTCATTGTGAAATGCGTATAAAGGACAGGATTTATAAACTGAGATAGGCAGACGGATTGCAATAGCATAGTTGATAATCACACAAACTAAGGAGTCCATGATTCATTGCTATCAGTAGCATTTCAGAGTTGTTTTCCGTCAGATTAAACATTTCAGGTAAACATTTTTTAACGACTTTGTAGATCAACTACTTCTATTCAGGCCTTTTTAATACAAACTTTTGCTGTTCCATATA
This sequence comes from Artemia sinica, assembly GCA_027921565.1. Lineage (NCBI taxonomy): Eukaryota > Metazoa > Arthropoda > Branchiopoda > Anostraca > Artemiidae > Artemia > Artemia sinica. The sequence goes on along the minus strand of JAPEVW010000522.1, from coordinate 36,430 downwards.
TCGTCCCTTTACGTTTACATGTCCTATCTGGAATTTTCAAACATCCGAAATAAATACAAAAATCATATTCAAAGGAACGATCAGTTGGGCATAAACTGAAATTTACACATATCAATCTTACTTAAACTGAAGAACAAATTTAACTTCTTTTTATAGCTGATGAAGAAAATCGGGCGATTCTGGAGAACCTTATTACGCTGAACCCCTTCACGGCCTTGCCCTCGTGTCAGGACTATCCTAGATGCAATTTTTTGAGCAACGGCAGATAGTACTGTGGTCACAACTTGTGTCACAAACAACAGCGCTATATAAAAGCAACTTCTCAAGTTTTTGTATTTCAGGAACTACAGAGACCTAAACCAGATTATTATTTTTTTTGACACTGCGTTCCTAATGTAGCAAGAAAATTTTGATTGTGGCAAAGAAAACCTCAACTACAGTTGGGTCTTTTTTTTTTATATAGACTCCAAAGTTCAATGGAGCGCAAATGCAACAATTCCGCGTGTTCTCAAGTAAGGACAGCAGGCATTATCCAATGAAAGGAACCAATTGACATTTTTTCTACAAATACAAATCCCGACAGATACCTTGACTTTTACAATTCAAATGAAAGCGCCCGCACCAAAAGGAAAATAATGGTCTGGGAAGCCTAACAGTGAAACCCACTTTTGACGTCGAACTGACGGATTTTTCAACAAATACTTCCAAGAGAATTTTGTGATCTTAGTGCCGAACACACCAACATATACAGCATCTAAAGACAGGAGAATCCAATGGGACAACGGCTTCAATCATCACAAGGTGAATGAATATAATTCAGTTCCAAAGACTTCGTAAAAACCTTCAAGAGGTAGATAACTCCGCGGATCAGGATCCGCCTGTCCAAGACAGGCTTTGGAAAGTATGCCCAGTAATGAATTTTGTTCTGCTCCAAATATATCAGCTAAGACCCCCCGCCCCCCCCCCCCCCCAAAAAAACAAAAAAACACGACGACAAATCTGGTCCCCAGGCTAAAAAAATTGTGCTGAAATGAGGCATGGTTCTCCAGCTCGTCACTGCTGTCCAGCCATCATCATGTTCACAAGCGTTCTGTGACGAATTTTTCACTGGCGATCTCCTGATTCTAGAGTTCATGAATCAAAGCATATATTACACCAGTTCTATTTGCGCAAACTAGCTACTTCGTGTCCCACTTGGAAACTTATAAAATGAGGATGAAAGATTGTTTGCTTAGGTGGAGAAGGGAATGATAAAACTGGTGGCTCTTAAGTGGCTGGACAACAGCCTAGTACGGATGGCCTTAACACACGTGGGCAGCAGAAATAATAGTAAAGTCCTAAAATGGCGCAAAGAGAACAGGGAATTCATCCAGGTTGGCCAGCCAAAAGTTAGCACTTTGAGCAAATGAAACCTGGGAGGCATTGAAAAGCTCGACTATCTTAATGCCTTGTTTTGCACCTTCATTAAGTCTAACAGACGCTTAGGGGCATATTTCTCATGATTGACCTGGCAATAAGCAATGCAAGGGTTGATTATACTGCTGACCGTGAGGCAATGGAAATATAAAACATTTTAGGAAGAACATCCTCACCTTCAGACTTGAGATAGCTATAAGTTTTATTGAATGTGCAACTGACAACACTGAAACTCGCCATGATAAACCGGGGGAAAATGAGGATCTGATGTAGCCACCCTGGAACTGGAGTGCTGCATTTATGCGACCAACGGTAGTTGTTTGTTAGAATTTACAGTAAAATTTCCCACTTAAGGTGATGGACCAGAATCTTCCTGTATAATGAAGACAAGTGCAATGGGTTTAAACTACAAATTCCATTTTGCAGTGTCTAAAGTCATGATCATTTCTATGAAGTCCATGTGCAGTAAGTAGAGGGATATTTCTGGATACTCAGTCATTTTCCTTTTTATTGTATTTAAATCAAAACAAAAAACAGTCAAATCCTGAACTGAAACTATCACTGTTGCAGCAAGTACTCACTTGAGGACGAAGCCCCAAACTGATGTTTTTTCTGAGTAAATAGAATCCTGTTAGTTTTCTAGGTCGCATGCATTCTATTTTTCAGGACAACTATATTTTATCAAGAAATGCAGTTCGAGTCAATTAACCGCTTCGGGTGTGCGGAGGGGTTAACTTAAATTACAACCAAAATTCTTCGTCTTCTTTTTCTTTGCAACAATTATTTTTTGTTATAAAATTAGTAAAATTCTACCAAAAAAAAACTCCATAACATTTTTAACACAAAAAATAAGGATAAGGTAAACATCTTTGGCACTTTCAAATTTAGCATACCAAATTGTATTATAAAACTTTCACTAGCAGTTTGTACCTAATTGTTTTCTTTTTTTAAGAAAGAGCAGTCCAATTTCGCAAAAAAATATATCAAAAAACGGAAATACCGTCACTTCTTAGAAAAATTAGATCTTTCCCTACAAAATTTTGAAAAAAAAAAATCTTTTGTCTACATGACTAAAACCTAGACAAAAGTTTAAACCTTGCAGCATTTTCAGGGCTAACGGAACATACAGTAATGACTTAAGGAATATTTATTCATAATGATATACATATTCATTGCAATAAATTGAGTTTACCCCCTATGAACACAGAGCTAAAAAACAAACTTCAAATATTTGCTAGCAATATTGATGCACCCAATGAAAAACCAGTCAAAATAATTAAAAAATTCAACACAAAGGGAACGTGTCAAGAGACTGGTCAACTGATGAAGCAATTAATTGATGTCTCATCACAAAATATTATGATTGATATTGTGCCTGGGTAATCTTTTAATTGCAGTAGTTGACATCTGGACATCAGGAGATGCCTAGGCGTCGTTCTCAAAGAGCAGCTTAAATTTAACTTCAACATCAACACTGTTGCTTCATCAGACAGTAAGAACAATAAAAAGAATTATTGGCAACTATGATCCAAAAATCATTACCACTTCCTACAACTCTGATTAGACCTAAATTAGAGGTAGACAAGAGCCTTGCATCCCCTTGTTATGAGAAAAATAAAGCTTCTCTCTGAAGGCTCCTAAGTTGTACAAAATGATATAGGGCTTTAATTTCAACCAAACAATAGAGCGCCTGTTCTGCCCAAAGCCGCCAAACCTTTTCTATAGACTTAAGCAAGGGAATATCATTATTGCTTGTAAATTAATCTTAATACAAATACTCACTGATTTTCATCTGCCAGCCAACCAGTACCTCCGCCAGAGACCACTCAAAGCAATATCAAGAAATTTCTGTTGAACACATCAATAAAATGACCTCCTACAGTTAACAACCCCTATAATTCCCTTGAAGAATATACAATATTAGTGGCTAATCCCAACACATTAAGGTCAGAGTCAACAAAAGGTGGAGCAAAATCAATTAGGAAGCTAACGAGTCATGAATTCGTAAATAATGTGCATCAAATCATGATTTTAGACCAGACAAGAAAAAATCCTTACATTTATTCGAGCTGTAAATTGAGTTTAGGTACAAGTGTAGGATGCAAAGTTCATTTGGAGCCAGCATTCAGGATCGCGTTACCAGAAGACTCAAACATACAACTGATGCCAAAACGCATTATAAAAAAATTGAATGCTGCTGCAAATTGAGGTTAGGTGCAAGTGTAGGATGCAAAGTTCATTTGGAGCCATCATTAAGTATAGCATTACCAGCAGACTCAAATATACAACTGATGCCAAAAACGCATTATAACAAAATTGAATGCTGCTGCAAATTGACGCTAGGTACAAGTGTAGAATGCAAAGTTAATTTCGATCCAGCATTCAGGATTGCGTTACCAGCAGACTCAAACATTCAGCTGATGCCAAAAGGCATTATAACAAAATTGAATGCTGTTGCAACTTGCAAACCAAAAAGCTGATCATAGTGATGTTGACAGATGCTAATAACAGTCAAACGACTGATGACAGTAATGGGCTAGTCAATTATCTCAGGCTAACTAAAATAACAATGTAGGACAATGCAGCAATTCAAACTTGCCAGAGGCAATAGAATCACTGCTAAACATTAAAATATTTATAAAATTCTCGTAAATCCATAAACTCGACTAAGAAAACTTACATTTTTGATAGAAAGCAACTAGAGCCTTAGCAATAGACTGACGAATGGCATAGATTTGAGCTACATGACCACCACCATTGACGCGAACACGGATGTCAACTTCAGAAAATCGGTCCTAAAAAAAAAAAACCTTGTTTGGTGAAAAGCAAAAATAGTACGACCCATTACAAATAACACAAGGTAATCAGATTATAAATTGATCTCAAAGTAACAACTCGTATTCGGGATAAGAAACATCATTTAAACAAGGGTAATCACATGATGTATATGGTCTGAGCCTTTGGGAAGTTTCCAAGAAGCCTGTGGCATGCCATTTCCCAGCCATGGTTTAAGTAATGGTTAAAGCAGAAATACCACAGGTCTAAACTGATTACCGATCTTGGAAACTTTTTGGTATTCTTAACCAAGAACTCCAGAAAACGCCGGCCACCATACTTCAGACCAGAAGGTGGAACAATGGAAAATAAAAGAGATTTTATACATCCTCGAATCAAAGTTAATATACCCCACATTTAAAATTTTCTAGTGTCAACAAAGGTAAGTTTTTTTACATTTCAACAAAATTGCTTCTACTATGTCAGGTAGCATTTGAGGTAGAGGTACATAGACATTTCTTTCAATTCATGGCTCGTCTCCTCTTGCAAGTTATAAAACAAGTAAAAAAATACACCTATACAAACAAAAGACCTACCAGTAGATAAGGACCTACCATAGGAACCTTTCTTAACTGTAGAAAAAGAGGATGTGCTATATTGTTTGGGGAAAGACAATAAACGCTGACACTTTGGTTGCAATGATCCAAAGAAGACATTTATCGAGTTTATCCCAAATAGACTATATAAAACACAATCAAGCTTAGTCAGTAAAATGCATCACTTTAAACAATTAGTCTTTGTACATCTAAGTGTATAGACACAAAGAGTTATTTTTAACATCTGTTGAAAATAATACCATTAAATTAGAAAAACATATATCTACTTTTGTATAATCATAATCAGACTTAATAACTGCTCACATTAAGAAAATAGATTTTTAGCCCCTTCAAATGCATTTGCTAAAACACATTTGCAAAATATCTAGAAAAAGGAACAACAGACTAGCAGAGAAAGCATGATATTTGGCAATATTCTGCAATTAAAGGAAGATTAAATACAACTGTAGAAAACAATGTTTTTTTCACAAATTCATGAAAATAAGTTTTGAACTCAAAGTCTAAGTTTTTTATAAGCAACATGATGGAATTTTGCAAATCAATTTGAAAATTTTATTCTATTCTTAGTCGTATTTAATTTTCCCATTTGCAAATGAATGTGATTGTATTTTCTATAAAGGTACAATCTTTAGCTTCCATGAGTTTAGAACATAAAGTGAAAAAGAAACACGCAAATAAATAGTGGCCTGTACTTTCTCTCAGGGTAATAATAAAAAGAGAAGAAAAATAAAGAACAAAAAATTAGAAGTTGAGAACATCCTCAAAAAAGGAACTGAAAAGTATTTACCTTTCCAAGAAGAAGAATGGGCTCCTGAAGTTTGTACTGAAGGATTTTTGGCTCAATCAATTCCAATGGACGACCATTCACTTTTATCAAGCCACGGCCTCGTTTGCAATAAGCAACTGCTGTTGCGGTTTTCTGCAAGTCAATGTAACTTCCCATTAAAAGTTATCTTAATACATGAATTATATCATTTTTCTGAGCTTAATATACATGAAGTTCCTTGTGCATAGAAGATCCTACAGAAATATAAATTTCCATATTCGCAAAAGTGGTTACAGTCTAGATGAATATAACCTAGGTTACACACAGGGTAGAGGGAAGGGGGTCTCCTCCTTAAATAATTGAAAGCCAGAATCATAAAAAAACTAAAAACTTGTTGCCAAAAATATTTTTTGATTTGTCACACACACCCTTCGCTCTCAAGGTAAATGCTCTTCCAATCCCCCAATCCCTATGTGCACCTAAAAAATCACGAAACAGATGGCAAGAAGGAGTATGTAAAAAATGTCAACTTTAATTTTAAGACGTCTTTTGGTCATGGCAGTAGAAAGTACACAATGTACAGAATTGTTCATGCTATGTGTACAAGTGTATCTTAGATTTAAATACTGCATCTCATACAGATGCAAATTTTTCTTTCAGAAAGCTCTTTTTTAATTAGGTTTAAAAATATTATTTCAGTTTGCACCATTTGATACAACTTAAAAATTCAATACATTGCTTATATGAAGAAGCCTTAACCAAATTATACCCAAATAATAATACAAGAGTTATGTGTTTTGGGGAACACAGACTGATGATTTTAGAAAACGATCAAAAACATAATAATAGCCAATAAATATATAATAATATAACAAAAATATAATAATAGCAAAACGGATGAAGACACATAAAAATACACAGCTGATATCTAGGGGAGAATCAAGGGAACTATTCTAGGTTATACAAAAAGAAATGGCAGCAAAAAAGCCTAATATAGTAACAATATGGGGAAATTTGGAAGAATGTTGACATATTTTTGGGGGTCCAGGCTTGGAAGAACCCTTGCTTATATTTCTGTATACTTGCAGATGAATATATGTGATGCACAAAATCAATTACTAATCTCATCTCACATATATTTATTCAACTGTTCCTTTTTCTGAGGGAATTGGACCTGTTATGTTTTTTCATTTTAATGTAACTGTCACTTAATAAAAAACTATGTAAAATGACTAACTTAATTTGTTCATAGAGTTTCAAAGCCAACCAATTGTCAATAACTGCTTGTATATCCTGTCCTAAGTAATGTTGTTATGGCTAGTTACTCTAAGGGCAAGCATAATAACTATAAATTTAAGCATTGTGCATTCAATCTCACTTTGAAATTCCATTTAGGGTAATACAAGTCATTCTATTGCCGTTTCTTTCCTCTGTCTCTCCCTGCTCCTCACTCCTTTGCAATTTTTCTCATCCTTTGATTTCCAATCTGATGGGGTAGGCAATTTAAGTATTTCTGCCTCAGAATTGCTCCTCAAATAGAAGTAGTTAAGTGTTAAAACAGAAAAAAAAAGGAAAGATTCTAACAATGACCATGGGCCAAATTGGGCATTGGGCATATAATGTTTTTCTGATAAAAAAAAAAAAAATGATTTTTTGCTTGCCTAGGAAGTAGAAAACAACAACAAAATTAACCTTATTAGAATGACACTATTATGTCCCCTCAGCATCACCCTTTCTTCTCAGCCTAGTCCATATGAAATATATTAAGCACATTGAACACTTGCTTTAGCAGAGAATTGGAGTGAACTGTATTGAAATTTAGACAATAAGGTGGAGTCAGAACTGGATAATTTTTTTGACACCCTGCCATCATTATTTAATTTCTATTAGGAAATCTTGATGCAGGTATTAAAACAAAGATTATGGTAGATTTGGTATACATTAAAATTACAATAAATCCTATTTCAGCATTAAAAAATGAGGAACTAGGATGTTGAATACATTTGTTTTTCTCACTTTCCTTGCTGACAAAGGACATTACAAAAAAATACAGCTTGAATGGATAGTTTATCAAGTGTATTTGGCAAAGCAAAAGTGTAAAGCCCCTTAATTCTCTTGAAATTTGGTATTTCTAGCATAGATAAACTTACATCTATTAGTCAGTATGTACTTATTTAAAGACTCTATCTGTAGCTTAGTATGTAAATGTCAAACACTAGACAATACTTTCAAATCACAATTTTCTAGGAAAGAGGCTGCATGAGCACCAAGATACTACTGTACTTAACATTTGCAAAAACGAAATCATATCCATATGATTGTAAGAGTTAAACTGCCTTAGAAGTCTCCTTTTTGGGACAGAATTTTTAATATTCCAAGGATAAAATCCTAAACTGGAATTTGATTAATTACAAGAAAATGTCACTTTCTATAAAAAAATTATCACAAAACACTATTTTAAACATTACAAAATATTCCAACAAAAAACAAATTCTACATCTGTATTTCTTCTTGGCATAAAATTTAATTTTCTTTTTACAGTCAATGCACAGTCCAAAATAAGAAAACCTACTTTACAAAATATGACCAAAATATGTACCAAATAAAAACTGAAGCAATACCTTTCTGCCAAAGACCTGAACCGATTCAATTGCAGCTTTCTTGTCTTTTTGTAATACACCTGAAATGCAGTTACAATACATTAACTTTTATGCAAAATAAACAAGTGATATAGATTATCATAAAAGTTTAGGATCCTAATTAAGTTTATCATTAACAAGTATGCACAAAAATATGCAAAACTGCACTTTGGATGAATGTGTAGCATGGGAAAATGACAGCTGAGTTATTTTTGATCCTGATTCATTATACTAATTATTTCTTATTATATTATCCTCCCTTCTAAAACCAGCAGTTTCCAAAAATGGAGCTAAGTTTCAAAAGGTGGAGCTATTCTTCCTTCTAAAAGGACAATTAAGGGGGGGGGGATTGTCTTTGCCTAAAGGGACAATCACACATTGCCAAAAGGAACACAAATTTATCCAAGGGTTAAAAAAAAAACCCATCCTGGTGAATCAAGCTCTTTGACATAAGATTGTGATTCAGCTCTAACATACCCCTAAGAATCTCTGTTCTAAGACAATCAAATACTTATTTGCCATCTTTTTATTCAAACTGGTAAGTTCAATTTCATACCAATACTGTTGAATTGAAGAGTTCATATGTAAAAATCATAATAAAGCTTCTTTATTATTGGGAATTTGTTGATAAATTCAGCAGAACTGCATATAAGTGAGATGATAAAAAAATTTAAGCTCAGGTGTTTGCTCATAATATAGGAGAGATGAAGAACCATCTTAGATGCATGTCCTTGAACTATTTCTTATGTTTGATTGACAAGATTTATTTATGGTATACTAAACATATGTATATTATTCAACAGTCTGATACACAAAGATACTAAAAGGATAATACATTTTTTAAGAACAAATTTATATATGCAAAGCTTGATGTTGAGAAGACCATCCAGCCAATAGTTGTCATGCCTGGTTTAAGACCATAAGGGATGGCATTTTGGGAAAGATGTTGCCAAGATTGAATGAACTGTACCAGATATGGCTTCCCAAACCAAGCCTAGGGGGGTCAATCCCCTGTTATATGACATACCAACCATGGTGCAAGAAAAGATACCTTAAGGAGCCATGGATGGGAAAAAGACGATTTTTAGAAAACAGATCTGAGGATCAAGTACTGCTTATCAATGATTCCCCTTGGGTGGAGTACTGGAGATTGGGAAAACAATGTGGGAGATTACCTTAAATCCCATTGTCCAGCAAAATTAGGAAAGAATCCTATAGAGTTGCTGATCATTGATGATGGGGAGCCATGGACTCAATTGCATCCCTATCTGTCTTTGATTGTTTAATAGACTAACTCTTGTCAACAGCAATCTTAAAGGCATCAACAGAGGGAGGAATGACAGCAGTATCAGGAAAATTTTTCTAATGGGCAATTACTATTGGAGAAGTTTTGGCTGCAGACTCTGGTATCTACCCTCTTCTGGGACGACTTCTTACGATGTCCCCTTATCCTGGAGGATTCATCAAACTGAAATGACTTTTGATATGAGTCAGCAATCAAAGCTTATAAGTCATTATGACATTGCCTCTTTGATGCCTGTACATAAGCATTGGGAGCTTTAGCTTATTCAATTGAGATGAATAGTCAAGATTCTTGCATACATCAACAGCTTTTGTTGCCTGTCTTTAGACATATTCTATTTTCTGCTGATCACCCTTGTTCAGGGGTGTTGCATCACACGCCCCAAATTCTAACAATGGTCACACAAGATCCTTATACAGTTTAGTCATAACTTTGGATGATCTGCAGTGTACAGTATGCTTGATTATGCCAAAGGTCTGGGATGCTTTGGGAACTGCTGTTTGTGCATGTTTGTAAATTTTATTTCTCCATCAGCAGCAATTCCCAAATCTCTCACATATGACAAAGATTCAAACAATTGTCTTGAACCATCCCCTCCTATCATATGGTACTGCAGCCTTACTTTCATTGACTTGCAGTTCTAAAATGTTAAATTCAATTTTCCACTTGCATAGTGAAAGCAAATTCAGGTCTTCTTGCATGTAAGCTCTTGTAACTGATGACTCCAGAGCCAATAAGCTTTGAATCATCAGCATAAAGGATCATCTTCTTGTTCAGGCCTAAGAGACCTAAGATTGTTCCTTAAGAACATGCTACTCTAAACTTCTACAACTTCTGAGAAGAATTCTTGCCCATTGTCCCCAAACACCCTACCTTTGTACTTTCTTCTCGAAAGGAACCATATCACCCATTCTACAACCTCCAGATGGATACCAACAACTATTAGTTTTGTCTTCAGTCAGAAATGACAGACTATCAAATGCTTTGGCAAAATCTAAAAGGATCATGTCAACTGGAGTATTGTAATCTAGCAACTTAGTAATATAATAATAAACATTTATAAGATTTGTCTCAACTGAGTGCCCAGATCTTAATCCATGTTGACTGTCTGTGAGCAGTTTGTTGTCAAATAAATGCTTTGCAATTGTGGTATTCACAATTCCTCCAAGAATTTGACCAACTGTTGCTAATGGGTTTGTAATTGGGTGACAAAATTTCTACTTCCACCCTTGTGGACAGGTGTAATATTTGTATTTTGTCAATCTTGAGGAACTACTTTGGTATTCAAAGAATTTTGGAAGTTTTGTAAGGGCAGGGACAATCTCCATTTGGGGCAAGAGTTATTTGGATTCAATTTTTTGAGCCATAGTTCTACATCCTGAGGATTGATGGTGATAATTTGCATAAGTTTCTCAATATTGTACTCCAGCATTTCCAGGAAGAGAGCATTATCTGGAGGTGTAAAAACTGACTTGCACTGCTTATTCAGGACTTCAGCTTTACCCCCAGGATTGGTTATAGTATTCTCATTAACTGAGAGTTCTGTTACTGAATGTCTACCAGGGTTTTGAATTGAGGCATATTTCCAAAACTTCTTTGGATTGGTTTTTGATGCTGGTGCTAATGACTCCTCATACTTACTTGTAAGTTATCTTGTAAGATGAGAGACTTTGGTTCACATCACTTTAAATAGTCATAATTTGCCACTGTTGGAATGTCCTTGCACCTTCTCCAAAGTTTGCACAGTCAAGTGTAACATTGTGAACAAAGTTTACACATCTCAACATTATCAAGCTTGGCTATTCTCTAAGATAGAAAGGAGATAGGCAAGCTCTATTTCAAAATAACATAAACAATGGGACTATTAGAACTGTATGACTTTTTGGGTGGTGGAAGCAATGAACCTTTGTAGCCTCAACTTTAAATCAGTTTTGTGACCCTGCCCACAATAATTAAAATGATAAATCAAAGATCATCTAGATGGGAAAGATGATAGGCTAATCTACCTTAACTGACAATGGAAGAGGGACTAATTTAACCAAAAAACTTTAACACCTGTAGAATGTACAAGGATGTTTGATATCATCATTGGCTTACAATCAGTTCCAAGAAGCTACAAATAAAAACATCATGAAAGTCAAAGAATTAATGAGACTATTCAGACAGCTTTTAACACCATGTGACCCTGATGTTTACTAAGCTCTAATAAATGGCTAATGGAACATGCTATCAAATATGGTAACATTATGAGGATCAGTAAATATATCTCTGGACTTAGTACAAAACCATACACTGATAGGCTTTGCATGGCTTGTCAATCAAAGACAAACTTGAGGTCACCTAAAGAAGCCTTTTATTGTAGCCCTTCAGTCAACCATAGAACCAGGCAAAACCTATGTTTCCAGTTAAAAGTGATCAATGATTGGAACAATTTGAGCAAGGTGAATGGTTTTTCATGATCAGCCAAGGTTTACAAAAGGAGACTTAACAAAGAATGGGAAAGCAAACTTCAAGATACAACTGGGATTGGCCATCACTAATTCCCTACAACTGTAAACAACTGTCTACCTGTGTTGTAAGGCAGAAATCAAATAGAAAAAAGAAAGAAATATACCATTTGATTTCCATATATTTTACAAATATAATAATCAAAGGTGTAAAAATTGTGTCCTAACCACCCCCAACCCCCCCAACATGTCCCTACAATGACTATATTTAGCCTTAGATTATGTACAAAATGGTTTGGTGCCAAATGAAAATCACTTTGGGAAAAACAACAGCAAAATCAATACAAAAATTCTTATAGCCTATATCCATCCTTAATAGAAGGACTAGGACACAATTACAACAGCAGTGAATACTATGATTAAAATGACACTGAATGATATTTTTCTTCTTCTTCTATCTAATATCTGCCTTTGAAAAAGTATTTGACAAGAAAGTAGTTGATTCATGTCAATGAAACTTTGAGGAATATTTATGGAGTCAAACTAAGCCAAATTTTAGGAAGATATTTTGAAGCATCTATCTCTAAGCTTTTTACCCTTTAAAGGACAGTGCTCTTTGATGAATTTCAGGAACTAGGTTATGATAGGTGAAAGCAAAATTTTAAGAAATAGATCTAGAGCAAACAAGGGCCAAAGAAAGTATTTTAAGTCTCCAACTTATCTATATCCTGATTTATATGGTTTTAAAGCATTTATAAAACTGTATAACAGAATTAATAAGAAAATCCTTATAGCTTAAAATTATGGTTCAATCATTGGTATTGTGTTCTCAAAACCTAGAGTCAAAGAAAGCAGACTCAAACCTAAATTAAGGAGAAACTGGCTACTCCTGCTTTTAACCATTCCCTTCTGACTTTAACCCTCTGATAACTTGTAATATGATTTGAAACACTCTCCAGGAGTCTGCATGGGGCTGTCACTTGTTTGATATCTTCAAAAATATGTTAGAGATTTTCTTGCAAATAATTAATTTTTTCCCCCAGATCTCTGATGTCTCCAGATTGGTTCTGTACTTCAATTGTGCAGGTGGATTCATGTATTACTCAATTCCCTAGCTTTGCTTTTTTTGGTTGGGGAGGGGGGATTGTTTGGCTTGGCATTGTGAATTTATTATTTTAAAAAAATGTTTGATGAATGTATTTGCTTAATTTTTTAGTTTTGTTTCTCCCCTGTTTTTTTCCTGGCCATAGAGCCTTATGGGGGAGCATATATATTGAAGTATTTTTAATTTGTATGTGCAATTTACAATTGATTTTGATATTCAGTGATATATTTCTTGTATTGTCTTTTTCAATTTTTTTTCAATAAATTTCCATTTTTAATCCAAAGCTAAGATAGGTACAATTTTGTCTTCTACACAGTTTTTTACCCATAGAAAAAGAAAGAAGTATATATGAGCCTGAAAACACCTTCCTAGAAAATATTTTAGGCTACAAATTCATTCTTGAAAGTTTTACTCTCCTAATAGAACTATTTTCCAAGACAGAAAACCCCCCTGTTTAGAATTTTGGATAAATTTGTAGTCTTTTCTATTACTTAACCAGGCAGAAAGTGAACATGCTGCAATGTGTCTTTTTATACTCTTTCCAAATAGAAATTACCCCTTAGCAAGTTTTATTTTGAGCCTTAAAGTGACACCATGTTCCTTTTTACAAAGTCTTTACCAAAAATTCTGAAAACTATATTAGAACAATCATAGCTCAACTGTACATACTATTTACTCAAACTATATTTTCAAATAGGACAACTCTTTTTCTTGGTTATAGGTCTTTTAAAGTTCATACATCAGAATATCAGTGGTTGTTACAATAAAGAAAAGGCTATAGTTGACCTCCTGAGTTTCTTCTTGTGTTATTTATCCAGGAACATCTAGTTTCTGGCCTAAACATAAATTTCCTGATCAGATCCTAGTTTCACAATGTCTTCATACAACCCAAGACCTATGACTGGCATCCATCCAGAGGTCTTGTAACATACACTAGGAGAGAACTGTCAGCTAAGCCATCAATGAAAAGCAGTAACTTTTTGTATGTCTCTGCAGTGGGTACCAAATTTATCAATGCATAAATGCCAACAACTACAACAATACTGTCTCTCTGAACAAATTTCCATAGGCAGCAGATACCCTAGGAAAAACATTCTGAAGTCTCTGGAATGTAGTGGGAGTATGTAGCTAATAGCAGGGGATCTGAACTGCAACCCTATCAAGGACCATATCTAATATGATATATTTCTGAGTTGCTTCTCCACCACTTCTAATAATGGACATCACATACACAGCAACCATCATTGAGAGATAAACTCTTGGTCATATCATCCCCAGACATATACATATGTATTTCCAAAAGCCACACTGCCTTTCCATCACATCTAAATAACAGTTCAAATAGGGATAAATCCTTTTATTAGACTGTGTAAAACTATAAAAAAAATCCTGGATATTTTAATTAAATACATAACTATCATAAGCAGATAAACTTACTGTGTATGTGATCAAATACCCATAATTTTAATCACTGTCTAATAAAAACATGTTCCCCTACTTGAACTGTTATTTGTAAATCCAAATTTACTACTTTAAAGTTGCCCATGCTCTTAAAGCAGCCAAATTGATAACTGTTCTAGGAAGATAACTCAAAATAAGGAATGGAGAAATCAATGTGGTCCAAATCCAATGAACTCTAGATAGAAAAATTACATGCAAAAAACCTAGCTAAACACATGGAAGACCAGAGAGCAAATGTACAGCTGAGATGAAAAAGTACCCTATTATTGGATAATAGTTCACTAGAAACAAGAAATCATGGTAAAGTCTAATCAGATTGGATGACTGCTCCTAATACTTCCCTGACAGTGCACAGCTGGCACTCCTGTTATGCAGCCATGTATAGAGATGAGAATCTTGCCATAACCAGTCATTAGATGAAGTTAGCAGCTGGCTTTTGCTTTCTTAGGACAGCCCTATATTGTTCCTATTTCTCTGGAAAAATTAATAATGCAATTGGAAAGACATTTGTCAAAGCAAAAATTGGACATATGGTGATGGTCTCACAACAAAAATCTCAGGCACAATCCCAATTTAAGAGGTTTCAAGGATCTGCACATACATTTTCTAAAATTTGGAAGAAACCCATTGATATGGCCTAAAATTTGGTATATTTTTTTTACCAAATCATATTATTGACTTACAAATAAAGTGAACATACCACTTGATGCCTTTTTGTATGTTCTCTTTCTAAATATAATAATCATTTTGTCAGAAATGAAAATTTTACCCCCTCCCTTATATATACCAATTCAGGGTATATATTTCAACATTAGGGGGGGGGGAGGGGGCAAGTTCTATTTCTGATGTAAATAGATGGAAAGTTTAAACTTTACCCCTATCCCCCTAATGTGCAAATATATACCCTGAGTTGGTATATAGGGGTGGGGTAAAATTCATTTCTGACAAAAATGATTATTATATTTGGAAAGAGCATAAAAAAAGGCATCAAGTGGTATAGGCTATTCACTTTATTTGTAAGTCAATAATATGATTGGGTAAAAAAAAATTAGGTAAAGTTCTACCAAATCATATTATTGAGTTAGGACTAAAGTGAATACACCATTTGATGCCTTTTTTTATGCTGATTATGAATATAATAATCATTTCTATTGGAAATGAATTTCAGACCCCCCCCCCCTTATATATGCCAATTCAGGGTTAGGTGGTAAAGTTTGACCAAATCATATTATTGAGTTAGGAATAAAGTGAATATACCATTTGATGCCTTTTTTTATGCTGATTACAAATATAATAATCATTTCTATTGGAAATGAATTTCAGCCCCCCCCCCCTATATATACCTAACCCTGAATTGGCATATATAGGGGGGGGGCTGAAATTCATTTCTGATAGAAATGATTATTATATTCGTAATCAGCATAAAAAGGCATCCAATGGTGTATTCACTTTAGTCCTAACTTAATAATATGATTTAGTAGAACTTTACCAAAAATTACCTAAAATTCTACTCAAATAGGCCCTAACAGGAATTGCATTTTCAGAACTAAAATCAAAGAAAAAGAAACTGAAAATTAAGGTAAAATGTTGTTTAGTCAAAATTTCAATAAGTCAATTTCAATCTGTCAAGTAGGCAAATTTCCAAGACTCAGGAGTCAGAAGAGTTAGCCTAACATAGAAGATTGACATTACCTTCCCAGAGTATGTTTTTGGCCCTGACTTTATTTACTGACAATTTTATTTTCCTAACCAAACCCCTTTCCAAGATGGTAAAATGAAGCTAAACTAGAATTTTACCATAATAGGGCAAAAGCAGAATTTTACCCTGGTAGCCTATAGGCTATGTAATCCGAGACAGTCTAATCTACACGTCAGAAGACATGCAAACCTAACTGTGTGCAATACTAAGAAATTGTAGATAAACTTGACAATTAAAAACTTGACGAAACAATTACGCTCAAACCACTTAAAATTTTAAGAAATAAATCTCACTAGTTGCCATTTTTCTGGACTATCAATATATTTCTTTCTTTTGTAAATTGTAAATATTCCCTAAACGAAAGAAAAAACAGTGTTTTCGCAGTTTAAACTCAAAAATTGACTAAACATCATGCCTTCATTTGCAATTTTCGGCGAAGCTGCCAAGATGACGCAAAAAGGAGCCAAATTATAGATAGATTCTACTGGTCTTCTTACTATTTTGATTTTTTCATTAGTCATTATGGCTTATTTCAAGAAATAAAAGAAAATTGTGGGTTGATATTAAAATTTAGTAACATAGAACTAAGGAGAGGGCTATAACTGCTTTCGTAAAAAAATATACATAACACCTTCAATTATGAAAAACTTAGTCTACAACAGAACCAGATTGAGTATTTAACTTGAAATGTACCTTTCGAAATTCCAATGTCTAAAATCAAAGGTGTTATCACATGACACAAAGTGCAGCAGTATCAAAATAAAACTTAAATATAAATCAGAGAAGCAGGCTAAGATAAGATTTACGTATAAAATATACTTTGCTTTCATTAAGCACAAATGAGACTATATTCTTTAAAAAGTTGATGGGGTGATATGATCTGTTTATGATAATCCCTATTTGTTTTAAGTTTGATCTGATTATTCTTTTTAGTTTTGTTTGTTTTAGGATTTATTTATTCTTCTATACCAATGCCTGTTATCTTTATGTTTTATAAAATAAGGTGTATATTCTTAGCTGGAAAAAAAAAAACAGACAAATATGAAAATTTGATTATACATATGATAACTTTCAAATTTCTCATAATACTAAAATAGAAGATGATATGTTGACTCAAATGGTAAATCATGGAATCGAATATTTCTTTGGTAATGTAAAGCTAAACGACAATTTAAGTTGTTGTTTAAATTTATTTTGATAAAAATATTTCACAATAAGGACTATCCCAAAACATACCTTCCAGCTTTATGATGGCAGTAGTATGCTATTATGGCTTCGAAGCACGTCCATATACACTACTCTTTTATTTTTTTTTATTTAAGATCATGAAGAGGGTTTAACGGTGATTTTTTCTTTGATGTTTTTTTCCAAGACGCTGGGCCTATCATGGTAGCCCCCGCGTGTAAAAAAAATCTTAGTATTCCTCAAAAATTCCGAATGCTTCCGAGAATATCGGTAAATTTCAATTACAATGTAAACCGTTTGTAGTTGCTACACCCCTCAAACCAGTTTTTGAAGGTGAAGGACATTTTGTTTCTTGGTGCGTGCACATTTGACGACTATTATTACGTATTCTTTGAGTGAATAAGGCTTGGGATTTTCAGTTCTATTTTTTAGAGCAGCAGTAAAGAAAGGTTCCGACCTATAAGATCGAGAAATTTATATTTACCTCAAATTTTGTCGTAGAGAACATATTTCACTATTGGATATGAGTGGTTTTTTCTATTGGAGTTGTTAGCAGAGTTGTTTCGGATGAAGGTCGGCAATTAATATTTGTTTTTGAAATATCCAGTGCACAACACCATCCTCTACAAAAAAAAAAATTATGAGATCAAAGAATCCTTACACACCGGTCTATTTATGCACACATAATAGCTTCGTGCTCCTTAGCACGTTTTGAGTTTGATGGATCGTACACATCTGTGAGTTTGGCTTCACAATCCAATCCCACCTTGTCACTCTATAAGAGTGAATTCTGAATTGTTGAACCTCAAGATGGCATTGTCACCGCTAACCGCCTCCACAGAATGATATCCATGACGCTTGCAGTGCCTCAAATGGTCTTTTAACTTTAATTCCTTAGGAAATATAGAAAGACATATTGGACAATGAAAGCATATCCCAGGACGCCCCTTTTTACCGTTACTTAGAATCCAACTAATGTCTGTAATTGGAAAAAAATGTCCAATTGAACCGGGCTCTGCGGCAGGCTCGTAAAAATGTCATACCCAGTTCTTAGCCGATTCAATGGATGAAGTCCTCACTAACATATTATCCCTTTTTATCTTTACGTCCCCTCTTTCTCAAATTCTGTGTCATATTGTAACACAGTAACACCAATCCCCAAGTGTCCATTTGCCTGCTCAAAATATTTATTTCTTTGATTCTTACCGGATATTGACCTTTTAAATAATTAAAACCAACTTTAGGAAACTCTGACCCCTCACCATCCCCATTAACTGCCAATTGTCCGTATGTGCCTTTGTACCATCACTTTTCAGGCTTTTGTATGTCGTCACGAGAAATGCGTATTAGACGCACTGAAGCTGTTTGTCGAAACAAATGTGTTGTACACCCCTACAACGCTTTAAATCTGAACTAAATTTTTTACCCTCTTCCCCTCCCGCCTCTTAGAATAAATTCCTTTTTAAAGTTACCCACGTTGACATCTAGATTTTCAGTAAATAAAACCATCGATCCACTACCCTTCTCAATACGAATATCTAATTTAGTTGCAATACCAGCTACCCAGCCCAAAATGCTCCCTCAAAATCGTGTAAGTCCGGGTGAGGTATTTGCAATTCAGTTTGCATGTAAACCAAATAAACATGACCCAACTTCTCTTCTGAATAAAAAAATGTGAGATGAATGATTTAATACTATTCTCCCCTCCCCATTCGTGAATCTGTTGTTCAAGAAGGGCTTGAATCTTGCCCACATAGGAGTGAACTATGTCTATTGGATCCGTCATAATGCTACCCAACATAAGTGCATTAAAGGGATTCTTAATTCGGCCCTATAGACATATAAATTATGCAATGCAGAGTTGGATAACAAAACTCTGGCAACACAGGGGGTGAACCCCTTCCGCTTTGGCCTACTCCCCTGATCCTTCTCCTTACGATCATTGTAAGGGTTGAAGGGAGAAACGGATGGGATGTTGGCGTCTGCCTGCAGTTTCTAGAGTTCGTAGGGTGTAAGTTTGTCTTCCATATAATCATAGTCTATATCAAGCCTCAGATCGGCTTTTAGACCATCTAAATTAAATGTAATGTTGGGGAGAGTTACCTGGGTTCACCGCCTCATAAAATAAGTTCAAATCCTCTAGTTCACGATTCTCCTCTTGAGCCTGTTGTATCTCCATGAACGACTCAATGTCATCTTAGAGATTGTAGAGCCCTTTAATTAGTGATGATAATAAAGCTGAGTCAACTTAAAAATAAAGAAAAAAAACGATTTATTTTTTACTTTCCATGCTGAAAAACCTATAAAAAAATTTATGTTTGAGGGATTGGTTATGGTAAGAGGACCAGGGCCAGAACCATCGAACGAGGGTCCTAACATCCTGGTTATCAAGGAGGCACACTTGTGCCTCTATAAAGAGGCGACCCACCACAATGTTAAGCGATTTCAGGTCCTAGAGGTCGCAGAGAGACGGAGGTAATTGCATTTTGTAGCCCAAGCTCAAACTAAGAAACTTGTAAAATTTCATCCTCCTCCGACTTTATCTTCATGGGTAAACTGGGCCGGAAGTTTCGACCCTCCCACCACAGCCCCCCTTTAACGTTGTCTGATTGGGCTGAAATTTAGAGGTTCAGCTTTCCTAGGGCCCGAGAGCTTATCCTCGAAATTTCAGCTCAATCCGATCACTCCTTTCCTGTTTTCAAAAAAACCAAATATAGCCACTTAAAATTCATCATTTCTTTTTTTTCTTAGCCACGCCTACAGGCCACAGTTGGCAACTGATCCGGGTGAATGAGGACTCATTCGAAGCAGAATTCGACCTGTTAGGGCCTTTTGATATTTTCAGACCGAAAAAATTATCCCCCGAATTTACATTTACGAAAAACCTCGTTTTTCCTATAATAGCCCATGTTAATTTTTTTTCCCACCACAACCCCCCTTTAACGTTGTCTGATCGGTCTGAAATTTAGAGGATAAGCTTTCCTGGGCCTGGTAGCTTATCCTCGAAATTTCAGCTCAATCTGATCACTCCTTCCCTGTTTTCCAAAAACCAAATATCAAGTTTCGTGGGAATTTGCTTGCGTCGAAAATAGCTTCCATTTACTAAAAAACAATTACAATTGTTTCTGTTTAGTCCAGTGGTTGATACTCCAGACTGTCAGGCGGAAAACCCGGGTTCGATTCACCGACACAGCAAATTTTTTTTTTTATACTGAATTTAAACTTTAAAAAGAAACTCAGTTTCTTTTTTAAATTATTTGAAAAAAATTACGTTTTCTAAAGAGTTAAAGAGGCTGAGTTCAAGGTCGACCCTTAAAACGTACAGGGATTAGGAGGCACAGTTGGGGGGCTGTTAAAGAGGCTGAGTCACAAGTACGAACCTTAAAAGGTACAGGGATTAGGAGGCACCCTGTACGACGTGATTTGAGTATTCAGGAATTAAAGCCTTAACACAAGAATGTTCAAGAGCGGGGGGCTTGGGGGGCAGCAGCCCCCCAACTTTAACTCCTGACACGATCAGCTAACAGTTAGTCAAGCAATAATAAGTAATAAACTGTACAAAAACGTGCAGAAATTATTTGAAAAAACTACGTTTTCTAAAGAGTTAAAGAGGCTGAGTTACAAGGTCGAACCTTAAACGTACAGGGATTAGGAGGCACAGTTGGGGGACTGCCGCCCCCCAAACCCCCCGCTTTCGCAGCCTTTAAATAAAAAAAAATTCTTTAAACTGAAAGTAAGGAGCGACATTAAATCTTAAAACGAACAGAAATTATTCCGTATATGAAAGGGGCTGTGCCCTCCTCAAAGCCTCGCTCTTTGCGCTAAAGTTATTATTCTTTAAAAAAAGAGTTGTGAGAAAGTCAAACTCCGCCATCCTTTGATTAAAAAACAATTATTTGCTATTTTCATGTAAAAAAAAGAAAAAATGCCACCCTCCTTAATTTTTTGTAAATATAGAATCGAGGTAGTTTAGAGGAAAATATACTAAAAAACAATTCTTAGATGTACTTCAAAATGTGGTTAACACATGTGGTTAAAGAGAATAATTGTAGTTAACACATTTTGGCTGCAGCTGCACTATAGTTTGCCCACAACTACACCCCCCCCCCCTAGTATACCAATATATAATCCAATTTATATTTTTACTTTGTATTTCACCATGATTCACTCTTGTTTCAAATTGTGAAATTAAATAGAAATTATACTAAATATATACGATATTAAGGATAAAAATTAAATAATTTTTTTTTTCAACAAAAGCACGTTGTGGGTGTCATATGGAACTTTTTGATTGCGTTCACAGCTCGGAATTAGCTAATAAATATGGTTTTAGAGGTCCTGAATTGCCCCGGAAATGTAAAGTTCCAGTGAAATTAGGTGAGGGTACAATAGTTTCATATGAGATAGCGCAAGAGTTTTTTGTCAAATAAAGTGTTGTATTTCGTTATTGATGTGCAAACTAAAGAGATTGAAAGTAGGCTAGAAGAGAACAGTTTGGACGTTTTGAACAACCTAGGCCTAATAACAAACAAACTGAATAAAGACAGTGTAAGCTTTGTGTGTAAATACTATAAGCTCGATTTTGAACTCTGCATGTCTGAGATGCAGTGTTTTTATGGAATCGAAGATATATACAACAAAACATTCTAGAAAGAGCATCTGTTTTGCTGCAAAAACGCTTGAAATGTGTGTTTTCTCTGATATTTGATCTATTTAAACTGTACTTCATTATTCCTGTTAATTCTGCGTCATGGGAGAGATCTTTTTTTTTTTTCCTTCGACGGTCGAAGACGTACTGCCACAACACCACGGGGCAAGAAAGATTATCTTCACTTGCACTTCTGGCAATTGAAAGAGAAGTACAAATTGACCTTGAGAAAGTAATAAAGGAATTTAGCATAGAAAAATATAGACTACTGCAATTTTCGTAACAAGTCTGTATGTATTGTAGGTTTATTTTGTATGTAGATTCATCTAATTTTGAAATATCATAAGATCCATGTTGCAATATAATATTAGGCTTGGAATTATATGTAATAAAACCAGGAATTATCAAGTATTTTTGCTTTGTGTGTCCCACTAATTTCAATACTATTTATTAACATAAAGCAGCAAACTCAATTTAACAAAAAATTAATTTAAATAAAATTAATACCAAATTAATTTAACAAAAAATTGTAAATAATATTGTAATGAATCACGCATATTAAAATTTTAGAAAAACAAATTTAATCTTACACAGTCAAAATCTGTTCAAAAGTGCGTGCAACTGAATAGTAAGATACACAGGGCAGTTAGAATGGTGCTTGTTGCAACTATAAGATATATCATCCTGTGGTGGGATGGGAGGTTGGAGAAGTGGCTTGGGGATAAGTTCTAAAACATTAGTGGTAAAGCCTGCTGAAAAAAGCCAAATGTATACGAAATTCACCTTAGCCCATGCAAAATTATTTTTTAAACTTTACAACTGTCGCCTGTAGCAACTCATTTGCTGATAACCTTAGTAAAAGCTTGATCACCAGTACTTAGCTTTATGTGTATTTAATGTGTATTTATTGTTTTTATTATATATTGTGTAATATTTTGAATTTGACCTAGTAGCCTCTTCGGTAAATAGTAACTTTTCATCAGTAGCGCTCGAATAAAGTTCTTGCCTCCCCCCAAAAAATGTTAAGGCTACGCCTCTGATGTAACGTACGAATGACTATTTATAAAAATACGGGAACAATGACTATACAGGCTGTAATGACTATACTTGACAGACGGAAGGAAGGATAGAGACAGAGAATAAAAGAAGGATAGAGAGATATAGTATGAGACAGAGAGAAAAGCTACAAAGTAAAAATATTAGCAACTATCTTGAATTCATATGACTAATATGAGGAGGGCACTATCATAGATATGGATTATCCCCATCCCATGTTAACTATAGTTTTTTAATATACATAGAAATGTATTTACCTGGTAGTATGCGCGGATTAATTCCTTTTTATTATTGCGCGTTTTACTGTTCAAGCCAAAAATTGTATTGTTAACTCATCCCACTCGCATGCAGGCTTTATTGCTTATAGGAGCTATGAACTACCCGGTAATGACGATTTCAGTACCCTGTAATTTACTCTTCCGCAAACTCAGATGATAATGTCGTTGGAAAAACTGGTTTGATGGGCTGGCGACCACCTATGGCTGTTGCCGGAAGTACTACAAGGGTTTCAGAACCAAAATTGGTTAGTAGCAAATGTTGTTCACCCTCAAAAATTGGTTTGGGAGTTTAGCAACTCCGAATGGTCTACATTGTAATTGATACCTACATGTGCGCTCGGAAGCATATTGAATTTTTGAGGGGTACTAAGATCATTTTTTTACATACGGGGGATCCCCACTATTGGCCAGCGTCTTGGAGAACGCATTAAAGAAAAATCACCGTTAAACCCTCCTCATGATCTTAAACCAAAAAAGAAGAAAAGAATAGTTTCTATGGGCGCGCTTGGAAGCCTCAATAGCATACTACTAATGGCTTCACATTGACTAAGTAAACCTTAGTTCAAGGATGTTCACTCTCAAGGTGAGGCGTTTATTTGCTCAGGGCTTTGGCAGAGCTTTATCTAAGTTGTAGATTGGCTCAGTCCAAAAACGATGTATTTCCTAACTCAGTAAAAAAAAAAAAAAATTTCCCATAAGCAAAATTGAGCAGCCAAATGCAAGTATGACCGATAAAAAAACTGAAAGAAAACGAAGAATTGATAATATTCTACTTATATTCCAAATACAGGTAGAATGTATGGTTTAGAGTGTCCTATAGTATTTACTTTTATATGTTTTTTTCGTGTTTTTTGGGTTTTGTTGTCATAGTACGGTAAGTAGCTCTACTACGAGACTTTTCAAGAACGAATACATAACCATGCATTACTTCCTCTGTAACTGGGGAATCAACATATAAGCTATTAGTGCTTTCTTGTTTACGGGCTCTCTCAGAATTTTCAGTCGATAGCAACTTGGTTCTCCATGGTGCGAAATCATAGTTTGGTACCACAAAACAGCAAAACGTCCACACTGTCCCGTGGCACAGTGACAGAAAGAAAGAAGAAAAACCAAAATTTGTATTGCCAATAAAAACAAACGAGGGGTTTTACAATGGAGCAAACAGAAAAAATTATGGATCAAACAGAAAAATTACAACATATTTACTAGAACACAAAAAAGATAAACCAGCACTCAATCATCGCCAGGTAAAATATACGAAACTGATATAGCCTTTCAAAAAATCTTTCATGTTGACTCTCAGCTGCCTACAGGGGCTAAACCAAACCGTAAGTGGTGATCAGCTGCCTGTTGCTGGGCAGACACTATACATTTTTGTCAGTGCATGTTAAGCTGTTTCAGAGGAGAAAGAGCAATGACTTGTCGAGAAGCGAATGAGTTATAGAATCTGGCTAATATGTGCCTGTTGTATCGTGCTATGAAGCAAACAAGAAAATCAAATGCTTTTTGCAACTTTCGACAAGATGCACAAGCAGGAGGGAGCGTTTTGATTTGACACTGGTACCGATTTGAAGGCTAAGATATCTAATGCTTGCATATGAGGACAAATTTTGACTTTCTATCCGCACTGCTTCTGTATTAGCCTGAATCTGGCCAAAAACAGAATCTCACTCTTAGATATGTTGAAAGGCAAACCTATTTTTCCATATTCGCGACTAAGCACAGAAAAATTGCCTAAGTTGCTGAGGTCATTTATAACACCTTTTAAGCAAGAGTCTATCAGCAGCTCTAGTAGTTTTGCACAGTACTGAGGATATGGTTATGGGTCATAGTACGGTAAGTAGCTCTACTACGAGACCTTTCAAGAACGAAAACGTAACCGTGCATTACTTCCTCTGTAACTGGGAATCTCAATACAAGCTATTAGTGCTTTCGGGTTGATGGGCTCTCTCAGAATTTTAGGTCGATAGCAACTTGGTTCTCCATGGGCAAAATAATAGTTTGGTACCACAAAACGGCAAAAACCGCCAGTAGAGTGTGACCTTATACTTTGCGGAGACGTATAGGAAATACTTTGAAGAGACGTATAGGAATCACTGTGCTATTTGCTTGCCTTATGTTCCTCGCCTTGCTATTTGCAGAGACCTCTACACCTTTTCAAAGAGAGTGAGTAGCCCCTCGCATCTAGGTACTACATCTATGGAAGCTCTACACCATTTCAAAGAGAGTGAGTAGCCCCTCGCATCTAGGTAATACTTCTATGGAAGCTCTACACCTTTTCAGAGAGAGTGAGTTATCCCTCTAATCTTCGCACTTATCCTATCACACCTATGTCCCTTGGTACCTTTCCATGCAAAATGATCAACACGTTTTGAAAGTATAATGCAAGCAGACTGGTTTTTGACGCAACACCCATTTTATAGGGCCAATCAGAGAGAGCGGAGGTTATTCCATATACGATAACTTGATTAGTAATTGGATTCGAATAAAAGGAGTGATTTTCATTCGCCCTTGAGATTCTGTATATAACGGACATGCGTTATGGTTAAACTTTCATAAAGTTTTCTAAGACATCATGGATAATGCATTTGATAATTTATTGACATGGGAGCTTTGGCTACAGCTATTTATAATATTAGTTCAGTTTAATAATTTTCTTAGTTTATTTCCAAATAAAATCATTTTACATAGTCACCCCTCCAGTAAATTCAAATTCAGGGTATACCCCCCCCACAACACAAACTCCACTATATGATGTTTATACTCGATAAAAAGCGTAAAATACACTCTTTATTACCATGTAAACCCCATCCTCCCTCCCTCCCCCTGTTTAAGACTTTAATTCATTCATTAGAAATAATTATTTCTGTCAAAAATGTCATTTTCCCATCATGCATTTAAAATCATCAAAATAGAATGTGCTCTCTTTTGCGGACTAGATAAAAATGGGTGTGATTAAGACTTTTATTGTCTTACAAGAGGGTGATTTCGTAAACAGCCTTCGCACGCGCATTATCTAAATTATGAAAACAAAGGATGGTAGATAGGAACGGAAATGATTAAGGCTACAAGCTTTTTGCGTAATTCTAGACGTTTGAAAAAGGGATGAATTATTTGCAAAATTAAAAGAGATACTTTTAGGACATGGAAATTACGTAAATTTTAGATGCAAAGAGTCCTTTAGAGTGTTTATTATTCCTTTTTCTATAGCTTTATTTCGAAAAAGTGTCTTTTATATTCTCAAGGGGGGAGGGGTTGAAAACTTATTAGGCTAGAAAGCAAAATTTTTAATTTAGGGGGAGGGCTGGCAAAATTAGATCTTTGTCTCTTGTTCTCTAAACGAAATACCTCCTTTATTAACAGAACTGAAAAAGATTGCTTTTGCAGACAATTACACCTAATGAGAGGAGTGTTCTATTTTCAAATCTCTTTGATGAAAGCAAATAATGTTCCAGTTAAATCTTCAAAGTTTTACCTTCATGGAAAGGAAGGGATGGGGCATTTTAAATGCTCTTATTTTCAAATTCATGAATTTTATAGATGATTAAGAGGCTTTTATAAAATCTTTCACTAATTTTCTTTCTTCTCTAATATTATTATCATATACTAAATTTTTCTTCTTTTTTAAGGAGGATTCCGACAAATGCTCTCCCCCTGAAAAGGATGGTAGATAGGAACGGAAATGATTAAGGCCACATGCTTTGCGTAATTCTAGACGGTTTGAAAAAAGGGATGAATTATTTGCAAAATTAAAAGATATTTTTTTAGGACATGGAAATTATGTAAAGGTTAGATGCAAAGAGTCCTTTAGAGTGTTTATTATTCCTTTTTTCTATTGCTTTTTTTCGATAAAGTGTCTTTTATATTCTCAAGGGGGAGGGGGTGAAAACTTATTAGGCTAGAAAGCAAAATCTTTAATTTAGGGGGAGGGCTGACAAAATTAGATCTATGTCTCTTGTTCTCTAAACGAAAATACATCCTTTATTAACAAAACTGAAAAAGATTGCTTTTGCAGACAATTACACCTAATGAGAGGAGTGTTCTATTTTCAAATCTCTTTGATGAAAGCAAATAATGTTTTAATTAAATCTTCAAAGTTTTACCTTCATGGAAAGGAAGGGATGGGGTATTTTAAATGCTCTTATTTTCGAATTCATGGATTTTATAGATGATTAAGAGGGTTTTATAGAAATCTTTCACTGATTTCCTTTCTTCTCTAATATTATTATCATATACTAAATTTTTCTTCTTTTTTTAAGGAGGATTCCGACAAATGCTCTCCCCCTGAAAAGAGAGCAAGAGGGAACGATGCCACACCGATACAAAATGCAAGGCCTTCCATCATAAAATATGCTGGTTCCTTTACACTTGCTCTGGGCCAGCCATTGATCACTCAACTTTTAATGCCCGGAGCCCCTCACGCCAGTGCCAGCTCTGCGCTACCTGCGCAAACCTCTATGCAACCTGGCAGAAAATTGAAAAGAGAGTGGGCGGCTTCTCATAATGCCTCAGTCCCGTCTACTCAAGATCGTGAGATTGCCCCCATCAGGCTTTGCCCGAGTTTTCAAGAGCTGTCCCGTCTACTCAAGCTCAAGAGGTGTCCCCCCCTCATGCTTTGCCAGGGCCTTCAGGCACACAAGTGCAGCCAGAATTTGGAAATGTAAGCATTTTTACCTCTACTTTCAACCTGGTTATAGAAATATCTTCCTATTTCTTCCAACTTTTTTAGCCTTTTCTTTTAACCATTTTTCAACACTGTAAAAGTGTGTCAGAGATATTAAAATGTTATTTTCGCTATAATATTAATCCCCCACCCCAACCATTGTTTTAAATTTCTCTGCTCCCTCTCCTCAGAGATACCAAAATATAATGTATTTTTTTTGCTTGTCAAAGAAACCGCTCTTTTTTAATCTTTCCTATCACCTTAGTGTGTGTATGTGTGTGTGGTGTGTGTGTGTTGTGTGTGTGTGTGTGTGTGTGTGTGTGTGTGTGTGTGTGTGTGTGTGTGTGTGTGTGTGTGTGTGTGTGTGTGTGTGTGTGTGTGTGTGTGTGTGTGTGTGTGTGTGTGTGTGTGTGTGTGTGTGTGTGTGTGTGTGTGTGTGTGTGTGTGTGTGTGTGTGTGTGTGTGTGTGTGTGTGTGTGTGTGTGTGTGTGTGTGTGTGTGTGTGTGGTGTTTTGTGTGTCTGTGTGTGTGAGCGTGTGCGTGTGTGTGTGTGAACATGTGCGTGTGTGCGTGTGTGTGTGTGTGTGTGTGTGTGTGTGTGTGTGTGTGTGTGTGTGTGTGTCTGAGCGTGTGCGTGTGTGTATGCGTGTGTGCATGTGCTTCTGCGTGTGTGCATGTGCGTGTGTGTGTGTGTGTGAGTGTGAGCGTGTGTGTGTGTGTGTGTGTGTGTGTGTGTGTGTGTGTGTGTGTGTGTGTGTGTGTGTGTGCGTGTGTGTGTGTGTGCGTGTCTGTGCTATTAACAAAATTTGTAATTTATTATGCATTTGTTTGATAAATACTAATACAATTAAGAAATAAAACATTTGTTTGATAAATCTAACTGAGAAAAAAAATATATAGTGTGTTATAATTGTGATAATTTTCCTCAAAAAAAAACTCAACCCATTCATTTTAGTTTCAGGGGGAAGCTACAAAAACAACTGCCTTCCCTGGCCCAGGACTTCAGAATATCATGGATAATTGTCCACTGTCGCCGGAACAATGGGATGATGTTAGTGAAGGTACGTCATTTACTATCCCCCCGAATTTCCAGTTTACAATGGAAGAAATGAATAGTCTTATGGAAATTGTTGGATCTAATGTTTCCGGGGACATTTTTGACGATGACTTTATTCTTAGTGAATTAGGTCCTGTGCAAATAGGTGCAGGACATGAAAATAGTGTCGCGTCCCCGGAACTACGTGAATTTTATTTGTTAGAGTCTGCTCTAGGTCACTTGCAAACACATAGGGTAGATTTTAATCCTCCCGAGGAAAACCTGGTTGACGGGAGTTTCATTTTAACAGACCCTGCAAATGTTCTTCATACTTACATCAGCCGAATTTGAGCACTTATTGAGATTCAGATTCAGAATGGGGGGGGGGGGGGGGGTCAGGGGGGGGGATTAAGGCATCAGTCAATCAAAAAGCATATTTACAAAAGGAGACATCAGGGGACATTTTTTATTTTCATTTTTCAACTGGCAACCAAACTTTTTACCCTGGTCTAAATGAATTTGAGGGTAACTTTTTCAATTGGGTCAATAAATTAATATCAACTTTGGACACATTCAACGAGAGGGGAAGCGGGTCCACAATTTTATACATTGAAAATATGGATCTGAATCTCAATAGATTTAAAAAAAAACTTTAGTTTAAGGGGAGGGCGGGGTAGAAAATAAACTGCCACCCAGATTTGTCGGCTAAAGGAGGGGTTCAGGGTTTCATTTTTGAAACAGGGCTGCAATGATTTAAATATGCATTTTAGCAGCAGCCCATAAGACATTGAATTATAAGTCAACAATGAAAAATCTCAACAGACTTGAACGTAACGGTGGAGACAATTTCCCTAAAGTAAATTTTGATTTTTTAGAGGGGAATTATCCGGTGTCCTTAAAAGAAATAACTATATTTGAGAAAGCAAACGAAAATCTTGGGTTGGGGTGGTTGTTCTCCAGTATTACACAGAATTTGTAAATGGGGGAAAGAAACCAAATAGAAAAGAGATTTTTATATTCAGTTAGGACATCGTTGGTAGATAATGTTAAAAATTGGGTTTGGATTATCTATGAGCCTCCCAAAGATGTAAACTACTATGGTCATTTTTTCCCCGTTACGGCAATAAGTCGACTCTTATCCCAAGGTGTGAAGAAAGGGGAACGTCACTATTGCCCCATGTGCCTTTCCCCATATACAACTGAACGAACATTCACGGATCACATGAGATATTGCAAAATTCATGGCAATCAAAGAATAGAAATGCCGGCAGAAGGCAAAGATACTTTACAATTTAAAAACTTCCAAAATTTCCTGCTACAGGTTGATAAAATATCTTTGGATGGTGAATCAAGACTGTTGGAGGTATCGGACCCATCAAGGCCAAATATAGTCAAGGAACACAAACTCGTTCCGTGTTCCTATGCGCATGCCCGTCGCGATTCCAATAAAATGCAATTGGAACAGTTTTTTTTTACTATGGATGAGGAGGGTGGCATGGAGAAGTTATTGGTGTGTTTAATAAAAACAGCGAACGGTACAATTTCACGATTGCGTCACACCAACTACCCAATGTCATTATCAGATAAGGAGCAACGGGCACTAGAAAAGGGGACAATTTGTTGGGTTTTTAGGGTTGCTCTTGCCCCAAAAGACGCTGTCCAGGATCATAATCATCTTATTGACCCCAATTCAACGGGGAAAAGGAACTTTCGGGAGTAGGCTAACAATTCATGTAATTTAAAAATTAAACAGCAACTCTTTTCTTCCGGTTTTTGTACATAATTCTAACCATGATCTGAAGTATTTGCTACCAGCAATGGCACATCTTCAAAGAAATTGAACAGTGGATGATGCATGGGTGATAGACAGCTTTTCCTACAAAATCATTCCTAAATCGTCGGAAAAGTTGCTTGTTTTGGAATTTATGTGGAGATATGTTGAAGACGACGTTGAGTACACGAATAAATTCGCTTTTTAAATTCCTATATTTTTTCCCCAAATCATTTTGTGAAGTAATTCAAGTGCATAAAAAAACGATGACGGCTGCAACGCTTTCCCCCTTCTCAAGCAACAATTTCCAAATGATTTATATGATTTGTTGTTGGTCAAGGGCATATAACCTTATGATTATTACTGCTCCATGCCGAGATTCGCCGAGGAAACTATTCCCTCGATCGAATCGTTTTACGACAGTCTACACACGATCGTAGGTGCACCCCTGATGAATACAGTTTTGCTAAAAAAGTGTGGGCAGAGGGAGGGTGTAAAAATGGGTTTGAAAACTGCAAGCTGTATTTGTCGAGTGATGTGTTAACTTTGTTAGACATTATGTGTAAAAATACGGACAAAATATATGGGGAATTTAATCTTGATTTAGGATATTATTTTTTTCATCCCCTCATCTAGTAATGGACCTCATCCTAAAAATTAGCGGGGAAAAAATTGGGATGATCACCGACATCGATCAGCACCTGCTCATCGAGAGGTCAATGAGGGGTTGATACGTTTTTCACGGGGATAGTATCTTGGAAACTGATCCAACTGGAGAGAAGACGGGGACAAAATCAGATGCAGTTTTCCTTGATATGAATTCCCTCTACCCCTCGGCCATGTCCCCATTATGCGCAACCACCCTGCGATGACTATAAATGGCTCAATGACCCTCAAGCCTCCCATTTCCCCAACATTGACAGTGTCGAGGAGAATGGGCCGGTTGGATGTTTTTTTGAAATTGATGGGGAGATACCAGTTGAGCCTCACGATTCGGTAAAGGATTTTGTTTTTCCATGGATCAATAGACCTGTGTCTAGGGACTGTTTGAGTCCCCGCAACAGACTTTTGGTCGAGGTGGACGGACTGCATTGGTCACCTTCAAAACAAAACTTATTGCCGACCTTCTGCCGAAGAAAAATATTGTTGTACATCATGTGGCTTTAAAATGGATGTGCAACAACGGTTTCAACGTCACAAAGGTTCTTAGAGCCCTCCAGTTTAGTCAAAACCCTATCTGAAAACGTTTGTTGACACTTTTGTCAAAAAACGTTCTGAAGCGCAGACAAAAGCCGAAAAAGAAATCTATAAGCTCATTTTAAATTCGGCTTTTGGTAAAATGTGCGAAAGTGTTCGCAATAGGAATCGTTGTGACGACGTCTTGACCGATCCCGAACAATGTGCTCGAATTATTGCCGATCCAAATTACACTTCCTTTACAATCATTGGCCCGGACATGGTACCATTGAATAGGAAAAAAAGAAGCATTGTCCTCAATAAAAATATTGCTGAAGGCAGTGCCATCTTGGAGATCTCTAAAAAGCTCATGTTGGAATTCTACTACAATGTGGCTAGGGTACAGTGGCCGGAGAAGGGGCAATAGAGGTCTGCTACGGGGACATAGATTCTCTACTGCTAAAAGTAAAAACTCCAAACCTACTTGATGATTGGCGCAGGGTGAAATCATCAGCTCGCGGATGGACTACACCAATTGGAGTGGGCTTTACGCAGAGATAGGGAGACGTCGGGCGCCAAATCAGCTCTTATTTTTTAAATCAGAAACGGGAAGCGACATGATTTCCCGTGGTATGTTTGTAAGTCCGAAGGTGTACTTTATACAGACACACGACGAGGAAATCAAAAAACGTTGCAAAGGAGTACCCACGCGCTATGTGGATAAGAGTTTCGACATGGACGTCTATAGGAATTGTATTGTTGAAAATACAATTCCACGAGCAAAATTGTTGGCAATTGGTTCGCTTAACTACAGGAACTTCACTGTAAATATAGAAAAAATTGCCAAGAGTACCATTTCCGACAAGGTCTATGTTTGTCAAGACGGTGTGACTACCCTCCCCCTAAGGCACTATTTAACTTCCAACCGAGCCAAATGTGTTAGCCATAGGGAAAGTCTCGGTTTGAGTAAAGTCCAATAAATTTCCCAAAACCTTTGGGGGGCCTCACGGCCTGGGGGCCACGCGGCCCGGAGGGAGGCCGGCCACCAGCGGGGGCGCCACCACTGCCAAAGGTATCTTTTTTTTTACTTAGAGCAGATTTTTTTTTGTAAATATACATGCTGTTGTTGCATTCAAAAAAATGATGTAAAAACAGTGATATTATTCTAAGTGTATTTTTTCATTAAATGTTGTATGCTTTTATAAATAAATAAAGTATATTTATTAAAGTGCTTTTTCTATTGCATTTTTTTTAATGTTTTTTTTATTATTAATAAATTAAAAAAAAATCTTAAGTGTATCTTTCTTGTTTTTTTTTTTTCTGTAATGTATTATTTGTAAAGTACTGTTTTTTATGTTAATAATACAGAAATATGATTCTTTATTGTTCTTTTTGTTCTTCTCATTATTCTTGAACGGACTAGTAGGGAAATTATTTAGTCATTAGAAAACTATAGTCTACAGTTAGTTGTAGGTGAACTGTTGAAGGGAACATTTATCAATTTAAAACACCATTCAGATCGTTTCTGTGCGGTCCATCAATGTCAGGCAAAACGACACTCTTAACTAAAATAATTAAAAATCACGATAAAATGTTTGTGGAAAAGCCGAAAAAAATCTACTATTGTTACAGTATTTGGCAGGAGTCATAAAATAAAATAAAAGCAATTGGTATAGCGGGATTGGTGTAGATACAATTCATACAGGGACTTCATGTTTTCAACATTATTTAACCAAACTCTTGGCTGATTGTTGACGATCTGGCTGAATCTATTGAACAATGGTCCCAAGAAATGCTGTAATTGTTCACCGTTCGCTCTCATCATGAACATATTTCCATTACTCTGATTCTACACAACCTCTTTCATCAGAGCAAATGTATGCGAACACTTGCATTGAACTGCACCTATAAATCATCTACAGAGTTGTTCGTGATTCTAGCTCGCTAATAACCCCCAATAAACAAATATACCCTGGGGCACCTAAATTCCTACTCTCAGCGTACAATCAGGCAACCAATAAACCCTACGGCTATATCCTATTGGATCTTAATCAAAATACATCCGAGGATTTGCGTGTAGTCACAGATATTTTTGACAATGAAATTACAGTATATCTCCCCGTGAACAGTAAAAAGACCTATTAGTTGCTATCATGACACTGAAGATACTACATGAAAATAGACATTTATTTTCAGTTCTAAGCACTTCAAAACCCCAACTTAAGAAAGTCATACTCAAACATGGTGTTGACAATGATTTCATTAATCTAATATCCGAACTTTGTTTAAATTTGACCGAGGGCAATGTTCAACTGCCAGAAGTAGTTAAGCAACAGGCAAAGCAACATCGTTCCATTGTACATACATTGGCTTCTAAAAACAAAGGAAAGAATGTTAAAAGGAAACGTCTTTTTCAGACAGGCGGTAGCTTTTTTACACTTTTACTACCGATAATTGCAGGACTTGTAAACAGTTTTCTCAAGAGAGAGAGAGAGAGAATGGCCAAACCCTATAAATTGACTCCAATAGAGCTCGCTCTCTCACCCGTGGAACCCTTTGAGGACAATCTGAGTAAATTCATTGACAACGAGAATATTGAGGATGATAAAAAACTGCTTTAACTTCAAGATGCACTTCGCCGAGTGGACAAATATAAGCCCTATCTTGCGAAAGCCAGTGGTGTTGATCACAAAAAAGAACCATCTCCTCAGGATTTTTCTTCTTCTGCTGCTGCTGCTGCTGCTGGAACACAATTAAAGAAGGAAGAATTGGATTCAATTGTGTCGAGCATTGGAAATCTAATGCCCCACTCATATACTGAACAAAGTAAACAACTCATAACATATCTCATGGAAAATGGTCAAGATCATATTCAAGTCGATGGAGTGGGAAGGGGATTATAATTCAGGGCAAGAGCTATAATCTACTTGATTTAATCTATGACATGGTTACAAATCGTAAAGGACTATTATCGTTTGACGCTTATGTATACAACTTTCTAAATACATTAAACTTCCCCAAAAGCCTTATTAGCAATAGTCAAATTCTAAAAAATTAAATGAACATGCACCGTCAACACAATTAAAATATGAACATGAAGAAGAAGAAGAGGAAGAAGATTTTAAATCAATTTTGGAAAATACTAGCACACCTAGTGGAAACTTGACAATGGTGAGGAGGAGGAGCAGCACACCACTGATAGCTAGACAAAGCGCAGATGTATCAAGTCAATGTCGCCATCACCGCCATCGCCAACCACTAGTATACAAAAGGGTAGCGGATTTTACACTACACGTTTACGTTCAAAATGGTTGAAGTTCTGAAACGCGTTTATGAAAATATTGGTGAAATCGGAAGTTTAAGTTCCCCCACCACTCTTTCCAAAGTCACTGGTGTTCACGCTAAAAGTGTACAAGACTATCTACAAAATGAATCAAGTTACACTCTGCATAGAAATCATAGACTTCGTGCTAATCATTATCGAAAAACTAAAGCCTTTTTCCCATTGCATATAATGCAAGCAGATCTCTTAACTCTAGATGAGATTCAAAGACGTCACAATACACCTTAAAAGTACGTTCTACTTGCAATCAGTGTTTTTAGTCGCTATGCATATACCATTCCATTGCGCTTGAAGAGAGGTGTCGAAGTTGCTCAGGCCGTTGAAAGTATTCTCGAACAGGATTCGTATAAAAAAATCCAAACGGATCGTGGTAGTGAATTTGTTAATCCCCATGTTGCAAAAGTACTAGCGAAATATAATACACTGCTCTATCATAGTCATAGTCCTATAAAGGCTGCATTGGCCGAACGATTGATAAGAACTATTCGACTTTTAATTTCAAGATATTCTACATTGAAAAATACATCTGCTTTTTATTCATGATTAAGATAAAATCATGTTGATTTATAATCAACGACCTCATCGAGCATTGTCCAATTCAACCCCAACGGAAGTTCATCATTCTGATCATGATACAATTGACACCTTTCTTAAACAATATTCCAATGAAACGAGTGTCAAGAAGAAAAAATTTAATGTTGGTGATACTGTTCGAATTAATAGAAAAACTAATGTTTTTGAAAAGGGTAATTACTTGTGGTCCACAGGACTTTTTAAAGTGGCAAAAATCCTAGACACTAAATCCATAACTTATCGTTTGCGCGATACCAAAGATGAAGAGATTCTCGGCGGCTTTTATGACTGTGAACTACAAAAAGTTAAAAATAATAGTGGAATCTATCAAATTGAAAAGATATTAAAGACTCGTACTCGCAGGGGTAAGAAACAGTTACTTGTTCGGTGGCTAGGATACAACTCTGATTTTGATTCTTGGATCAGTGTTGAAGATATTGGCAATGCCCAATGATTTCCATGTAACATTATGT
>JAPEVW010000519.1:82500-85009 GCA_027921565.1 Artemia sinica | reverse complement strand
GGTTCGGGTTAGGTTAGGTTAGGTTCGGGTTAGGTTAGGTTAGGTTAGGTTCGGGTTAGGTTAGGTTAGGTTAGGTTCGGGTTAGGTTAGGTTAGGTTAGGTTCGGGTTAGGTTAGGTTAGGTTAGGTTAGGTTAGGTTAGGTTAGGTTAGGTTAGGTTAGGTTCGGGTTAGGTTAGGTTAGGTTAGGTTAGGTTAGGTTAGGTTAGGTTAGGTTAGGTTCGGGTTAGGTTAGGTTAGGTTAGGTTAGGTTAGGTTAGGTTAGGTTAGGTTAGGTTAGGTTAGGTTAGGTTAGGTTAGGTTAGGTTAGGTTAGGTTAGGTTAGGTTAGGTTAGGTTAGGTTAGGTTAGGTTAGGTTAGGTTAGGTTAGGTTAGGTTAGGTTAGGTTAGGTTAGGTTAGGTTAGGTTAGGTTAGGTTAGGTTAGGTTAGGTTAGGTTAGGTTAGGTTAGGTTAGGTTAGGTTAGGTTAGGTTAGGTTAGGTTAGGTTAGGTTAGGTTAGGTTAGGTTAGGTTAGGTTAGGTTAGGTTAGGTTAGGTTAGGTTAGGTTAGGTTAGGTTAGGTTAGGTTAGGTTAGGTTAGGTTAGGTTAGGTTAGGTTAGGTTAGGTTAGGTTAGGTTAGGTTAGGTTAGGTTAGGTTAGGTTAGGTTAGGTTAGGTTAGGTTAGGTTAGGTTAGGTTAGGTTAGGTTAGGTTAGGTTAGGTTAGGTTAGGTTAGGTTAGGTTAGGTTAGGTTAGGTTAGGTTAGGTTAGGTTAGGTTAGGTTAGGTTAGGTTAGGTTAGGTTAGGTTAGGTTAGGTTAGGTTAGGTTAGGTTAGGTTAGGTTAGGTTAGGTTAGGTTAGGTTAGGTTAGGTTAGGTTAGGTTAGGTTAGGTTAGGTTAGGTTAGGTTAGGTTAGGTTAGGTTAGGTTAGGTTAGGTTAGGTTAGGTTAGGTTAGGTTAGGTTAGGTTAGGTTAGGTTAGGTTAGGTTAGGTTAGGTTAGGTTAGGTTAGGTTAGGTTAGGTTAGGTTAGGTTAGGTTAG
The DNA here is from genome assembly GCA_027921565.1 of Artemia sinica. NCBI lineage: Eukaryota > Metazoa > Arthropoda > Branchiopoda > Anostraca > Artemiidae > Artemia > Artemia sinica. Next base: position 83,991 of record JAPEVW010000519.1, on the reverse strand, counting down.
GTTAGGTTAGGTTAGGTTAGGTTAGGTTAGGTTAGGTTAGGTTAGGTTAGGTTAGGTTAGGTTAGGTTAGGTTAGGTTAGGTTAGGTTAGGTTAGGTTAGGTTAGGTTAGGTTAGGTTAGGTTAGGTTAGGTTAGGTTAGGTTAGGTTAGGTTAGGTTAGGTTAGGTTAGGTTAGGTTAGGTTAGGTTAGGTTAGGTTAGGTTAGGTTAGGTTAGGTTAGGTTAGGTTAGGTTAGGTTAGGTTAGGTTAGGTTAGGTTAGGTTAGGTTAGGTTAGGTTAGGTTAGGTTAGGTTAGGTTAGGTTAGGTTAGGTTAGGTTAGGTTAGGTTAGGTTAGGTTAGGTTAGGTTAGGTTAGGTTAGGTTAGGTTAGGTTAGGTTAGGTTAGGTTAGGTTAGGTTAGGTTAGGTTAGGTTAGGTTAGGTTAGGTTAGGTTAGGTTAGGTTAGGTTAGGTTAGGTTAGGTTAGGTTAGGTTAGGTTAGGTTAGGTTAGGTTAGGTTAGGTTAGGTTAGGTTAGGTTAGGTTAGGTTAGGTTAGGTTAGGTTAGGTTAGGTTAGGTTAGGTTAGGTTAGGTTAGGTTAGGTTAGGTTAGGTTAGGTTAGGTTAGGTTAGGTTAGGTTAGGTTAGGTTAGGTTAGGTTAGGTTAGGTTAGGTTAGGTTAGGTTAGGTTAGGTTAGGTTAGGTTAGGTTAGGTTAGGTTAGGTTAGGTTAGGTTAGGTTAGGTTAGGTTAGGTTAGGTTAGGTTAGGTTAGGTTAGGTTAGGTTAGGTTAGGTTAGGTTAGGTTAGGTTAGGTTAGGTTAGGTTAGGTTAGGTTAGGTTAGGTTAGGTTAGGTTAGGTTAGGTTAGGTTAGGTTAGGTTAGGTTAGGTTAGGTTAGGTTAGGTTAGGTTAGGTTAGGTTAGGTTAGGTTAGGTTAGGTTAGGTTAGGTTAGGTTAGGTTAGGTTAGGTTAGGTTAGGTTAGGTTAGGTTAGGTTAGGTTAGGTTAGGTTAGGTTAGGTTAGGTTAGGTTAGGTTAGGTTAGGTTAGGTTAGGTTAGGTTAGGTTAGGTTAGGTTAGGTTAGGTTAGGTTAGGTTAGGTTAGGTTAGGTTAGGTTAGGTTAGGTTAGGTTAGGTTAGGTTAGGTTAGGTTAGGTTAGGTTAGGTTAGGTTAGGTTAGGTTAGGTTAGGTTAGGTTAGGTTAGGTTAGGTTAGGTTAGGTTAGGTTAGGTTAGGTTAGGTTAGGTTAGGTTAGGTTAGGTTAGGTTAGGTTAGGTTAGGTTAGGTTAGGTTAGGTTAGGTTAGGTTAGGTTAGGTTAGGTTAGGTTAGGTTAGGTTAGGTTAGGTTAGGTTAGGTTAGGTTAGGTTAGGTTAGGTTAGGTTAGGTTAGGTTAGGTTAGGTTAGGTTAGGTTAGGTTAGGTTAGGTTAGGTTAGGTTAGGTTAGGTTAGGTTAGGTTAGGTTAGGTTAGGTTAGGTTAGGTTAGGTTAGGTTAGGTTAGGTTAGGTAGGTTAGGT
>JAPEVW010000519.1:0-27500 GCA_027921565.1 Artemia sinica | reverse complement strand
GTTCGGTTCGGTTCGGTTCGGTTCGGTTCGGTTCGGTTCGGTTCGGTTCGGTTCGGTTCGGTTCGGTTCGGTTCGGTTCGGTTCGGTTCGGTTCGGTTCGGTTCGGTTCGGTTCGGTTCGGTTCGGTTCGGTTCGGTTCGGTTCGGTTCGGTTCGGTTCGGTTCGGTTCGGTTCGGTTCGGTTCGGGTTCGGTTCGGTTCGGTTCGGTTCGGTTCGGTTCGGTTCGGTTCGGTTCGGTTCGGTTCGGTTCGGTTCGGTTCGGTTCGGTTCGGTTCGGTTCGGTTCGGTTCGGTTCGGTTCGGTTTCGGTTCGGTTCGGTTCGGTTCGGTTCGGTTCGGTTCGGTTCGGTTCGGTTCGGTTCGGTTCGGTTCGGTTCGGTTCGGTTCGGTTCGGTTCGGTTCGGTTCGGTTCGGTTCGGTTCGGTTCGGTTCGGTTCGGTTCGGTTCGGTTCGGTTCGGTTCGGTTCGGTTCGGTTCGGTTCGGTTCGTTCGGTTCGGTTCGGTTCGGTTCGGTTCGGTTCGGTTCGGTTCGGTTCGGTTCGGTTCGGTTCGGTTCGGTTCGGTTCGGTTCGGTTCGGTTCGGTTCGGTTCGGTTCGGTTCGGTTCGGTTCGGTTCGGTTCGGTTCGGTTCGGTTCGGTTCGGTTCGGTTCGGTTCGGTTCGGTTCGGTTCGGTTCGGTTCGGTTCGGTTCGGTTCGGTTCGGTTCGGTTCGGTTCGGTTCGGTTCGGTTCGGTTCGGTTCGGTTCGGTTCGGTTCGGTTCGGTTCGGTTCGGTTCGGTTCGGTTCGGTTCGGTTCGGTTCGGTTCGGTTCGGTTCGGTTCGGTTCGGTTCGGTTCGGTTCGGTTCGGTTCGGTTCGGTTCGGTTCGGTTCGGTTCGGTTCGGTTCGGTTCGGTTCGGGTTCGGTTCGGTTCGGTTCGGTTCGGTTCGGTTCGGTTCGGTTCGGTTCGGTTCGGTTCGGTTCGGTTCGGTTCGGTTCGGTTCGGTTCGGTTCGGTTCGGTTCGGTTCGGGTTCGGTTCGGTTCGGTTCGGTTCGGTTCGGTTCGGTTCGGTTCGGTTCGGTTCGGTTCGGTTTCGGTTCGGTTCGGGTTCGGTTCGGTTCGGTTCGGTTCGTTCGGTTCGGTTCGGTTCGGTTCGGTTCGGTTCGGTTCGGTTCGGTTCGGTTCGGTTCGGTTCGGTTCGGTTCGGTTCGGTTCGGTTCGGTTCGGTTCGGTTCGGTTCGGTTCGGTTCGGTTCGGTTCGGTTCGGTTCGGTTCGGTTCGGTTCGGTTTCGGTTCGGTTCGGTTCGGTTCGGTTCGGTTCGGTTCGGTTCGGTTCGGTTCGGTTCGGTTCGGTTCGGTTCGGTTCGGTTCGGTTCGGTTCGGTTCGGTTCGGTTCGGTTCGGTTCGGTTCGGTTCGGTTTCGGTTCGGTTCGGTTCGGTTCGGTTCGGTTCGGTTCGGTTCGGTTCGGTTCGGTTCGGTTCGGTTCGGTTCGGTTCGGTTCGGTTCGGTTCGGTTCGGTTCGGTTCGGTTCGGTTCGGTTCGGTTCGGTTCGGTTCGGTTCGGTTCGGTTCGGTTCGGTTCGGTTCGGTTCGGTTCGGTTCGGTTCGGTTCGGTTCGGTTCGGTTCGGTTCGGTTCGGTTCGGTTCGGTTCGGTTCGGTTCGGTTCGGTTCGGTTCGGTTCGGTTCGGTTCGGTTCGGTTCGGTTCGGTTCGGTTCGGTTCGGTTCGGTTCGGTTCGGTTCGGTTCGGTTCGGTTCGGTTCGGTTCGGTTCGGTTCGGTTCGGTTCGGTTCGGTTCGGTTCGGTTCGGTTCGGTTCGGTTTCGGTTCGGTTCGGTTCGGTTCGGTTCGGTTCGGTTCGGTTTCGGTTCGGTTCGGTTCGGTTCGGTTCGGTTCGGTTCGGTTCGGTTCGGTTCGGTTCGGTTCGGTTCGGTTCGGTTCGGTTCGGTTCGGTTCGGTTCGGTTCGGTTCGGTTCGGTTCGGTTCGGTTCGGTTCGGTTCGGTTCGGTTCGGTTCGGTTCGGTTCGGTTCGGTTCGGTTCGGTTCGGTTCGGTTCGGTTCGGTTCGGTTCGGTTCGGTTCGGTTCGGTTCGGTTCGGTTCGGTTCGGTTCGGTTCGGTTCGGTTCGGTTCGGTTCGGTTCGGTTCGGTTCGGTTCGGTTCGGTTCGGTTCGGGTTCGGTTTCGGTTCGGTTCGGTTCGGTTCGGTTCGTTCGGTTCGGTTCGGTTCGGTTCGGTTCGGTTCGGTTCGGTTCGGTTCGGTTCGGTTCGGTTCGGTTCGGTTCGGTTCGGTTCGGTTCGGTTCGGTTCGGTTCGGTTCGGTTCGGTTTCGGTTCGGTTCGGTTCGGTTCGGTTCGGTTCGGTTCGGTTCGGTTCGGTTCGGTTCGGTTCGGTTCGGTTCGGTTCGGTTCGGTTCGGTTCGGTTCGGTTCGGTTCGGTTCGGTTCGGTTCGGTTCGGTTCGGTTCGGTTCGGTTCGGTTCGGTTCGGTTCGGTTCGGTTCGGTTCGGTTCGGTTCGGTTCGGTTCGGTTCGGTTCGGTTCGGTTCGGTTCGGTTCGGTTCGGTTCGGTTCGGTTCGGTTCGGTTCGGTTCGGTTCGGTTCGGTTTCGGTTCGGTTCGGTTCGGTTCGGTTCGGTTCGGTTCGGTTCGGTTCGGTTCGGTTCGGTTCGGTTCGGTTCGGTTCGGTTCGGTTCGGTTCGGTTCGTTCGGTTCGGTTCGGTTCGGTTCGGTTCGGTTCGGTTCGGTTCGGTTCGGTTCGGTTCGGTTCGGTTCGGTTCGGTTCGGTTCGGTTCGGTTCGGTTCGGTTCGGTTCGGTTCGGTTCGGTTCGGTTCGGTTTCGGTTCGGTTCGGTTCGGTTCGGTTCGGTTCGGTTCGGTTCGGTTCGGTTCGGTTTCGGTTCGGTTCGGTTCGGTTCGGTTCGGTTCGGTTCGGTTCGGTTCGGTTCGGTTCGGTTCGGTTCGGTTCGGTTCGGTTCGGTTCGGTTCGGTTCGGTTCGGTTCGGTTCGGTTCGGTTCGGTTCGGTTCGGTTCGGTTCGGTTCGGTTCGGTTCGGTTCGGTTCGGTTCGGTTCGGTTCGGTTCGGTTCGGTTCGGTTCGGTTCGGTTCGGTTCGGTTCGGTTCGGTTCGGTTCGGTTCGGTTCGGTTCGGTTCGGTTCGGTTCGGTTTCGGTTCGGTTCGGTTCGGTTCGGTTCGGTTCGGTTCGGTTCGGTTCGGTTCGGTTCGGTTCGGTTCGGTTCGGTTCGGTTCGGTTCGGTTCGGTTCGGTTCGGTTCGGTTCGGTTCGGTTCGGTTCGGTTCGGTTCGGTTCGGTTCGGTTCGGTTCGGTTCGGTTCGGTTCGGTTCGGTTCGGTTCGGTTCGGTTCGGTTCGGTTCGGTTCGGTTCGGTTCGGTTCGGTTCGGTTCGGTTCGGTTCGGTTCGGTTCGGTTCGGTTCGGTTCGGTTCGGTTCGGTTCGGTTCGGTTCGGTTCGGTTCGGTTCGGTTCGGTTCGGTTCGGTTCGGTTCGGTCGGGTTCGGTTCGGTTCGGTTCGGTTCGGTTCGGTTCGGTTCGGTTCGTTCGGTTCGGTTCGGTTCGGTTCGGTTCGGTTCGGTTCGGTTCGGTTCGGTTCGGTTCGGTTCGGTTCGGTTCGGTTCGGTTCGGTTCGGTTCGGTTCGGTTCGGTTCGGTTCGGTTCGGTTCGGTTCGGTTCGGTTCGGTTCGGTTCGGTTCGGTTCGGTTCGGTTCGGTTCGGTTCGGTTCGGTTCGGTTCGGTTTCGGTTCGGTTCGGTTCGGTTCGGTTCGGTTCGGTTCGGTTCGGTTCGGTTCGGTTCGGTTCGGTTCGGGTTCGGTTCGGTTCGGTTCGTTCGGTTCGGTTCGGTTCGGTTCGGTTCGGTTCGGTTCGGTTCGGTTCGGTTCGGTTCGGTTCGGTTCGGTTCGGTTCGGTTCGGTTCGGTTCGGTTCGGTTCGGTTCGGTTCGGTTCGGTTCGGTTCGGTTCGGTTCGGTTTCGGTTCGGTTCGGTTCGGTTCGGTTCGGTTCGGTTCGGTTCGGTTCGGTTCGGTTCGGTTCGGTTCGGTTCGGTTCGGTTCGGTTCGGTTCGGTTCGGTTCGGTTCGGTTCGGTTCGGTTCGGTTCGGTTCGGTTCGGTTTCGGTTCGGTTCGGTTCGGTTCGGTTCGGTTCGGTTCGGTTCGGTTCGGTTCGGTTCGGTTCGGTTCGGTTCGGTTCGGTTCGGTTCGGTTCGGTTCGGTTCGGTTCGGTTCGGTTCGGTTCGGTTCGGTTCGGTTCGGTTCGGTTCGGTTCGGTTCGGTTCGGTTCGGTTCGGTTCGGTTCGGTTCGGTTCGGTTCGGTTCGGTTCGGTTTCGGTTCGGTTCGGTTCGGTTCGGTTTCGGTTCGGTTCGGTTCGGTTCGGTTCGGTTCGGTTCGGTTCGGTTCGGTTCGGTTCGGTTCGGTTCGGTTCGGTTCGGTTCGGTTCGGTTCGGTTCGGTTCGGTTCGGTTCGGTTCGGTTCGGTTCGGTTCGGTTCGGTTCGGTTCGGTTCGGTTCGGTTCGGTTCGGTTCGGTTCGGTTCGGTTCGGTTCGGTTCGGTTCGGTTCGGTTCGGTTCGGTTCGGTTCGGTTCGGTTCGGTTCGGTTCGGTTCGGTTCGGTTCGGTTCGGTTCGGTTCGGTTCGGTTCGGTTCGGTTCGGTTCGGTTCGGTTCGGTTCGGTTCGGTTCGGTTCGGTTCGGTTCGGTTCGGTTCGGTTCGGTTTCGGTTCGGTTCGTCGGTTCGGTTCGGTTCGGTTCGGTTCGGTTCGGTTCGGTTCGGTTCGGTTCGGTTCGGTTCGGTTCGGTTCGGTTCGGTTCGGTTCGGTTCGGTTCGGTTCGGGTTCGGTTCGGTTCGGTTCGGTTCGGTTCGGTTCGGTTCGGTTCGGTTCGGTTCGGTTCGGTTCGGTTCGGTTCGGTTCGGTTCGGTTCGGTTCGGTTCGGTTCGGTTCGGTTCGGTTCGGTTCGGTTCGGTTCGGTTCGGTTCGGTTCGGTTCGGTTCGGTTCGGTTCGGTTCGGTTCGGTTCGGTTCGGTTCGGTTCGGTTCGGTTCGGTTCGGTTCGGTTCGGTTCGGTTCGGTTCGGTTCGGTTCGGTTTCGGTTCGGTTCGGTTCGGTTCGGTTCGGTTCGGTTCGGTTCGTTTCGGGTTCGGTTCGGTTCGGTTCGGTTTCGGTTCGGTTCGGTTCGGTTCGGTTCGGTTCGGTTCGGTTTCGGTTCGGTTCGGTTCGGTTCGGTTCGGTTCGGTTCGGTTCGGTTCGGTTCGGTTCGGTTCGGTTCGGTTCGGTTCGGTTCGGTTCGGTTCGGTTCGGTTCGGTTCGGTTCGGTTCGGTTCGGTTCGGTTCGGTTCGGTTCGGTTCGGTTCGGTTCGGTTCGGTTCGGTTCGGTTCGGTTCGGTTCGGTTCGGTTCGGTTCGGTTCGGTTCGGTTCGGTTCGGTTCGGTTCGGTTCGGTTCGGTTCGGTTCGGTTCGGTTCGGTTCGGTTCGGTTCGGTTCGGTTCGGTTCGGTTCGGTTCGGTTCGGTTCGGTTCGGTTCGGTTCGGTTCGGTTCGGTTCGGTTCGGTTCGGTTCGGTTCGGTTCGGTTCGGTTCGGTTCGGTTCGGTTCGTTCGGTTTCGGTTCGGTTCGGTTCGGTTCGGTTCGGTTCGGTTCGGTTCGGTTCGGTTCGGTTCGGTTCGGTTCGGTTTCGGTTCGGTTCGGTTCGGTTCGGTTCGGTTCGGTTCGGTTCGGTTCGGTTCGGTTCGGTTCGGTTCGGTTCGGTTCGGTTCGGTTCGGTTCGGTTCGGTTCGGTTCGGTTCGGTTCGGTTCGGTTCGGTTCGGTTCGGTTCGGTTCGGTTCGGTTCGGTTCGGTTCGGTTCGGTTCGGTTCGGTTCGGTTCGGTCGGTTCGGTTCGGTTCGGTTCGGTTCGGTTCGGTTCGGTTCGGTTTCGTTCGGTTCGGTTCGGTTCGGTTTCGGTTCGGTTCGGTTCGGTTCGGTTCGGTTCGGTTCGGTTCGGTTCGGTTCGGTTTCGGTTCGGTTCGGTTCGGTTCGGTTCGGTTCGGTTCGGTTCGGTTCGGTTTCGGTTCGGTTCGGTTCGGTTCGGTTCGGTTCGGTTTCGGTTCGGTTCGGTTCGGTTCGGTTCGGTTCGGTTCGGTTCGGTTCGGTTCGGTTCGGTTCGGTTCGGTTCGGTTCGGTTCGGTTCGGTTCGGTTCGGTTCGGTTCGGTTCGGTTCGGTTCGGTTCGGTTCGGTTCGGTTCGGTTCGGTTCGGTTCGGTTCGGTTCGGTTCGGTTCGGTTCGGTTCGGTTCGGTTCGGTTCGGTTCGGTTCGGTTCGGTTCGGTTCGGTTCGGTTCGGTTCGGTTCGGTTCGGTTCGGTTCGGTTCGGTTCGGTTCGGTTCGGTTCGGTTCGGTTCGGTTCGGTTCGGTTCGGTTCGGTTCGGTTCGGTTCGGTTCGGTTCGGTTCGGTTCGGTTCGGTTCGGTTCGGTTCGGTTCGGTTCGGTTCGGTTCGGTTCGGTTCGGTTCGGTTCGGTTCGGTTCGGTTCGGTTCGGTTCGGTTCGGTTCGGTTCGGTTCGGTTCGGTTCGGTTCGGTTCGGTTCGGTTCGGTTCGGTTCGGTTCGGTTCGGTTCGGTTCGGTTCGGTTCGGTTCGGTTCGGTTCGGTTCGGTTCGGTTCGGTTCGGTTCGGTTCGGTTCGGTTCGGTTCGGTTCGGTTCGGTTCGGTTCGGTTCGGTTCGGTTCGGTTCGGTTCGGTTCGGTTCGGTTCGGTTCGGTTCGGTTCGGTTCGGTTCGGTTCGGTTCGGTTTCGGTTCGGTTCGGTTCGGTTCGGTTCGGTTCGGTTCGGTTCGGTTCGGTTCGGTTCGGTTCGGTTCGGTTCGGTTCGGTTCGGTTCGGTTCGGTTCGGTTCGGTTCGGTTCGGTTCGGTTCGGTTCGGTTCGGTTCGGTTCGGTTCGGTTCGGTTTCGGTTCGGTTCGGGTTCGGTTCGGTTCGGTTCGGTTCGGTTCGGTTCGGTTCGGTTCGGTTCGGTTCGGTTCGGTTCGGTTCGGTTCGGTTCGGTTCGGTTCGGTTCGGTTCGGTTCGGTTCGGTTCGGTTCGGTTCGGTTCGGTTCGGTTCGGTTCGGTTCGGTTCGTTCGGTTCGGTTCGGTTCGGTTCGGTTCGGTTCGGTTCGGTTCGGTTCGGTTCGGTTCGGGTTCGGTTCGGTTCGGTTCGGTTCGGTTCGGTTCGGTTCGGTTCGGTTCGGTTCGGTTCGGTTCGGTTCGGTTCGGTTCGGTTCGGTTCGGTTCGGTTCGGTTCGGTTCGGTTCGGTTCGGTTCGGTTCGGGTTCGGTTCGGTTCGGTTCGGTTCGGTTCGGTTCGGTTCGGTTCGGTTCGGTTCGGTTCGGTTCGGTTCGGTTCGGTTCGGTTCGGTTCGGTTTCGGTTCGGTTCGGTTCGGTTCGGTTCGTTCGGTTCGGTTCGGTTCGGTTCGGTTCGGTTCGGTTCGGTTCGGTTCGGTTCGGTTCGGTTCGGTTCGGTTCGGTTCGGTTCGGTTCGGTTCGGTTCGGTTCGGTTCGGTTCGGTTCGGTTCGGTTCGGTTCGGTTCGTTCGGTTCGGTTCGGTTCGGTTCGGTTCGGTTCGGTTCGGTTCGGTTCGGTTCGGTTCGGTTCGGTTCGGTTCGGTTCGGTTCGGTTCGGTTAGGTTCGGTTCGGTTCGGTTCGGTTCGGTTCGGTTCGGTTCGGTTCGGTTCGGTTCGGTTCGGTTCGGTTCGGTTCGGTTCGGTTCGGTTCGGTTCGGTTCGGTTCGGTTCGGTTCGGTTCGGTTCGGTTCGGTTCGGTTCGGTTCGGTTCGGTTAGGTTCGGTTCGGTTCGGTTCGGTTTCGGTTCGGTTCGGTTTCGGTTCGGTTCGGTTCGGTTCGGTTCGGTTCGGTTCGGTTCGGTTCGGTTCGGTTCGGTTCGGTTCGGTTCGGTTCGTTCGGTTCGGTTCGGTTCGGTTCGGTTCGGTTCGGTTCGGTTCGGTTCGGTTCGGTTCGGTTCGGTTCGGTTCGGTTCGGTTCGGTTCGGTTCGGTTCGGTTCGGTTCGGTTCGGTTCGGTTCGGTTCGGTTCGGTTCGGTTCGGTTCGGTTCGGTTCGGTTCGGTTCGGGTTCGGTTCGGTTCGGTTCGGTTCGGTTCGGTTCGGTTCGGTTCGGTTCGGTTCGGTTCGGTTCGGTTCGGTTCGGTTCGGTTCGGTTCGGTTCGTTTCGGTTCGGTTCGGTTCGGTTCGGTTCGGTTCGGTTCGGTTCGGTTCGGTTCGGTTCGGTTCGGTTCGGTTCGGTTCGGTTCGGTTCGGTTCGGTTTCGGTTCGGTTCGGTTCGGTTCGGTTCGGTTCGGTTCGGTTCGGTTCGGTTCGGTTCGGTTCGGTTCGGTTCGGTTCGGTTCGGTTCGGTTCGGTTCGGTTCGGTTCGGTTCGGTTCGGTTCGGTTCGGTTCGGTTCGGTTCGGTTCGGTTCGGTTCGGTTCGGTTCGGTTCGGTTCGGGTTCGGTTCGGTTCGGTTCGGTTCGGTTCGGTTCGGTTCGGTTCGGTTCGGTTCGGTTCGGTTCGGTTCGGTTCGGTTCGGTTCGGTTTCGGTTTCGGTTCGGTTCGGTTCGGTTCGGTTCGGTTCGGTTCGGTTCGGTTCGGTTCGGTTCGGTTCGGTTCGGTTCGGTTCGGTTCGGTTCGGTTCGGTTCGGTTCGGTTCGGTTCGGTTCGGTTCGGTTCGGTTCGGTTCGGTTCGGTTCGGTTCGGTTCGGTTCGGTTCGGTTCGGTTCGGTTCGGTTCGGTTCGGTTCGGTTCGGTTCGGTTCGGTTCGGTTCGGTTCGGTTCGGTTCGGTTCGGTTCGGTTCGGTTCGGTTCGGTTTCGGTTCGGTTCGGTTCGGTTCGGTTCGGTTCGGTTCGGTTCGGTTCGGTTCGGTTCGGTTCGGTTCGGTTCGGTTCGGTTCGGTTCGGTTCGGTTCGGTTCGGTTCGGTTCGGTTCGGTTCGGTTCGGTTCGGTTCGGTTCGGTTCGGTTCGTTCGGTTCGGTTCGGTTCGGTTCGGTTCGGTTCGGTTCGGTTCGGTTCGGTTCGGTTCGGTTCGGTTCGGTTCGGTTCGGTTCGGTTCGGGTTCGGTTCGGTTCGGTTCGGTTCGGTTCGGTTTCGGTTCGGTTCGGTTCGGTTCGGTTCGGTTCGGTTCGGTTCGGTTCGGTTCGGTTCGGGTTCGGTTCGGTTCGGTTCGGTTCGGTTCGGTTCGGTTCGGTTCGGTTCGGTTCGGTTAGGTTCGGTTCGGTTCGGTTCGGTTCGGTTCGGTTCGGTTCGGTTCGGTTCGGTTCGGTTCGGTTCGGTTCGGTTCGGTTCGGTTCGGTTCGGTTCGGTTCGGTTCGGTTCGGTTCGGTTCGGTTCGGTTCGGTTCGGTTCGGTCGGTTCGGTTCGGTTCGGTTCGGTTCGGTTCGGTTCGGTTCGGTTCGGTTCGGTTCGGTTCGGTCGGTTCGGTTCGGTTCGGTTCGGTTCGGTTCGGTTCGGTTCGGTTCGGTTCGGTTTCGGTTCGGTTCGGTTCGGTTCGGTTCGGTTCGTTCGGTTCGGTTCGGTTCGGTTCGGTTCGGTTCGGTTCGGTTCGGTTCGGTTCGGTTCGGTTCGGTTCGGTCGGTTCGGTTCGGTTCGGTTCGGTTCGGTTCGGTTCGGTTCGGTTCGGTTCGGTTCGGTTCGGTTCGGTTCGGTTCGGTTCGGTTCGGTTCGGTTCGGTTCGGTTCGGTTCGGTTCGGTTCGTTCGGTTCGGTTCGGTTCGGTTCGGTTCGGTTCGGTTCGGTTCGGTTCGGTTCGGTTCGGTTCGGTTTCGGTTCGGTTCGGTTCGGTTCGGTTCGGTTCGGTTCGGTTCGGTTCGGTTCGGTTCGGTTCGGTTCGGTTCGGTTCGGTTCGGTTCGGTTCGGTTCGGTTCGGGTTCGGTTCGGTTCGGTTCGGTTTCGGTTCGGTTCGGTTCGGTTCGGTTCGGGTTTCGGTTCGGTTCGGTTCGGTTCGGTTCGGTTCGGTTCGGTTCGGTTCGGTTCGGTTCGGTTCGGTTCGGTTCGGTTCGGTTCGGTTCGGTTCGGTTCGGTTCGGTTCGGTTCGGTTCGGTTCGGTTTCGGTTCGGTTCGGGTCGGTTCGGTTAGGTTCGGTTCGGTTCGGTTCGGTTCGGTTCGGTTCGGTTCGGTTCGGTTCGGTTCGGTTCGGTTCGGTTCGGTTCGGTTCGGTTCGGTTCGGTTCGGTTCGGTTCGGTTCGGTTCGGTTCGGTTCGGTTCGGTTCGGTTCGGTTCGGTTTCGGTTCGGGTTCGGTTCGGTTCGGTTCGGTTCGGTTCGGTTCGGTTCGGTTCGGTTTCGGTTCGGTTCGGTTCGGTTCGGTTCGGTTCGGTTCGGTTCGGTTCGGTTCGGTTCGGTTCGGTTCGGTTCGGTTCGGTTCGGTTCGGTTCGGTTCGGTTCGGTTCGGTTCGGTTCGGTTCGGTTCGGTTCGGTTTCGGTTCGGTTCGGTTCGGTTCGGTTCGGTTCGGTTCGGTTCGGTTCGGTTCGGTTCGGTTCGGTTCGGTTCGGTTCGGTTCGGTTCGGTTCGGTTCGGTTCGGTTCGGTTCGGTTTCGGTTCGGTTCGGTTTCGGTTCGGTTCGGTTCGGTTCGGTTCGGTTCGGTTCGGTTCGGTTCGGTTCGGTTCGGTTCGGTTCGGTTCGGTTCGGTTCGGTTCGGTTCGGTTCGGTTCGGTTCGGTTCGGTTCGGGTTCGGTTCGGTTCGGGTTCGGTTCGGTTCGGTTCGGTTCGGTTCGGTTCGGTTCGTTAGGTTCGGTTCGGTTCGGTTCGTTTCGGTTCGGTTCGGTTCGGTTCGGTTCGGTTAGGTTCGGTTCGGTTCGGTTCGGTTCGGTTCGGTTCGGTTCGGTTCGGTTCGGTTCGGTTCGGTTCGGTTCGGTTCGGTTCGGTTCGGTTCGGTTCGGTTCGGTTCGGTTCGGTTCGGTTCGGTTCGGTTAGGTTCGGTTTCGGTTCGGTTCGGTTCGGTTCGGTTCGGTTCGGTTCGGTTCGGTTCGGTTCGGTCGGTTCGGTTCGGTTCGGTTCGGTTCGGTTTCGGTTCGGTTCGGTTCGGTTCGGTTCGGTTCGGTTCGGTTCGGTTCGGTTCGGTTCGGTTCGGTTCGGTTCGGTTCGGTTCGGTTCGGTTCGGTTCGGTTCGGTTTCGGTTCGGTTCGGTTCGGTTCGGTTCGGTTCGGTTCGGTTCGGTTAGGTTCGGGTTCGGTTCGGTTTCGGTTCGGTTAGGTTCGGTTCGGTTCGGTTCGGTTCGGTTCGGTTCGTCGGTTCGGTTCGGTTCGGTTCGGTTCGGTTCGGTTAGGTTCGGTTCGGTTCGGTTCGGTTCGGTTCGGTTCGGTTTCGGTTCGGTTCGGTTCGGTTCGGTTCGGTTCGGTTCGGTTTCGGTTCGGTTCGGTTCGGTTCGGTTCGGTTCGGTTCGGTTCGGTTTCGGTTCGGTTCGTTCGGTTCGGTTCGGTTCGGTTCGGTTCGGTTCGGTTCGGTTCGGTTCGGTTCGGTTCGGTTCGGTTCGGTTCGGTTCGGTCGGTTCGGTTCGGTTCGGTTCGGTTCGGTTAGGTTCGGTTCGGTTCGGTTCGGTTCGGTTCGGTTCGGTTCGGTTCGGTTCGGTTCGGTTCGGTTCGGTTAGGTCGGTTCGGTTCGGTTCGGTTCGGTTCGGTTCGGTTCGGTTCGGTTCGGTTCGGTTCGGTTCGGTTAGGTTCGGTTCGGTTCGTTTCGGTTCGGTTCGGTTTCGGTTCGGTTCGGTTCGGTTAGGTTCGGTTCGGTTCGGTTCGGTTCGGTTAGGTTCGGTTCGGTTTTCGGTTCGGTTCGGTTCGGTTCGGTTCGGTTCGGTAGGTCGGTTCGGTTCGGTTCGGTTCGGTTCGGTTCGGTTCGGTTAGGTTCGGTTCGGTTCGGTTCGGTTCGGTTCGGTTCGTTCGGTTCGGTTAGGTTCGGTTCGGTTCGGTTCGGTTCGGTTCGGTTCGGTTAGGTTAGGTTCGGTTCGGTTCGGTTCGGTTCGGTTCGGTTCGGTTCGGTTCGGTTCGGTTCGGTTCGGTTCGGTTCGGTTCGGTTCGGTTCGGTTCGGTTCGGTTCGGTTCGGTTCGGTTCGGTTCGGTTCGGTTCGGTTCGGTTCGGTTCGGTTCGGTTCGGTTCGGTTAGGGTTCGGTTCGGTTCGGTTCGGTTCGGTTCGGTTCGGTTCGGTTCGGTTCGGTTCGGTTAGGTTTCGGTTCGGTTCGGTTCGGTTCGGTTCGGTTCGGTTTCGGTTCGGTTCGGTTCGGTTCGGTTAGGTTCGGTTCGGTTCGGTTCGGTTCGGTTCGGTTTCGGTTCGGTTCGGTTCGGTTCGGTTCGGTTCGGTTTCGGTTCGGTTCGGTTCGGTTCGGTTCGGTTCGGTTCGGTTCGGTTCGGTTCGGTTCGGTAGGTTCGGTTCGGTTAGGTTCGGTTCGGTTCGGTTCGGTTCGGTTAGGTTTCGGTTCGGTTCGGTTTAGGTTCGGTTCGGTTCGGTTCGGTTCGGTTCGGTTCGGTTCGGTTCGGTTCGGTTCGGTTCGGTTCGGTTCGGTTCGGTTCGGTTCGGTTCGGTTCGGTTCGGTTCGGTTCGGTTCGGTTCGGTTCGGTTCGGTTTTCGGTTCGGTTCGGTTCGGTTCGGTTCGGTTCGGTTTCGGTTCGGTTAGGTTCGGTTCGGTTCGGTTCGGTTCGGTTCGGTTCGGTTCGGTTCGGTTCGGTTCGGTTCGGTTCGGTTCGGTTCGGTCGGTTCGGTTCGGTTCGGTTCGGTTCGGTTCGGTTCGGTTCGGTTAGGTTAGGTTCGGTTCGGTTTCGGTTCGGTTCGGTTCGGTTAGGTTCGGTTCGGTTCGGTTCGGTTCGGTTCGGTTCGGTTCGGTTCGGTTCGGTTCGGTTCGGTTCGGTTCGGTTCGGTTAGGTTCGGTTCGGTTCGGTTTCGGTTCGGTTCGGTTCGGTTAGGTTCGGTTCGGTTCGGTTCGGTTCGGTTCGGTTCGGTTCGGTTCGGTTCGGTTCGGTTCGGTTCGGTTCGGTTCGGTTCGGTTCGGTTCGGTTCGGTTCGGTTCGGTTCGGTTCGGTTCGGTTCGGTTCGGTTCGGTTCGGTTCGGTTCGGTTCGGTTCGGTTTCGGTTTCGGTTCGGTTCGGTTCGGTTCGGTTCGGTTCGGTTCGGTTCGGTTAGGTTCGGTTCGGTTCGGTTCGGTTCGGTTCGGTTCGGTTCGGTTCGGTTCGGGTTCGGTTAGGTTCGGTTCGGTTCGGTTCGGTTAGGTTCGGTTCGGTTCGGTTCGGTTCGGTTCGGTTCGGTTCGGTTCGGTTCGGTTCGGTTCGGTTCGGTTCGGTTCGGTTCGGTTCGGTTCGGGTTCGGTTCGGTTTCGGTTCGGTTCGGTTTCGGTTCGGTTCGGTTCGGTTCGGTTCGGTTCGTTCGTTTCGGTTCGGTTCGGTTCGGTTCGGTTCGGTTCGGTTCGGTTTCGGTTCGGTTCGGTTCGGTTCGGTTCGGTTCGGTTCGGTTCGGTTCGGTTCGGTTCGGTTCGGTTCGGTTCGGTTCGGTTCGGTTCGGTTCGGTTCGGTTCGGTTCGGTTCGGTTCGGTTCGGTTCGGTTCGGTTCGGTTCGGTTCGGTTCGGTTCGGTTCGGTTCGGTTCGGTTCGGTTCGGTTCGGTTCGGTTCGGTTCGGTTCGGTTCGGTTCGGTTCGGTTCGGTTCGGTTCGGTTCGGTTCGGTTCGGTTCGGTTCGGTTCGGTTCGGTTCGGTTCGGTTCGGTTCGGTTCGGTTCGGTTCGGTTCGGTTCGGTTCGGTTCGGTTCGGTTCGGTTCGGTTCGGTTCGGTTCGGTTCGGTTCGGTTCGGTTCGGTTCGGTTCGGTTCGGTTCGGTTCGGTTCGGTTCGGTTCGGTTCGGTTCGGTTCGGTTCGGTTTCGTTCGGTTCGGTTTCGGTTCGGTTCGGTTCGGTTCGGTTCGGTTCGGTTCGGTTCGGTTCGGTTCGGTTCGGTTCGGTTCGGTTCGGTTCGGTTCGGTTCGGTTCGGTTCGGTTCGGTTCGGTTCGGTTCGGTTCGGTTCGGTTCGGTTCGGTTCGGTTCGGTTCGGTTCGGTTCGGTTCGGTTCGGTTCGGTTCGGTTTCGGTTCGGTTCGGTTCGGTTCGGGTTCGGGTTCGGTTCGGTTAGGTTCGGTTCGGTTTCGGTTCGGTTCGGTTCGGTTCGGTTCGGTTTCGGTTCGGTTCGGTTCGGTTCGGTTCGGTTCGGTTCGGTTCGGTTCGGTTCGGTTCGGTTCGGTTCGGTTCGGTTCGGTTCGGTTCGGTTCGGTTCGGTTCGGTTCGGTTCGGTTCGGTTCGGTTCGGTTAGGTTCGGTTCGGTTCGGTTCGGTTCGGTTCGGTTCGGTTCGGTTCGGTTCGGTTCGGTTCGGTTCGGTTCGGTTCGGTTAGGTTCGGTTCGGTTCGGTTCGGTTCGGTCGGTTCGGTTCGGTTCGGTTCGGTTCGGTTCGGTTCGGTTCGGTTCGGTTCGGTTCGGTTAGGTTCGGTTCGGTTCGGTTCGGTTCGTTCGGTTCGGTTCGGTTCGGTTCGGTTCGGTTCGGTTCGGTTCGGTTCGGTTCGGTTCGGTTCGGTTCGGTTCGGTTCGGGTTCGGTTCGGTTCGGTTCGGTTCGGTTCGGTTCGGGTTCGGTTCGGTTCGGTTCGGTTCGGTTCGGTTCGGTTCGGTTCGGTTCGGTTTTCGGTTCGGTTCGGTTCGGTTCGGTTCGGTTCGGTTCGGTTCGGTTCGGTTCGGTTCGGTTCGGTTCGGGTTCGGTTCGGTTCGGTTCGGTTCGGTTCGGTTCGGTTCGGTTCGGTTCGGTTCGGTTCGGTTCGGTTCGGTTCGGTTTCGGTTCGGTTCGGTTCGGTTCGGTTCGGTTCGGTTCGGTTCGGTTCGGTTCGGTTCGGTTCGGTTAGGTTCGGTTCGGTTCGGTTCGGGTTCGGTTCGGTTCGGTTCGGTTCGGTTCGGTTCGGTTCGGTTCGGTTCGGTTCGGTTCGGTTCGGTTCGGTTCGGTTCGGTTCGGTTCGGTTCGGTTCGGTTCGGTTCGGTTCGGTTCGGTTCGGTTCGGTTCGGTTCGGTTCGGTTCGGTTCGGTTCGGTTCGGTTCGGTTCGGTTCGGTTCGGTTCGGTTCGGTTCGGTTTCGGTTCGGTTCGGTTCGGTTCGGTTCGGTTCGGTTCGGTTCGGTTCGGTTCGGTTCGGTTCGGTTCGGTTCGGTTCGGTTCGGTTCGGTTCGGTTCGGTTCGGTTCGGTTCGGTTCGTTCGGTTCGGTTCGGTTAGGTTCGGTTCGGTTCGGTTCGGTTAGGTTCGGTTCGGTTCGGTTCGGTTCGGTTCGGTTCGGTTCGGTTCGGTTCGGTTCGGTTCGGTTCGGGTTCGGTTCGGTTCGGTTCGGTTCGGTTTTCGGTTAGGTTCGGTTCGGTTCGGTTCGGTTCGGTTCGGTTCGGTTCGGTTCGGTTCGGTTCGGTTCGGTTCGGTTCGGTTCGGTTCGGTTCGGTTCGGTTCGGTTCGGTTCGGTTCGGTTCGGTTCGGTTCGGTTCGGTTCGGTTCGGTTCGGTTCGGTTCGGTCGTTCGGTTCGGTTCGGTTCGGTTCGGTTCGGTTCGGTTCGGTTCGGTTCGGTTCGGTTCGGTTCGGTTCGGTTCGGTTCGGTTCGGTTCGGTTCGGTTCGGTTCGGTTCGGTTCGGTTCGGTTCGGTTCGGTTCGGTTCGGTTCGGTTCGGTTAGGTTCGGTTCGGTTCGGTTTCGGTTCGGTTCGGTTCGGTTCGGTTCGGTTCGGTTCGGTTCGGTTCGGGTTCGGTTCGGTTAGGTTCGGTTCGGTTCGGTTCGGTTCGGTTCGGTTCGGTTCGGTTCGGTTCGGTTCGTTCGGTTCGGTTCGGTTCGGTTCGGTTCGGTTCGGTTCGGTTCGGTTCGGTTCGGTTCGGTTCGGTTCGGTTCGGTTCGGTTCGGTTCGGGTTCGGTTCGGTTAGGTTCGGTTCGGTTCGGTTCGGTTCGGTTCGGTTCGGTTCGGTTCGGTTCGGTTCGGTTCGGTTCGGTTCGGTTCGGTTCGGTTCGGTTCGGTTCGGTTCGGTTCGGTTCGGTTCGGTTCGGTTCGGTTCGGTTCGGTTCGGTTCGGTTCGGTTCGGTTCGGTTCGGTTCGGTTCGGTTCGGTTCGGTTCGGTTCGGTTCGGTTCGGTTCGGTTCGGTCGGTTCGGTTCGGTTCGGTTCGGTTCGGTTCGGTTCGGTTCGGTTCGGTTCGGTTCGGTTTCGGTTCGGTTCGGTTCGGTTCGGTTCGGTTCGGTTCGGTTCGGTTCGGTTTCGGTTCGGTTCGGTTCGGTTCGGTTCGGTTCGGTTCGGTTCGGTTCGGTTCGGTTCGGTTCGGTTCGGTTCGGTTCGGTTCGGTTCGGTTAGGTTCGGTTCGGTTCGGTTCGGTTCGGTTCGGTTCGGTTCGGTTCGGTTCGGTTCGGTTCGGTTCGGTTCGGTTCGGTTCGGTTCGGTTCGGTTCGGTTCGGTTCGGTTCGGTTCGGTTTCGGTTCGGTTCGGTTCGGTTCGGTTCGGTTCGGTTCGGTTCGGTTCGGTTCGGTTCGGTTCGGTTCGGTTCGGTTCGGTTCGGTTCGGTTCGGTTCGGTTCGGTTCGGTTCGGTTCGGTTCGGTTCGGTTAGGTTCGGTTCGGTTCGGTTCGGTTCGGTTCGGTTCGGTTCGGTTCGGTTCGGTTCGGTTCGGTTCGGTTCGGTTCGGTTCGGTTCGGTTCGGTTCGGTTTCGGTTCGGTTCGGTTCGGTTCGGTCGGTTCGGTTCGGTTCGGTTCGGTTCGGTTCGGTTCGGTTCGGTTCGGTTCGGTTCGGTTCGGTTCGGTTCGGTTCGGTTCGGTTCGGTTCGGTTCGGTTCGGTTCGGTTCGGTTCGGTTCGGTTCGGTTCGGTTCGGTTCGGTTCGGTTTCGGTTCGGTTCGGTTCGGTTCGGTTCGTTCGGTTCGGTTCGGTTCGGTTCGGTTCGGTTCGGTTCGTTCGGTTCGGTTTCGGTTCGGTTCGGTTCGGTTCGTTCGGTTCGGTTCGGTTCGGTTCGGTTCGGTTCGGTTCGGTTCGGTTCGGTTCGGTTCGGTTCGGTTCGGTTCGGTTCGGTTCGGTTCGGTTCGGTTCGGTTCGGTTCGGTTCGGTTCGGTTTCGGTTCGGTTCGGTTCGGTTCGGTTCGGTTCGGTTCGGTTCGGTTCGGTTCGGTTCGGTTCGGTTAGGTTCGGTTCGGTTCGGTTCGGTTCGGTTCGGTTCGGTTCGGTTCGGTTCGGTTCGGTTCGGTTCGGTTCGGTTCGGTTCGGTTCGGTTCGGTTCGGTTCGGTTCGGTTCGGTTCGGTTCGGTTCGGTTCGGTTGGTTCGGTTCGGTTCGGTTCGGTTCGGTTCGGTTCGGTTTCGGTTCGGTTCGGTTTCGGTCGGTTCGGTTCGGTTCGGTTCGGTTCGGTTCGTTCGGTTCGGTTCGGTTCGGTTCGGTTCGGTTCGGTTCGTTCGGTTCGGTTCGGTTCGGTTCGGTTCGGTTCGGTTCGGTTCGGTTCGGTTCGGTTCGGTTCGGTTCGGTTCGGTTCGGTTCGGTTCGGTTCGGTTTAGGTTCGGTTCGGTTCGGTTCGGTTCGGTTCGGTTCGTTTCGGTTCGGTTCGGTTCGGTTCGGTTCGGTTTCGGTTCGGTTCGGTTCGGTTCGGTTCGGTTCGGTTAGGTTCGGTTCGGTTCGGTTCGGTTCGGTTCGGTTCGGTTCGGTTCGGTTCGGTTCGGTTCGGTTCGGTTCGGTTCAGGTTCGGTTCGTTCGGTTCGGTTCGGTTTCGGTTCGGTTCGGTTCGGTTCGGTTCGGTTCGGTTCGGTTCGGTTCGGTTCGGTTCGGTTCGGTTCGGTTCGGTTAGGTTCGGTTCGGTTCGGTTCGGTTCGGTTCGGTTCGGTTCGGTTCGGTTCGGTTTCGGTTCGGTTCGGTTCGGTTCGGTTCGGTTCGGTTCGGTTCGGTTCGGTTCGGTTCGGTTCGGTTCGGTTCGGTTCGGTTCGGTTCGGTTCGGTTCGGTTCGGTTCGGTTCGGTTCGGTTCGGGTTCGGTTTCGGTTCGGTTCGGTTCGGTTCGGTTTCGGTTAGGTTCGGTTCGGTTAGGTTCGGTTCGGTTCGGTTCGGTTCGGTTCGGTTTCGGTTTCGGTTCGGTTCGGTTCGGTTCGGTTCGGTTCGTTTCGGTTCGGTTCGGTTCGGTTCGGTTCGGTTCGGTTCGGTTCGGTTCGGTTTCGGTTCGGTTCGGTTTCGGTTCGGTTCGGTTCGGTTCGGTTCGGTTCGGTTCGGTTCGGTTCGGTTCGGTTCGTTCGGTTCGGTTCGGTTCGGTTCGGTTCGGTTCGGTTCGGTTCGGTTCGGTTCGGTTCGGTTCGGTTCGGTTCGGTTCGGTTCGGTTCGGTTCGGTTCGGTTCGGTTCGGTTCGGTTCGGTTCGGGTTCGGTTCGGTTCGGTTCGGTTTCGGTTCGGTTAGGTTCGGTTGGTTCGGTTCGGTTCGGTTCGGTTCGGTTCGGTTCGGTTCGGTTCGGTTCGGTTCGGTTCGGTTCGGTTCGGTTTCGGTTTCGGTTCGGTTTCGGTTCGGTTCGGTTCGGTTCGGTTCGGTTCGGTTCGGTTCGGTTCGGTTCGGTTCGGTTCGGTTCGGTTCGGTTAGGTTCGGTTCGGTTCGGGTTAGGTTAGGTTCGGTTCGGTTCGGGTTCGGTTCGGTTCGGTTCGGTTCGGTTCGGTTCGGTTTAGGTTCGGTTCGGTTCGGTTCGGTTCGGTTCGGTTCGGTTTCGGTTCGGTTCGGTTCGGTTCGGTTCGGTTCGGTTTCGGTTCGGTTCGGTTCGGTTCGGTTCGGTTCGGTTCGGTTCGGTTCGGTTCGGTTCGGTTCGGGTTTCGGTTAGGTTTCGGTTCGGTTCGGTTCGGTTCGGTTTCGGTTCGGTTCGGTTCGGTTCGGTTCGGTTCGGTTCGGTTCGGTTCGGTTCGGTTTCGGTTCGGTTCGGTTCGGTTCGGTTGGTTCGGTTCGGTTCGGTTCGGTTCGGTTCGGTTCGGTTCGGTTCGGTTCGGTTCGGTTCGGTTCGGTTCGGTTCGGTTCGGTTCGGTTCGGTTCGGTTCGGTTCGGTTCGGTTCGGTTCGGTTCGGTTCGGTTCGGTTCGGTTCGGTTCGGTTCGGTTCGGTTCGGTTCGGTTCGGTTCGGTTCGGTTCGGTTCGGTCGGTTCGGTTCGGTTCGGTTCGGTTCGGTTCGGTTCGGTTCGGTTCGGTTCGGTTCGGTTCGGTTCGGTTCGGTTCGGTTCGGTTCGGTTTCGGTTCGGTTCGGTTCGGTTCGGTTCGGTTCGGTTCGGTTCGGTTCGGTTCGGTTCGGTTCGGTTCGGTTCGGTTCGGTTCGGTTCGGTTCGGTTCGGTTCGGGTTCGGTTCGGTTCGGTTCGGTTCGGTTCGGTTCGGTTCGGTTCGGTTCGGTTCGGTTCGGTTCGGTTCGGTTTCGTCGGTTCGGTTCGGTTCGGTTCGGTTCGGTTCGGTTCGGTTCGGTTCGGTTCGGTCGGTTTCGGTTCGGTTTCGGTTCGGTTCGGTTCGGTTCGGTTCGGTTCGGTTCGGTTCGGTTCGGTTCGGTTTCGGTTCGGTTCGGTTCGGTTCGGTTCGGTTCGGTTCGGTTCGGTTCGGTTCGGTTCGGTTCGGTTCGGTTCGGTTCGGTTCGGTTCGGTTCGGTTCGGTTAGGTTCGGTTCGGTTCGGTTCGGTTCGGTTCGGTTCGGTTTTCGGTTCGGTTTCGGTTCGGTTTCGGTTCGGTTTCGGTCGGTTCGGTTCGGTTCGGTTTCGGTTCGGTTCGGTTCGGTTCGGTTCGGTTCGGTTCGGTTCGTTCGGTTCGGTTCGGTTCGGTTCGGTTCGGTTCGGTCGGTTCGGTTCGGTTCGGTTCGGTTCGGTTCGGTTCGGTTCGGTTAGGTTCGGTTCGGTTCGGTTCGGTTTCGGTTCGGTTCGGTTCGGTGTTCGGTTCGGTTCGGTTCGGTTCGGTTCGGTTCGGTTTCGGTTCGGTTTCGGTTCGGTTCGGTTCGGTTCGGTTCGGTTCGGTTCCGGTTCGGTTCGGTTCGGTTCGGTTCGGTTCGGTTCGGTTCGGTTCGGTTCGGTTCGGTTCGGTTCGGTTCGGTTCGGTTCGGTTCGGTTCGGTTCGGTTCGGTTCGGTTTCGGTTCGGTTCGGTTCGGTTCGGTTAGGTTCGGTTCGGTTCGGTTCGGTTCGGTTCGGTTCGGTTCGGTTCGGTTTCGGTTCGTTCGGTTCGGTTCGGTTCGGTTCGGTTCGGTTCGGTTCGGTTCGGTTCGGTTCGGTTCGGTTCGGTTCGGTTCGGTTCGGTTCGGTTTCGGTTTCGGTTCGGTTCGGTTCGGTCGGTTCGGTTCGGTTCGGTTCGGTTCGGTTCGGTTCGGTTCGGTTCGGTTCGGTTCGGTTCGGTTCGGTTCGGTTCGGTTCGGTTCGGTTCGGTTCGGTTCGGTTCGGTTCGGTTCGGTTCGGTTCGGTTCGGTTCGGTTCGGTTCGGTTCGGTTCGGTTCGGTTCGGTTCGGTTCGGTTCGGTTCGGTTCGGTTCGGTTCGGTTCGGTTCGGTTCGGTTCGGTTCGGTTCGGTTCGGTTCGGTTCGGTTCGGTTCGGTTCGGTTAGGTTCGGTTCGGTTCGGTTCGGTTCGGTTCGGTTCGGTTCGGTTCGGTTCGGTTCGGTTCGGTTCGGTTCGGTTCGGTTCGGTTCGGTTCGGTTCGGTTCGGTTCGGTTCGGTTTCGGTTCGGTTCGGTTCGGTTTGTTCGGGTTCGGTTCGGTTCGGTTCGGTTCGGTTCGGTTCGGTTCGGTTCGGTTCGGTTCGGTTCGGTTCGGTTCGGTTCGGTTCGGTTCGGTTCGGTTCGGTTCGGTTCGGTTCGGTTCGGTTCGGTTCGTTCGGTTCGGTTCGGTTCGGTTCGGGTTCGGTTCGGTTCGGTTCGGTTCGGTTCGGTTCGGTTCGGTTCGGTTCGGTTCGGTTCGGGGTTCGGTTCGGTTCGGTTCGGTTCGGTTCGGTTCGGTTCGGTTCGGTTCGGTTCGGTTCGGTTCGGGTTCGGTTCGGTTCGGTTCGGTTCGGTTCGGTTCGGTTCGGTTCGGTTCGGTTCGGTTCGGTTTCGGTTCGGTTCGGTTCGGTCGGTTCGGTTTCGGTTTCGGTTCGGTTCGGTTCGGTTCGGTTCGGTTCGGTTCGGTTCGGTTCGGTTCGGTTCGGTTCGGTTCGGTTCGGTTCGGTTCGGTTCGGTTCGGTTCGGTTCGGTTCGGTTCGGTTCGGTTCGGTTCGGTTCGGTTCGGTTCGGTTCGGTTCGGTTCGGTTCGGTTCGGTTCGGTTCGGTTCGGTTCGGTTCGGGTTCGGTTCGGTTCGGTTCGGTTCGGTTCGGTTCGGTTGGTTCGGTTCGGTTCGGTTCGGTTCGGTTCGGTTCGGTTCGGTTCGGTTCGGTTCGGTTCGGTTCGGTTCGGTTCGGTTCGGTTCGGTTCGGTTCGGTTCGGTTCGGTTCGGTTCGGGTTCGGTTCGGTTCGGTTCGGTTCGGTTCGGTTCGGTTCGGTTCGGTTCGGTTCGGTTCGGTTCGGTTCGGTTCGGTTCGGTTCGGTTCGGTTCGGTTAGGTTCGGTTCGGTTCGGTTCGGTTCGGTTCGGTTCGGTTCGGTTCGGTTCGGTTCGGTTCGGTTCGGTTCGGTTCGGTTCGGTTCGGTTCGGTTCGGTTCGGTTCGGTTTCGGTTCGGTTTCGGTTCGGTTCGGTTCGGTTCGGTTCGGTTCGGTTCGGTTCGGTTCGGTTATGGTTCGTTCGGTTCGGTTCGGTTCGGTTCGGTTCGGTTCGGTTCGGTTCGGTTCGGTTCGGTTCGGTTTCGGTTCGGTTCGGTTCGGTTCGGTTCGGTTCGGTTCGGTTCGGTTCGGTTCGGTTCGGTTCGGTTCGGTTCGGTTCGGTTCGGTTCGGTTCGGTTCGGTTCGGTTCGTTCGGTTCGGTTCGGTTCGGTTCGGTTCGGTTCGGTTCGGTTCGGTTCGGTTCGGTTCGGTTCGAGTTAGGTTCGGTTCGGTTCGGTTCGGTTCGGTTCGGTTCGGTTCGGTTCGGTTCGGTTCGGTTTCGGTTCGGTTCGGTTCGGTTCGGTTCGGTTCGGTTCGGTTCGGTTCGGTTCGGTTCGGTTCGGTTTCGGTTCGGTTCGGTTCGGTTCGGTTCGGTTCGGTTCGGTTCGGTTCGGTTCGGTTCGGTTCGGGTTCGGTTCGGTTCGGTTCGGTTTCGGTTCGGTTCGTTCGGTTCGGTTCGGTTCGGTTCGGTTCGGTTCGGTTCGGTTCGGTTCGGTTCGGTTCGGTTCGGTTCGGTTCGGTTCGGTTCGGTTCGGTTCGGTTCGGTTCGGTTCGGTTCGGTTCGGTCGGTTCGGTTCGGTTCGGTTCGGTTCGGTTCGGTTCGGTTCGGTTCGGTTCGGTTCGGTTCGGTTCGGTTCGGTTCGGTTCGGTTCGGTTCGGTTCGGTTCGGTTCGGTTCGGTTCGGTTCGGTTTCGGTTCGGTTCGGTTCGGTTCGGTTCGGTTCGGTTCGGTTCGGTTCGGTTCGGTTCGGTTCGGTTCGGTTCGGTTCGGTTCGGTTCGGTTCGGTTCGGTTCGGTTCGGTTCGGTCGGTGTTTCGGTTCGGTTCGGGTTCGGTTCGGTTCGGTTCGGTTCGGTTTCGGTTCGGTTCGGTTCGGTTCGGTTCGGTTCGGTTCGGTTCGGTTCGGTTCGGTTCGGTTCGGTTCGGTTCGGTTCGGTTCGGTTCGGTTCGGTTCGGTTCGGTTCGGTTCGGTTCGGTTCGGTTCGGTTCGGTTCGGTTCGGTTCGGTTCGGTTCGGTTCGGTTCGGTTCGGTTCGGTTTCGGTTCGGTTCGGTTCGGTTCGGGTTCGGTTCGGTTCGGTTCGGTTCGGTTCGGTTCGGGTTCGGTTCGGTTCGGTTCGGTTCGGTTCGGTTCGGTTCGGTTCGGTTCGGTTCGTTTCGGTTCGGTTCGGTTCGGTTCGGTTCGGTTCGGTTCGGTTCGGTTCGTTTCGGTTCGGTTCGGTTCGGTTCGGTTCGGTTCGGTTCGGTTCGGTTCGGTTCGGTTCGGTTCGTTCGGTTCGGTTCGGTTCGGTTTCGGTTCGGTTCGGTTCGGTTCGGTTTCGGTTCGGTTCGGTTCGGTTCGGTTCGGTTCGGTTGGTTCGGTTTCGGTTCGGTTCGGTTCGGTTCGGTTCGGTTCGGTTCGGTTCGGTTCGGTTCGGTTCGGTTTCGGTTCGGTTCGGTTCGGTTCGGTTCGGTTCGGTTCGGTTCGGTTCGGTTCGGTCGGTTCGGTTCGGTTCGGTTCGGTTTCGGTTCGGTTCGGTTCGGTTCGGTTCGGTTCGGTTCGGTTCGGTTCGGTTCGGTTCGGTTCGGTTCGGTTCGGTTCGGTTCGGTTTCGGTTCGGTTCGGTTTCGGTTCGGTTCGGTTCGGTTCGGTTCGGTTCGGTTCGGTTCGGTTCGGTTCGGTTCGGTTCGGTTCGGTTCGGTTCGGTTCGGTTCGGTTCGGTTCGGTTCGGTTCGGTTCGGTTCGGTTCGGTTCGGTTTCGGTTCGGTTCGGTTCGGTTCGGTTTCGGTTCGGTTCGGTTCGGTCGGTTCGGTTCGGTTCGGTTCGGTTCGGTTCGGTTCGGTTCGGTTCGGTTCGGTTCGGTTCGGTTTCGGTTCGGTTCGGTTCGGTTCGGTTCGGTTCGGTTCGGTTCGGTTCGGTTCGGTTCGGTTTCGGTTCGGTTCGGTTTCGGTTCGGTTCGTTAGGTTCGGTTCGGTTCGGTTCGGTTCGGTTCGGTTCGGTTCGGTTCGGTTCGGTTCGGTTCGGTTCGTTCGGTTCGGTTCGGTTCGGTTCGGTTCGGGTTCGGTTCGGTTCGGTTCGGTTCGGTTCGGTTCGGTTCGGTTCGGTTCGGTTCGGTCGGTTCGGTTCGGTTCGGTTCGGTTCGGTTCGGTTCGGTTCGGTTCGGTTCGGTTCGGTTCGGTTCGGTTCGGTTCGGTTCGGTTCGGTTCGGTTCGGTTCGGTTCGGTTCGGTTCGGTTCGGTTCGGTTCGGTTCGGTTCGGTTCGGTTCGGGTTCGGTTCGGTTCGGTTCGGTTCGGTTCGGTTCGGTTCGGTTCGGTTCGGTTCGGTTCGGTTCGGTTCGGTTCGGTTCGGTTCGGTTCGGTTCGGTTCGGTTTCGGTTCGGTTCGGTTCGGTTCGGTTAGGTTCGGTTGGTTCGGTTTTCGGTTCGGTTCGGTTCGGTTCGGTTTCGGTTCGGTTCAGGTTCGGTTCGGTTCGGTTCGGTTCGGTTCGGTTCGGTTCGGTTCGGTTCGGTTCGGTTCGGTTCGGTTCGGTTAGGTTCGGTTCGGTTCGGTTCGGTTCGGTTCGGTTTTCGGTTCGGTTCGGTTCGGTTTTCGGTTCGGTTCGGTTCGGTTCGGTTTCGGTTCGGTTCGGTTCGGTTCGGTTCGGTTCGGTTCGGTTCGGTTCGGTTCGGTTCGGTTCGGTTCGGTTCGGTTCGGTTCGGTTCGGTTTCGGTTCGGTTCGGTTCGGTTCGGTTCGGTTCGGTTCGGTTCGGTTCGTTTCGGGTTCGGTTCGGTTCGGTTCGGTTCGGTTCGGTTCGGTTCGGTTCGGTTCGGTTCGGTTCGGTTCGGTTCGGTTTCGGTTCGGTTTCGGTTCGGTTCGGTTCGGTTCGGTTCGGTTCGGTTCGGTTCGGTTCGGTTCGGTTCGGTTCGGTTCGGTTCGGTTCGGTTCGGGGTTCGGTTCGGTTCGGTTCGGTTCGGTTCGGTTCGGTTCGGTTCGGTTCGGTTCGGTTCGGTTCGGTTCGGTTCGGTTCGGTTCGGTTCGGTTCGGTTCGTTCGGTTCGGTTCGGTTCGGTTCGGTTCGGTTCGGGTTCGGTTCGGTTCGGGTTCGGTTCGGTTCGGTTCGGTTCGGTTCGGTTCGGTTCGGTTCGGTTCGGTTTCGGTTCGGTTAGGTTCGGTTCGGTTCGGTTCGGTTCGGTTTCGGTTCGGTTCGGTCGGTTCGGTTCGGTTCGGTTCGGTTCGTTCGGTTCAGGTTTCGGTTCGGTTCGGTTCGGTTCGGTTCGGTAGGTTCGGTTCGGTTCGGTTCGGTTCGGTTCGGTTCGGTTCGGTTCGGTTCGGTTCGGTTCGGTTCGGTTCGTTCGGTTCGGTTCGGGTTCGGTTTCGGTTCGGTTCGGTTCGGTTCGGTTCGGTTCGGTTCGGTTCGGTTCGGTTCGGTTCGTTCGGTTCGGTTCGGTTTCGGTTCGGTCGGTTCGGTTCGGTTCGGTTCGGTTCGGTTCGGTTCGGTTCGGTTCGGTTCGGTTCGGTTCGGTTCGGTTCGGTTCGGTTTCGGTTGGTTCGGTTTCGGTTCGGTTCGGTTCGGTTCGGTTCGGTTCGGTTCGGTTCGGTTCGGTTCGGATTTCGGTTCGTTCGTTCGGTTTCGGTTCGGTTCGGTTCGGTTCGGTTCGGTTCGGTTCGGTGCCCCGGTTCGGTTCGGTTCGGTTCGGTTCGGTTCGGTTCGGTTCGGTTCGGTTCGGTTCGGTTCGGTTCGGTTCGGTTTCGGTTCGGTTCGGTTTCGGTTCGGTTCGGTTCGGTTCGGTTCGGTTCGGTTCGGTTCGGTTCGGTTCGGTTCGGTTCGGTTCGGTTCGGTTCGGTTCGGTTTCGGTCGGTTCGGTTCGGTTAGGTTCGGTTCGGTTCGGTTCGGTTGGTTCGGTTCGGTTTCGGTTCGGTTCGGTTCGGTTCGGTTCGGTCGGTTCGGTTCGGTTCGGTTCGGTGGTTCGGTTCGGTTCGGTTTCGGTTCGGTTCGGTTCGGTTCGGTTCGGGTTCGGTTCGGTTCGGTTCGGTTCGGTTCGGTTCGGTTCGGTTCGTTTCGGTTCGGTTCGGTTCGGTTCGGTTCGGTTCGGTTCGGTTCGGATTCGGTTCGGTTTCGGTTCCGGTTCGGTTCGGTTCGGTTCGGTTAGGTTGGTTCGGTTCGGTTCGGTTCGGTTCGGTTCGGTTCTGGTTCGGTTTCGGTTCGGTTTCGGTTCGGTTCGGTTTCGGTTCGGTTCG
Source organism: Artemia sinica (assembly GCA_027921565.1). Classification (NCBI taxonomy): domain Eukaryota; kingdom Metazoa; phylum Arthropoda; class Branchiopoda; order Anostraca; family Artemiidae; genus Artemia; species Artemia sinica. Next base: position 1,670 of record JAPEVW010000519.1, on the reverse strand, counting down.
TTCGGATTCGGTTCGGTTCGGTATCGGTTCGGTTCGGTTCGGTTCGGTCGGTTCGGTTCGGTCTCGTTCGGTTCGGTTCGGTTCGGTTCGGTTCGGTTCGGTTTCGGTTCGGTTTCGGTTCGGTTCGGTTCGGTTCGGTTCGGTTCGGTTCGGTTCGGTTCGGTTCGGTTCGGTTCGGTTCGGTTCGTTTCGGTTCGGTTCGGTTCGGTTCGGTTCGGTTCTGTTCGGTTCGGTTCGGTTCGGTTCGGTTTCGGTTCGGTTCGGTTCGGTTCGGTTCGGTTCGGTTCGGTTCGGTTAGGTTCGGTTCGGGTCGGTTCGGTTCGGTTCGGTTCGGTTCGTTCGGTTCGGTTCGGTTAGGTTCGGTCGGTTTTCGGTTCGGTTCGGTTCGGTTCGGTTCGGTTCGGTTTCGGTTCGGTTCGGTTCGGTTCGTTCGGTTCGGTTCGGTTCGGTTCGGTTCGGTTCGGTTCGGTTCGGTTCGGTTCGGTTCGGTTCGGTTCGGTTCGTTTCGGTTCGTTCGGTTCGGTTCGGTTCGGGTTCGGTTCGGTTCGGTTAGGTTCGGTTCGGTTCGGTTCGGTTCGGTTTCGGTTCGGTTCTAGGTTCGGTTCGGGCGGTTCGTTCGGTTCGGTTCGGTTGCGGGTTCGGTTCGGCTTCGGTTCGGTTCGGTTCGGTTTCGGTTCGGTTCGGTTCGGTTCGGTTCGTTTCGTTCGGTTCGGTTCGGTTCGGTTCCGGTTTCGGTTCGGTCGGTTTCGGGTTCGGTTCGGTCTTCGTATTCGGTTCTGTTCGGTCGGTTCGGTTCGGTTCGGTTCGGTTCGGTTCGGTTCGGTTCGGTTCGGTTCAGGTTCGGTTCGGTTCGGTTCGGTTCGGTTCTGGTTCGGTTCGGTTCGGTTTTCGGTTCGGTTCGGTTCGGTTCGGTTAGGTTCGGTTCGGTTCGGTTCGGTTCGGTTCGGTTCGGTTCGGTTTCGTGTTCGTTCGGTTCGGTTCGGTTCAGGTTCGGTTCGGTTCGGTTTCGGTTCGGTTCGGTTCGGTTCGGTTCGGTTCGGTTCGGTTCGGTTTCGGTTCGGTTCGGTTCGGTTTCGGTTCGGTTCGGTCGGTTCGGTCGGTTCGGTTCGGTTTCGGTTCGGTTCGGTTCGGTTCGGTTCGGTTCGGTTAGGTTTCTGGTTCGGTTCGGTTCGGTTTCGGTTCGGTTCGGTTCGGTTCGGTTCGGTTCGGTTCGTTCGGTTCGGTTCGGTTCGGTTCGGTTCGTTCGTTCGGTTCGGTCGGTTCGGTTTCGGTTCGTGTTTCGGTTCGGTTCGGTTCGGTTCGGTTCGGTTCGGCTTCGGTTTCGGTTCGGTTCGGTTCGGTTCGGTTCGGTTCAGGTTCTTAGTTTCGGTTCCGGTTCGGTGTTTTCGGTTCGGTTCGTTCGGTTCGAGTTCGGTTCGGTTCGAGTTCGGTTCGGTTCGGTTCTGGTTCGGTTCGTTTCGGTTCGGTTCGGTTCGGCTTTCGTTCGGTTTCGGTTTCGGTTCGGTTCGGTTAAGGTTCGGTTCGGTTTCGGTTCGGTTCGGTTCGGTTCGGTTCGGTTCGGGTTCGGTTCGGTTCTGTTCGGATTCGGTTCTGGTTCGGTTCGGTTCGGTTCGGTTCGGTTCGGTTCTGCGGTTCGGTTCGGTTCGGTTGGTTCGGTTGGTTCGGTTCGG
>JAPEVW010000518.1:77500-85089 GCA_027921565.1 Artemia sinica | reverse complement strand
TATATATATATATACGCTACGAAAACTTTACAAAAAGAAAGTTTTTTTTTTAAAGAAAAGTACAGCCGATTAAACTTAAGATCAGTAAAAATAGAGAGCTACAATAATCAACTCCAACGACCAGAAATTATTATTAGAGAATAAAAAGGAAAGGAGAATAATTGGTATGGCGGTAATCAAATCAGGACCGCTTTCGCATCTAAATTCAGAAAGTGCAAAGATGTTTTCAAAAACAGAGGTGTTTATTGTGTTAAGTTCAGGAAGTTCTTCCCATTTCATATGAAAACATTGATTGAAACAAACAGTCTTATCTAGGCTCTTCCGCCAAAACAGGTAACCTAGAATTTTTCAAATATCACAGGAACTACATCTGAGAAAATAAATATCACGACTGAAAAAAAATGATAAACTAGCCGGTTGCGGAATCCAAGGGGGGGGCAAGGGTTACCCCCGTAAAGTATCTAAGGTATGTAATTTACCTAATAACCGAAGTTTTCATTAATTAAACTTGCTCCTAACGTAAGTTTTGTCGGTTATTAGGACCTACTTTGCGGCCCCCCTCCTCTAAAAAAAAATCCTGGATCCTCCCCTGAAACCGCACACCTTTCCACCAGTTTATTAGAAGAAAAAAAAATCCTATTTTCACAATTTCATCACCCAGCCTCTTTTTTTACAAAATCTACTAGGGCCAATCTTTGAGTCCACTGTATGTCAAGTAATAGATTAAGTCATATTTGTATATAGATAATTCATACCTGTGAGATGGGACACTTGCAAACCAATTGGCTGGCTCACCAAGTTTTTTTCTGCTTTCCGCAATTACGAACAATGCACGTTGTAACCTTTCTCATACTAACCCTCTAATGCTAAATAAGTGGGAGGAGTTTTTGTTCCACCGAGACCGAAGACCAGAATGATCTCTGCGATAAGCTTAGCCCTGTATAATTATATGAAACTGTTGGATGTCTGTGAGGACCTGTCTTTGTTAATGCTGAATTGGGTAACTCCTTAACAGATGCGTTTTGTCTAACTTTGCCGACAAATCTCGATATACCGCCAAATATATTGATTTTTGAGGTGGGATCTTTTTTTTAGGATTTTAGGGTTAATTTTTGCGGGCGGAGGAATTTCCATGGGAAGGAAAATTTGGGGAATTTCCAGAGTAACTTTTTTGTTTAAGTGCAGGGGGAAGGGATTTCCTGGCATTATTGGAAAAACCGTAACAAGTAACTAAAAAAAAATCAATTGGAAGTACGGAGCACAATTAAACTTAAAACGAACAGATTATTCCAACATGAGGGGATTCCCCTCCCTCTAGAAAAAAATATCATAATTGTGTCACACCATGTGATGCATCATAGATCTTCCGTGTTATCTGAAAACAATATAAATAAATTAAAAACGTTTTTTTCAACTACAGTAAAGAGCAACCATTAAAACTTAAAACAAACCGAAATTATTCCGCGCATGAAAGGACTGCCGCCTCATCAATACCCCGTTTTCCCAACCGCTAAAGTATGATTCTTTATCACAAATTTTTAAGGAAAAACACTCTGAAACATAATGGCAGTTTATTGACATTATAGCTGTTTAAAGTTTAAAAAAGTTTACGCGAGACCATGTATTGAGGAAAGTTTAACATAGTCAAGTATTACGGTGAATGCCCGGGGGGGGGGGGGGGCACGTTACCCTATCATTACCTAAATTACACAAACCCTTTTTTTTCTGTTTTTTTTCTTTTTTTTTTACACGAAGATTAATTTTTTGAAATGAAAGTATTTTATGAAGAAATAAACAGCAAAATTTCAAACTAAACGACCAAAATTTTCATTTCACAGTCTATACATATACGATAAAACTAGCGCTTTAATAAAACACAAAACAATATAGGAATTTTGATCACGTAAAGCAAACAATTTAAGGAACTTTGTTGCAGTATAAAATGAAGCATTCTAACAAGTGTTGCTTATTTTATGTTCGTTTCATTGGTATCACTTCTACACAATGAGCTCAGTCCATGATTGGCTGTCACTTTGGTCTGAAAAGGACATTTCCTTTGGTAACAATTTCGAAGTAAAGCCCGTTGATTCTAGGATTATATGCTATCTTTAGAATTTGTATCATATTTTCAATTCTCCGTTGTATGAGAGAAATAGCCAATGTTTCAGATTTCCATGTTACAGTTTTATTCAGTTCTTTATTTCGAGTATATAAAGTGTGTTTTTTTTACAATTGAAATTATATATTTCGTCGCAATTGGTGTGAAGCAGGCAGGCCAAAAATGTTACCTGATAAATCAAAGCATTATTAGTGGTATGCTGTTCAATGACTTTGCAGCTATTGAAATAATATTTTATTTTTTTCGCCTAATTTTTAAGATATTTTTAATTGTATGCTGATAGTTTACGGTATCACTGTTCGGTATAAGAACAGAACAATGAACAGGGTTATAGGTTAAGTTTTGTTGATTTCAGTCTACGTACTTATTTTTACTCCTAAAATCATATTATTTTTTTTATGCTTGGATTTGTGTTTTTCAGGAAAGCGCTAGTTACCTTAATTCTACAAACATAACGATTACCGATCACCCCCTGGTTTTTGCACTAGTTTGTCGATATATGTTTGATAGACTGTGAAGTAATAATTTTTTGTTCATTTTAGTTTGAATTTTCGCTATTTACTTTCCTTCATAAATTTTGTTTTTAAATTATTCCTTATCAACAATCTAGCCAAATATTGATACGTGGTGTATCAATCCATCAAGAGAACATCCCTTCCCTTAAAATTACGAACTACTTGGTGATTTGTCATTGTAGAAGTTACGTGACATAATTAATGTTTAATTATTATATTATAGCTGTTATGTTATTACAACGTAAATATATGATTATTATTTATACAATAATGATTATTATGAATACTCATATTTAAAGTAAATACTACACAAGAAAACATACTATTTTCAGTTTATTTTTACCTTTCTGATTGGGGAGTTTTCCTAAATAAAAATTGAGAATTCGTTGGTTTCTTGTGCTTTCAGTAGATGGGGCAAAGTAAAGTTTTTTTTTTTTGGGGGAAAATTTTTTATAATTACTTTTTGATTGCTAACTTCATTTTTTGACTTCCACTGAAAGCACAACCAATTCTTAATAAATCATTGATTTCACTTTATTTTTGAACTGTTAATCCCGGTTTAAAAATCAGCCGCAAACGTGAATTTTCCATAGTTAGATCTTATCTTCACATTTTTTGTCAGTTTTAGGAATATAGTGAGATTAATCTGCAGGGGGTTCATCAAACCACAAATGTTTGAAAGAGTGTTCTATGGAAAAACGTTTGGGAACCTATGTATTTAAACTCATAAAAGAGTTAGGTAGAAATAGTGTACTATACTAATACATTCTGCTGGTTGTGGACATTGTTGCTGATTTGGTCAGCTTTGGACTGATTGATGCCTTTACATCGCCTAATTGTCCATTTCCCTATGACGTTAAGTAAAATAATGGTAATAGGACAGAAACTCAACTTCCCCGACAAAATAGTTTTTAGCTGATATTTGTGTCACCGGTCGCTATGTCTCTTTGAATCTTTTTTTTCATGCTCGAAGCGACATAGAAGTAGCGCCGGTCTAGAGAGATGCGACCTTGTCGCGGTTTAATCAAACATTTAAGTACATATTTGTGTATTTTTTATTTTTAGTGCAAGGTCCATCGGAGCAAAGGAGGCAGGATAGTTCATCCATACATATTCGACTTCAAGCACAAGCTTGCAACGTAAAAGTGATGTGTTTATACGAATTGTTCTTCTTTTGAATTTAAATAATGTGATAGAAACTCACGGGGTGAAGAAAATTTGATAGAAACCGTGGAATCCGAAGAGAATGTTTCTTGTAAAACAATGACGTGAAGACCTACGAAACATTTTCATTCAGTTGAACAGATAATTTATTAAATAGCTCACTAATTTGAAAAAGTTTCGGCTGTCCTAAGTGGGTGAAAACCTTGAAATAAGATGGAAATAAATCATGCGATCTTAAAGTCAAGAAAAAAGAACAACCCTAGAAATGAACTAACAAATTGAAAATTAGAAGAGCCACCTTTTTATTCTAACAGTGAAAAGGTGACGTCAGATGATCAAGATCAAAATGCAAACATTGTTCGAGTTTTTTTTCTTGGATTCTAACAAATTCAGATCCAAATGTAAGCATTTTTTTGTTTTATTTCGTGGATTTTATGACAAATTGAAAATTAGAATTGCCACCTTTTTATTCTAACAATGAAGTACAGTAAGGTGGGAGCAAGATCAAATGCAAACATGTTTTTTTTTTTTTATTTCTTTCGTTTCTAACAGATTGAAAATTAGAGAGCCCCTTTTTATTCTATCAGTGAAAGGTGCAGTAAAGTGATCAAGCTCAAAATGCAAACATTGTTTTTGGTTTTATTTCTTCGTTTCTAAACAAATTGAAAATTATAAGAGCCGCCTTTTAATTTAACAGTGAAAAGGTGACATAAGATGATCAAGATCAAAATGCAACATTTGTTGTTTTTTGTTTCTTCGATTTCTAACAATTGAAAATTAGAAGAGCCGCTTTTTATTCTAACACTGAAAAGTGACAGGAAAGATGATCAAGATCACAAATGCAAACATTGTTCTTTTGTTGTTTCTTTTCTTTCGATTTCTAACAAATTGAAAATTGAGAAGAGCCGCCTTTTTATTCTAACACTGAAAAGGTGACAGTAAAGATGATCAAGATCAAAATGCAAAGCATTGTTTTTTTTTTTGTTTCTTCGATTTCTAAAACATTGAAATTAGAAGAGCCACCTTTTTATTCTAACACTGAAAGGTACAGTAAGATTATCAAATCAAAAATGCAAACTTGTTTATTTCTTTCGATTTCTAAAAAATTGAAAATTAGAATAGCCACCTTTTTATCAACCCTGAAAAGGTCAGTAAAGATGATCAAGATCAAAATGCAAACAGTGTTCTTTTTGTTTCTTCGATTTCTAACAATTGAAAATTAGAGAGCCGCCTTTTTATTCTAGAACCTGAAAAGGTGACAGTAAGATATCAAGATCAAAATGCAAACATTGTTTTTTTTTGTTTCTTCTTTCGATTCCTAAAAAATTGAAAATTAGCAAGAGCCACCAGACCTTTTTTATTCTAACAGTGAAAAGGTGACAGTCAGATTTATCAAGGTCAAAATGCAAACTTGTTGTTTTTTTTATTTCTTCGATTTCTAACAAATTGAAAAATGTATAAGAGCCCCCTGTTTAATTGTAACATTGAAAAGGTGACAGTAATAATGATCAAGATCAGAATGGCAAAACATTGTTTCTTTTTTGTTTCTTCTCTTTCGATTTCTTAAACAACTTTGAAAATTAGAAGAGAGCCGCCGTTTTTACTCTAACACTGAAAGGTGACAGTAAGATGATCAAGAATCAAAATGCAAACATTTGTCTTCTTTTTGTTTCTTCGATTTCTAAGCAAATTGAAATTTAGAAGAGCCGCCTTTTTGATTTCTAACACTGAAAAGGTTGGGTGGGGGGGGGGGACAGTAAGATGAATCAAGAATCAAAATGCCACATTTTTTTTTTTTGTTTCTTTCGATTTTTACAAAACTTGAAAATTAGAAGAGCCAACCTTTTTTATTCTAACACGCTGAAAATGTGACAGTGAGATGGATAAAGATCAAAATGCCAAAACAGTGTTTTTTTTTGTTTCTTTCGATTTTTTTTTTGCTAAAAAATTGAAAATTAGAAGAGCCCCTTTTTATTCATAACAGTGGTGAAAAGGTGACAGTCAATGATCAAGGGTCAAAATGCAAACTATTGTTTTTTTGTTTATTTCTTTATTTCGATTTCTTAACTCATTGGAAATTAGAAGAGCTTTTTTTCCTTTTTAATTTAACTCTGAAAGGTGAATCAGTAAGATGATCAAGATCAAAATGCAAACATTGTTCTTTTTTGGTTTTCTTCGATTTCTAACAATTGAAAATTAGAGAGCCGCCTTTTTAATTCTCACTGAAAGGTGAACAGTCAAGATGATCAAGATCAAAATGCAAAAACATTGTTTTTTCTTTTTTGTTTCTTCGATTTCTAGAGTTCAATTGAAAATTAGCAGAGCCCTTTTTTCCTTTTTATTCTAACACTGAAAAGTTGACAGTAAGATGATCAAGATCAAAATGCAAACATTGTTTTTTTTATTTCTTCGATTTTAAAAAATCTTGAAAATTAAAAGAGCCACCTTTTTATTCCTATACAGTGAAAGTTCATCGGTTTTTGATTTCAGTCAAAATGCAAACATTGTCTCTTTTTTTCTTTCTCTTTGGATTCTAAACCAATTCAAGGATCAAATGCAAACTATTTGTTTTCTTTTTTGTTTTCTTCGATTTCTAACTTTTTGAAAATTAAAGAGCCTTTTTTTTATTCTAACACTGAAAAGGTGACAGTCGATGATCTGTCGTATTATCTGTCTTTTGCAAACATTGTTTCTTTTTTGTTTTTCTTCTTCGATTTCTAACAAACTTTTTTTTGCTGAGCTTTTTCCTTTTTTTTTCTTTTTTGGTTTTGTTTTGACAGTAATTTTATTTTTTTCAAAATTCGTTTCTTTGTTTTTTTTTGTTTCTTTTTTCGATTTCCTAAAAATTCTTTGTCTTTTTTTTTCCACCTTTTTGTTTCTTCTAACACTGAAAAGGTGACAGTGTGGGTTTGTTTTCTTTTTCAAATGCAAACATTGTTTATTTTTCGTTTCTTTTTTGTGTTTGTTTAGAAAGCTTTCCCATTTTCTGTTTTGGTAACAGATGAAAGGTGAACTTTTAAAAATGTTCCTTTTCTTTTTTGCAAACATTGTTTTTTTTTATTTCTTTTTTGTGTTTTTCTTGTTAACAAATTGAAAATTAGAAGAGCCGCCTTCCTTTTTTTTTTTTTTGAAAAGGTTTCTCAGTTTGTTTTTATCAAGATCAAAATGCAAACCTTTTTCGTTTTTTTTTTCTTTCGTTTTTCTAACAAATTGAAAATTTTTGAGCCGCCTTTTTATTCTTTTTTTTTTTTCTTTTGTTTTTAAGATTTTCTTTTTTTCTTTTTCTCTTTTTTCTTGTTTTTTTTGGTTTCTTCTTTTTCTTTTTCTTTTTTCTATTCCTTGTTTTACTTTTTTTTATTCTAACTTTTTTTGCGGGTTTTTCAAGTAAAATGTTCTGTTTGATCCTTTTGCAACGTTTTTTTTCTTCGATTTCTTGTTTTTTTTTTGCCTGGAGCCTGTCCTTTTTATTTTAACTGTTTGGAAAAGGTTGACAGTCAGATGATCTTTTTCAGAATTGCAAACTTTGTTGAGTTTTTTTTTTCTTGGAATTCTAACTTTTTTCTTTTTTTTCAAAATGTAAGCTTTTACTTTTCTTTTGTTATTTCTTTGCTGTTTCTAACTTTTTTTGTTTTTTTTTTGTGTCTTGCCTGTTGGTTATTCTTTTTTATTCTAAACAATTGAAAAGTTGTGCAGTGTGAGTTGTTTTCACTATTTTTTGCGAACTTTTTTTATGTTGTTTTTTTCTTTTTTTTTCTATTTTTTTTTTTTATTAGAAGAGCCTCTTCTTTTTT
>JAPEVW010000518.1:0-65000 GCA_027921565.1 Artemia sinica | reverse complement strand
CTTTCTTTCTTCTTTGAAAATTTTAAAGAGCTTCTTTTCCTTTTTTTGTGCTTCTAACAGTGAAAAGGTTATTTTCTTTTTGATCAAGATCTTAAATTCTATTTGTTTTTTTTTTTTTATCTTCTTTATTTCTAACAAATTTTTTCTTTTTTAGATCTATGCCACCTTTTTATTCTAACAGTGAAATTTCTTTTTTAAGGTGATCAAGATCAAATACAAAACATTTTTTTTTTTTTTTTTTCCTTTTCTTGGATTTCTAACAAATTTTCTTTTATCAGTGCCACCTTTTTATTCTTGAAAAGGTGACAGTTTTCATCAAGATCAAAATGCAAACTTTTTTTTTTTATTTCTTGATTTCTAACAAATTTCTTTTTTTTTCTTCCACAGTTTTATTCTCTAGCAGTGAAAAGGTGACAGTAAGATGATCAAGACTTTTCAAAATGCAAACATTGTTTTTTTTTTTATTTCTTTCTTTTTTCTAACAATTGAAAATTAGAAGAGCAGCTTTTTTTTTCTAACTTTGAAGGTGACAGTAAGATTCAAGATCAATATGCAACTTTTTTTTTTATTTCTTCGATTTCTAATAATTGAAAATTAGAAGAGCCACCTTTTTATTCTAACAGTGAAAAGGTGACTTAAGATGATCGAGATCAAAATACAAACATTGTTGTTATTTTTTTTTTTTTTCCCTTTTCTTGGATTCTATCAAATTCAAGATCAAAATGCAAACATTAAATTTTTGTTTTATTTCTTGGATTTCTAACAAATTGAAAATTATAATGCGCCTTTTTTTTATTCTAACAGTGAAAAGGTGACAGTAAGATGATCAAGATCAAAATGCAAACATTGTTTATTTCTTCGATTTCTAACAAATTGAAAATTAGAATAGCCACCTTTTTTTCTTTTTCTGTTCAGTGAAAAGTGTGACGGTAGATAGATTCAAGATCAAAATGCAAACATCTTGTTTTTTTTTTTTTTTTTTCTTGGATTCTAACAAATTCAACGATCTATTTTTCTTCTTTGTAAGCATTGTTGTTTTTGTTTTATTTTCTTTTTCTTTCTAAACAAATTGAAAATTAGAAGTGCCGCCTTTTTTATTCTTACACTGAAAAGGTGACAGTAAGATGATCAAGGTCAAAATGCAAACTTTTTTTTTTCTTCGATTTCTAAAAAAAAATGAAAATTAGAAAAGCTTTTCTTTATTTTTTATTCTTTTGAAAACTCTTCTTTTCGTCATGAAGGTGATCAAGATCAAAATGCAACATTGTTTTTTTTTTTTTCGATTTCTAAAAATTGAAAATTAGAGAAGCCACCTTCTTTTTCTAACAGTGAAAAGGTTCGGTAAGATGATCAAGATCAAAATGCAAACATTGTGGTTTTTTTTTTCTTGGATTCTAACAAATTCTTTTCTATTTTTTGTAAGCATTATTTTCTTTTTAATTTCTTGGATTTCTAACAAATTGAAAATTAGAAGTGCCACCTTTTTTTTATTTCTAACAATGAAACGGTGACAGTAAGATGATCAAGATCAAAATGCAAACATTGTTTATTTTTTTATTTCTTCGATTTCTAACAAATTGAAAATTAGAAGAGCCACCTTTTTTCTTCTAACAGTGAAAAGGTGACGGTAAGATGATCAAGATCAAAATGCAAACATTGTTGGGTTTGTTTTTTTTTTTTCTTGGATTCTAACAAATTCAAGAACAAAATGTAAAGCATTGTTTTTGTTTTTATTTCTTGGATTTCTAACAAATTTGAAAATTAGAAGTGCCGCCTTTTGGAGGGGGGTTTTTAAACACTGAAAAGGTGACAGTAAGATGATCAAGATCAAAATGCAAACATTGTTTATTTCTCTTCGATTTCTAAAAATTGAAAATTAGAAAGCCACCTTTTTATTCTAACAGTGAAAAGGTGACAGTCAGATGATCAAGATCAAAATGCAAACACCTTGTTGGTTTTTTTTTTCTTGGATTCTAACAAATTCAAGATCAAAATGTAAGCATTGTTTTGTTTTAATTTCTTGATTTCTAAAAATTGAAAATTAGAAGTGCCACCTTTTTTATTCTAACAATGAAAAGGTGACAGTAAGATGATCAAGATCAAAATGCAAACATTGTTTATTTCCTCGATTTCTAAAAAATTGAAAATTAGAAGAGTCCACCTTTTTATTCTAACAGTGAAAAGGTTACCGTAAGATGATCAATATCAAATGCAAACATTGTTTTATTTCTCTTCGATTTCTAAAAAATTAAAATTAGAAGAGCCACCTTTTTATTCTAACAGTGAAAAGGTGACAGTCAGATGATCAAGATCAAAATGCAAAACATTGTTGGGTTTTTTTTTTCTTGGATTCTAACAAATTCAAGATCAAAATGTAAGCATTGTTTTTGTTTTTATTTCTTGTATTTTCTAAACAAATTGAAAATTAGAAGTGCCACCTTTTTATTCTAACAATGAAAGGTGACAGTAAGGTGATCAAGATCAAAATGCAAAACATGTTTTTTTTTTATCTCTCCGATTTCTAACAGATTGAAAATTAGAAGAACCACCTTTTTATTCTAACAGTGAAAAGGTGACAGTAAGGTGATCAAGATCAAATGCAAACATTGTTTTTTTTTATTTCTTCGATTTCTAACAAATGGAAAATTAGAAGAGCCACCTAGTGAAAAGGTGACGGTAAGATGATCAAGATCAAATGCCCAAAACATTGTTTTTTTTGTTTTTTTTTTTTTTTTCTTTGGATTCTAACAAATTCAAGATCAAAATGTAAGCATTGTTTTTGTTTTATTTTCTTGGATTTCTAACAAATTGAAAATTAGAAGTGCCGCCTTTTTATTTTACACTGAAAAGGTGACAGTAAGATGATCAAGGTCAAAATGCAAACATTGTTTTATTTCTTCGATTTCTAAAAAAATTGAAAATTAGAAGAGCCACCTTTTTATTCTACATTGAAAAGGTGACAGTCAGATGATCAAGATCAAAATGCAAACATTGTTGGTTTTTTTTTTTCTTGGATTCTAACAAATTCAAGATCAAAATGTAAGCATTGTTTTTGTTTTATTTCTTGGATTTCTAACAAATTGAAAATTAGAAGTGCCACCCTTTTTATTCTAACAATGAAAAGGTGACAGTAAGATGATCAAGATCAAAATGCAAACATTGTTTTTTTCTTCGATTTCTAAAAAATTGAAAATTAGAAGAGCCACCTTTTTATTCTAACAGTGAAAAGGTAACAGTCAGATGATCAAAATCAAAATGCAAACATTGTTGGGTTTTTTTTTCTTGGATTCTAACAAATTCAGATCAAAATTTAAGCATTGTTTTTGTTTTATTTCTTGGATTTCTAAAAATTGAAAAATTAGAAGTGCCACCTTTTTATTCTAACAATGAAAAGGTGACAGCCAGATGATCAGATCAAAAATGCAAACATTTTTTTTTTTTTTCTTGGATTCTAACAAATTCAAGATCAAAATGTAAGCATTGTTTTTGTTTTATTTCTTGGATTTCTAACAAATTGAAAACTAGAAGTTGCCACCTTTTTATTCTAACAATGAAAAGGTGACAGTAGGTGATCAAGATCAAAATGCAAACATGTTTTTTTTTTTTATTTCTTCGATTTCTAACAGATTGAAAATTAGAAGAGCCACCTTTTTTATTCTAACAGTGAAAAGGTGACAGTAAGGTGATCAAGATCAAAATGCAAACATTGTTTTTCTTTTATTTCTTCGATTTCTAACAGATTGAAAATTAGAAGAGCCACCTTTTTATTCTAACAGTGAAAAGGTGACAGTAAGATGATCAAGATCAAAATGCAAACATTGTTTTTTTTTTATTTCTTGTATTTCTAACAAATTGAAAATTAGAAATGCCACCTTTTTATTCTAACAGTAAAAAGGTGACAGTAAGGTGATCAAGATCAAAATGCAAACATTGTTTTTTTTTTTTTTTCTTGGATTTCTAACAAATTGAAAATTAGAAGTGTGCCACCTTTTATTCGAACAGTGAAAAGGTGAAAGGTGACAGTAAGGTGATCAAGATCAAAATACAAAACATTTTTTTTTTTATTTCTTGGATTTCTAACAAATTGAAAATTAGAACTGCCACCTTTTTATTCTAACAGTGAAAGTGACAGTAAGAGGATCAAGATCAAATGCAAACATTTTTTTTTTTTTTTCTTGGATTTCTGTTCATCTTTTATTGAGGTTTGTTTTTACTCTGGTTTTTATGATTATATACTGCTCACATTTTTTCTATTTGTTTTATATTTTTAAGGCTCCTCCTCGTGCTTAAGACAGCAAAATTTTGGATAATTTCAATCACTTGAAACTGTCAAGAAGGATTGATTCTAGTCTTTAGTCTTTGACAGGTATAGATGGTGTTAGAATAGTTCAACATGTGGCTAATGAATGCTTATATAATTTAAGAAATAAACATTTGAAATGACTTACAATAATATAACTTATAAACCTGAAAGAAAAAACAAAAAAACTTACCAAAAATTTGTGGGACAACTGTTTTGCTCTAGTGTGTGTTGAATAAGAAGCTGTAACATGGATTATTTGTTCTATTTTCAATGAAATTAAATCTGGGAATATACTTGGGATGTCACTTATTATGTTAATGTAGGTTAAAATATATAATGATCAACCTAGAGGATCTCGAATAGAACATGTTTATTTTTATGGGCAATATCAATAAAAATATCCCTCTTTAATCCCTCCCAGGAAGTTTTTGTTCCCCTTAAATCTTTCCTTTTAACATCCTTCCATCCCAAACGAAGACAATCTGCTTTTTGATTAGCCTTAGACGGTTGGGCAAAAAGGACAATCCTTAGCAATCTGTCATCCTTCATCCGCACTAATCACTTTAATGCATTTGTTTGTTATACCATACAAGGATAAGACCTTAACTAAAGCGATTCTATCCTCCGAATCAACACTTGCTCATTGTTTATAAAACTGAGGAATAAAGGGTTTTGATGATACAGGCACTTTTCAATTATTAATCTAAGAGTGAAATTTGTTCGACACATCCTCTACTGTTCCCAAAACCGCACTATTCTTCTCTTAAAACTTTGTCTGCATCATCTCTAAGTCTAAAAAGTATCATCGTACTAATTAATTTGCTTTTTAGTGAAATCCGACTAATGCCTCTATAATTACCACACTCACTTTATCACCTTTCTTGTGTAATACATGGGTTCAATTAGGGTTTCTCTAAATCACTAGATACTTCTATTTTTTCAAAAATCATATTGATAATCTTCAGTAACTTATTTCTAACCACTTACCCACCATCTTTAAGAAATTCATTTGCCGCACTATCAGCACTTGAGACCTTGTTATTTTTTTAATCCTTTTATTTCGTTCGCTAATTCTTCCTCACAAAACATATCTTCTTTCACATCCAAGGTTTCACAAACTTTTTCATTTTTCTCTATATCTTTTCCTCTAAATGTATCATGGCTCAGCACATTCTCAAATGCCCTGCCATCTCTCTGTAACTCTTTCCTTATCACTAATTGCGGCCCCGTTCCCATCTATAACTGGGACAAGTCTAGATTGACTGCTCCCTCTCAATTTATTAACATGGTAGGGAAATCAGTATTTAGGATAAGAAAAACAGGGCGTCAGCGAATCGGGGGATTTGGTAAGAAAAAAAGTTTTCTATGGACTTTCTGAAACTCCTTTCCTCTCTCTCTCTTTCTTTTTGCTTTTAAATAGTGTTTGGCGATATTTTGATATCGATATATCGAATATCCAAACGTATTATCGAAACCGATATTTTTTAAGGGTCTCTAACCCCTATATTTCCCCGTGGAAAATCCACCACATGAAAATTCTGCAAATTTTCAGCATACATCTTCGAGATTCTTTGCAGGTTTGAATTCTTTCATCTATAATTGATTTTATTTATCCTTATCTTACATCTTACCCTGGCATCTTTTTCGCAAGAATTCAGTTCCGGCTCCCGAGTCCGATACGTGTGAATTATTACCAACTGATAATGAGAAGTTCACAACAAATGATGTTATAATGAAGATTTCGGATTTTGAATGTTATCAAAGCTAAACTAGCCGACCAGACAGGGTGAATTTTCTCAGTCTGAAAAATTCTGTCAAGGAAAGGAGCTATCTGTCACAGATAATGAAAAGTAATCTAGCTTAATTGTAACTATACTATACATGCATGATACATGCATATATATATATATATATATATGTACTGCTGATGCTATTAAGGCTCACCTTATGAAAAATTGCCACTGAGTGGGGGATCAAGGAAAAGGTTGTTGCTGTAGTAACTGATAATGGAGCAAATGTAGTTTGGGCCGTAAAGGATGCTGCATCCCAAGTAGGTACAGGATGGAAACATTTTTCGTGCTTCGCGCATACTCTAAATTCGATGTGGACGGTGCGATTAATGATACTGCTGAATTGTTACCTCTCGTCCAAAAGGCTAGAAATATTGTCAGCTTTTTTCAGACGTAGTGTTGTAGCTACTGACAAGTTGCGCCAGGTTCAAATCTCTATTGACAATGTTTGCACCAAAAAACTAAAAGCTGATGTGACCGCTTCTCACTTATCACTTTATTGCGCAGTCTACAAGATTCGAAAGAGTCGGTAGCAAGCTCGCTTGCGCTTCTTGTTAAAGCGGACCTCGTACTCGCTGATAGTGAGTAGGGTGTTATTTCAAACCTGATTTCGGTGCTTACACCCTTTGAAGAGGCGATTATTGAACTCTCTTCTAAAAGCTATCCCCCATCTCGAAAGTCCTGCCTTTGTCTAAGATTTTGAGACGCTACCTTGTTCAGTAGATTTTGATGGATTCTCAGATGTGGCTGATGAGCTTCGAAAGCCTTTGCTGAATAAAATTCATTGTAGGTTTATAAGTCTTGGTCAAGTCACACCCGTCGCAGTTGCCACATATCTTGACCCGCGCTTCAAGGAAATGTATATTTCACCTGACGATCTTCTGCAAGCTGACAGCAAAATTGCAAACGAGATAGATTTGGCCTTGCTGGCTGCTGAATCTCGACCAGAAGATAGATACAAGTACCATCGCAGTCCCTGCGACACAGTCATTTCCGAATCAAGCCAGTTTGTGGGGTTCACACTATGAACTCCTTCTAGTCAATGCAGGACATGCTTCGACAGCAGCCGAATATATCATGGCTCTGCAAACTTTCAATAGGGGAAACTTGTCACACTTTCAAGAAACTTGTCACTCAAGTGGTGGAAGTCTCGTGTTATGGGGTCTCAAAAACACCTGTACAAAGTTGCAATGAAATTTATGTCTGTGCCCGCTAAGAGTGTCCCTTCTGAAAGACTGTTTTCCAAGGCTAGTCAGATAATTACGAACGACAGAACCGACTCTCAGGAAAAAAACATTGACATTTCTGCTGTTTTTTTTGAATAGCCAGTAGTTTATTTTTCTTTTTTCCTGAGCCCGAGTAATTCCAAATCTAGGTTTTTATTATATTCATTTATATGTAATCGAAGTTTATTTTTATTGTTTGATTTTATTTTATTTGAATTTTGAAAAAAAAAACAGCTATACAAAATACTCTTTATTTACCATTTGCGTTACTGAACTTCGGCAAATCCACGAGATAGAAAAAAACTGATCCGAAATATCTATATCGATATACTGAAAATCGAAAGTGAAAATATCAATATATCGATTAATCAAAATATCGCCCAACACTACTTTCAAATGTACTGCTTTGTAATGTATTTGAAATTTTAGTTTCGTATTCTCCTACCTAATGATGTCGCATAGTTTGCTTAACTGTCTTGGTTTTTTTCCCTTTAGATCCTACCCAACGACTATTGATTTTTAAATTAAATATTTTTTTTTAAGTTAAGGCTAACTTAAAATTAGAAATTGAATTAGGCGAACAGAACATTAAACCATAGTTAATTGTTACAAGTGTGGGTTTAAAAAATGGAAGACATTAAATTATCATTTAATGGACATCTAGACTAATGCAAGCGGCCGCCAAGGATCTTGTCAGTTTTCAGGTTATTTCAGAGACTTTGCTTTCAAAGTTCAATTCTCAGTTCTAGTAAGTATTCTTTTAACATTGAATAACTAACACGGCAATATTGTAATGGTGAAAATATATATCCCATGTTGGGGAACGTTAAATCTAGTAGTATTTAGATCCAGGTGTTTCAATTTTCTGTTTAGTCCACTGTGAAAAAACTTCTAAGAAATGATTTGTAAAAGTTAAGAAAAATAAAATTCAATAAAAAATTAAGAAAAAAATATACATCAATGAACGTAAATACTGAAATGATTTTTTTTTTTTGCATTTTTGTTTCCATTTGGGCAGGCGCGAATAGGTGAGCAATAAATGATTCAATAATCTCTTAGATGACTTCAAAATTTCACCTTCTGTCATAGTTATTGGATGGGATTTACTTTGCGAGCCTGCTTCGCATTTTTACCTTAATGGAATTTCCCTATATCCTGTCTAAGTTTAGTTTAAGGCATTTGGCGCTATATAGCACTGACCCTACTAAAGCGTCCTTCCCTCGAAAACAATAATCTTCCATGTCAAACTCCTCATATTTTCCCCACGTCTTATCAATTAACAAAAATTTTTTTGGAGTTGGAAACGACAAAATCCGATTACAAGGACCCTTAAAGCGGTAAAGTGAAAATTGGCTTTCTATAGAAATTTACTAGCCCTAGGATTACAACTAATTTTTCGAAAGAGTGGCTTTCTATAGAAATTTACTAGCCCTAGGATTAAAACTAATTTTTCGAAAGAGTACATCCAAACTTACCTAAAATTCAAAAAACATGTTATGAAAATGGTTGCAAATTTTAAATGTTGGCCCAATTAATCACCTTCGTAGTTTCGCCCCTGACTTTAGTTCAGCTTGATAGTGGGGATCCATTCCTATGAGTCATTTTAATCCTGAGACTAAAATTTTAAATTTGTACAGCCAAAGACAGACTTTTGGGATAATCCCCTAAAAATGTCAGATTAATTTAAGATTTTATTTGATGTGTAATAGCTTATTGTACTGCTAGCAGTTGTAAAGTATACTATTTATTGGAACAAAAAGCCTTGTTTCCAGGTCACCCACATCGAACGCGGAGTTCAACACGGGTTGTGCAGATTATCGTTTTGAGTGCCCTGTTCAACACGGGCGAATGTCTTCTCAGAATCCGTGTTTAACCATGCTATTCTGGTGCATTACAATTTTAAGGAACCCTTGCCTAACACGCTTGGAACTCGCAAAATGAAAACGTTTTAAAGTTAATAGTAAATTTTAAAAGTAAATTCTTTTAACGATTTTTGTCAAACCCACTCAAAACACGCTCAAACCCGGTGCCTGAAATACAACTTAAATTAAGGTACCACCAGTGATTCCCGCTGTGGTTGTCAGGGTAAGGGGTATTGGGAAGTAGGGCCATCACTTATGGGGGGATGCCCCCCCCCCCAATGTTTTTTAAGCACTCGGTAAAAAAAATGAGCCAATAAAATCATGGCACTTCGCGCAACGATTTTTTCGACTCAGCCAAAAAAAATTTTTGCTTAAACAACGACCAAGAAAGTACTGACATGTCATATACAGAAATCTCGAACATGCTTGGTAAATGCAGCAGTTTTACCGACCCGTGTCATGATTTTACATATGGTGCCACAATTTTCCACTTGGTTAAATAAAGAGCATGGAAATATTGACATGACATTTAACGAAATCTCGGATGGTAAATGCAGGGATTTTACCGACTTGTGGAGTGATTTTACGTATCGTATTCGAAACGGACATTACGCTAATTATTGATAAAAAAATAGTCGGTAGAATGACAAGTCAGTCGGTAAAATTCCCCTCCCCTCCCCCGACATTTTGGCTAGTAACGATCCTGATGGTAAGCAGTCTACATGAAGAAGCAAAACAAGTACAAAAACTTTTCAAAAAATTCCTTCTACCATACAAAATTATAGTAATCACCAAATCCTAAATGCAGAGGAAGGTGAGGTTTCAGTTATTGGATATTATATGGATATTCAACTATAACAGTTACAAAAATCATTCTTTTTTCACCATATCGACACGTTTCTAAGTATCTCAGCGGTTTTGTGAAAATCAAAGCCCCGAATTTTTCAATCGATAATGATATTGATTGCACAAAAAATATCTTAACTGTGATGCAGGAAAATAGGAATAGCAAATAAAAAGAAAACTGCTGCTTTAAAGTTAGGGTCTATAGTTTTGGGTTTGGGATGAAGCTCCTCAAACCTTGCGAGATCTTCATTTTGCTAAATCTCTGCTGTAAGCACATAAGACATCCCTTTATTCCAGCATTTACTAAACAATCATGCTAATCAAAAGAATACTAGTTTTTTTTTTGTGAAGAAATTTTTTATTGTCGGATGAGTTTGATTTCTGAAAATCAGCTTAGGCATATTGCCTTTTACCATTGAATCTAAAATTGTTATGTATAAATCGTCATGTATCCTTCCTGGACCAGGGAGCTTTTTAAACATATATGAATTATAAAATGATACGTGTGGCAGAATACGTGTAGGAACGTTTATCTTGTCATGAATGCCGCCCTCAGGTGATTCCCAGCTTATATCAGTAGGAATGAACTATCTGAACTATACTTAGGCAATTGTCGTGGGGGAGGGGGCCCTGTGTACTGTTTTTTTATCTCTTTTAATGCAGACTTGGCTAAGAATTCAGGACGCTCAATAATTTTCATGTGTTTTCAGTTTCCACTGGAAGGTAGGACTCACAAGACATCTGCTGTTAGAAGTTTCTTTGTTGATACATTGATTGACCCATTTGACCGTAGAAATAAACGATTCTCAAGGATTTTATTTTATGGACATCCAGAAAACTGCTAAGACTTGTGCGCACAACTTTTAAGATTTTTCCCCTTCGTGGGGAATCTTCATTTTTTTTATGCATTTCACTACTTAAGAAAAAAAGTAACAATAAACAAAGAGTACCCTACACACACACATCGCAAAAAAAAAAAATGAATTGTCAGCAAAGATATGATTTGACAACAACCCGCATTTTTTATAGTCGACGATTTTCTGTATACTTTTTCTTTTATTCTTCGAACCCCATTGGTTTTTTATTCACCTATGATAGGTGGCCTCCTTCAGGAGTATGGGACGGGTGTGCCGCTAAATTGATTTTGTGATAAATTTGTTGAGCTATTTTGAAGCTGAAAATATTACGACTATTCCTCCATTATCCCCTGTTGGATAATGGAGGACTCCACAGTGAATACATACAGAATTGAAGGGTCCCGATGACTTGTAAATAGCACTTGCGTTGTTAACGGCATCTTTCTAGGTTTTTACTGTATTTTATGCCATAACTTGTTGGCATCGAAGATTGTGACGGTGCTGTTCTTCTAACATAATTTTTTTTTTTTTTTTTTTACAGTACTTGTGTACACAATGATACACACTCGAGAAGTGGAGTTAGCTCAGCCCTAATGAGATTTACCAAAAAAATTAATGAAAATAGAATACTTTATAAACAAATATGGGCTATATTTTTGCACATTAGAGGGAGGGGAGGGTAAATTATGGCGTGTCTGCATGCAAAATGTGTTAGCTAAAATTATTCTGCATATTATGAAGTAAGACCTGTTTTCTAACTTCACCACACCCACCCCAAATGTGCAATTATATAGCCCAAACTATACAAGTCCAATGTATTCTGTCACCCGTCACTTGTTTTTCTACTGAGCGTAAGCTAATTGTCTCTTAATACAGACAGATAAAACCGGTTTGTTCTCGAGTGTGTACCATTATGTATACAAGTGCCTTTTTATCTTCTGCACTTTCATTTTTGACTCGTTCTGATTCTTGCTGTCCTTTAACAGCACGGTTCTTTGCTCTTCACTGTCACTTTTGACACTCTTGATACTTGCTTCAGCATGTCTGTAAACCCTACAATTCTTTGTTCTTCACTTTCATCTTTGGCAAGTTCTGATTCCTACTGTTGCTTGTAATTCTCGCTCTTGATTATCTTCTAACTACACACTTCTTTGTTCTCGCGGTCGTATATCTTCTAATCACACATTTCCTCTTGTTCTTCATTTTCATTTTGATTCGTTTTGATCCACATTGTTGCATGTCTTGTAACTGCATATTTTTGTTTTCTTCACTTTCGTTTTTGAATCGTTGTGATTCTCGCTGCCACTTATCTTTTAACTGCATATTTCTATATTCTTCAATTTAGTTTTTGACTTGTTCTAATTGTCGGTTTCGCGAATATTTTCACTACATATCTCTTTTATCTTTATTTTCGTTTATCACTGTTTCAGAAATTTTTTCAGGGTCTTTTGCCATAGTGGCTTGGATTGGTCTTGTCACTTTTGATGGTCTAGGACTCTAAGTTGTTCATTATCAACCGTCGTAAATGTACGTTTCTCAGGTTGTTCTCTTGATATTGTTTCAATTGATGGTCCAGTTTGTTCATTTTGAACTTACGGTTTTGTTCTCTTTTGTAGTCATTTTGTGCTAACGTTAATTTACATTTGTGTCCCCTAGACATTATGAAACTGCTGAAATGCCTTTTGAAATTTACATCACTGAATATAGGCACATGAATTTACATATTTCTAAATTTTTTTGTTCTGTAAATGCTTCTAACACGGTTTTAAAATCTATTTTCTTGTGTCTTCGCTTTCAGTCAACATGATTGCTAAACTATTTGATCTACCCTGAGTTATTGTTGATATCATATAGTTTTTTTTTTTTATTGGTTTTAGCCTGGAAAATGACCTCTCTCTAGAAGCAATGTTTACTGGAATTGTTAAGAACACTTCACAATTTCGAAATCAATTGTTCATTTTGATGGTGGCTCGGGGCCCTACGGCTGGCTGTGCTTTAGAGCCTTGAACTAGAAAAAAAGATGCAGGGTATCATCGCAATGATGTTGTACATTGTATAAAAAGTGTTGCATTCAGGAACTATTTTTCATTAGTATAAAATACGCCTAGAGGACACCCGTAAAAAGATACAAAGTTTATCGCCTTTTAACCTTCCTTCAGGTGAATACACGTAAAATTTTGAATAAAAAAAAATTAAATATAACGGGGGGGCATCTAGAAGCCGTTCCTAGGGTTGGGTGCCCAGGAAAAAATTAATCACAGCGCCCCATTTCCGGTTCAAATATAAGCAAAACAAGCCAAATCAAAGAAAAAATTTGATTCAAGTGGGAAAAGCTCGAGCCGCGATATAAACTGGAAATAAACATCATCATTTGTCAAGAGCTAGGAACGACTTTATTTTCTTTTTGTTAAAAATGATAGATTGAGTATAGGTTGAATAACGGTGTGCGTGTAACTTAACCACATTCAACTCAATGTCCTAACCTATATATGCATTTTACTAAATAACCTATATAGCTATATAAGGTATATTACTGTAACCTAACTGGCGTCCTTTGAGCATCATTCCAAATGTTTAACAAAATAGCCACAACTAACGAATATAGCAATTCCCAATGCAGATTTTTGAACTAAAATAAACTTTTCTTTTGCCACCCCCCTTCGAAAGCCTCCCCCCCCTCCCACAAAAAGAAGGACGAAGTGTCATTTGTGCTCTAGTGAATCATTTTTTTACTAGCAGTTTTCTACATATTAGGAAGGAATTACTATTCAAAGCTGAGAATATTCTAAAATCATTCCTATATTAGATTAGAAAAAAACAAACTGGATGTCATTTTTCAAATCTATTTGCTACAAATTTAGACCTTGAAAAAAATCTTTGATCTTTAAGCGGTTTTGACTTTTTTTTTAAATTACAATACAAAAAGTAAAATTTCTGAAAAAATATAGTTTGTTTTCACTGAAGCTCAAATGACAATGTAGCCATACGGGCAACGAGAATTGCTAATACTAGTTATTGTTTCCGTTGTAATTAAACACCAAATCATATTAAACACTTTCAATAACATCTTTCTGACTAGTTGTGCAATAGAACTTCTTATGTGCAAGATATGTTTGCAAGTATGTAAATGTTATATTACACGATTTACAATGGTTCACTGAGTTTTCTAAACATTCTGTATCCGATTTTTATCTGAGTCATGTTCTACTTTAACTTCCACTTGAATTTCTTCCCTCTGGCTATCACCGTTTTCATTAGTACGAATTTTATCATGAACGAGTTTTGTGTGCCTTAACACATTCCCAGGATAGCCGGATGAATATGGGCAAAAGTCGCACTTGTAGATTTTTTTCAGATTTTTGAGATCTTCCAGGGCGAGTGGCTGGTAGCATGTGGATTTGAAACAGTCCATTATCCAGTTCATTAGGCGGCAAGCACATTTGTAAGTAGTCTTGCATGGGGCCTGGTGTAGCTGCACTCTGACCTTTTGCTTCGTCATTTTTGTCAGATGTACTTTCGTCGTCCACGTCTCCCCTTCCAATGCATCGGAGCAGCTCCTCCTTTTTCACTTCGATATTTTGTCCTTCGAAATTAACTCGAATGTGAGTGCGCATACCCCTTAAAGTATTGCCACGATATCCACAAGTGATACAGCGAAAGGATCTTGGTCCTGCGTGCATTTCTAAGTGTTTGTAGGCAGCCGCTGGAGAGCTTTTCTTTGCTCCACAATAACAACATGACCACGCTGTAACAAAATAAGTGTCATAATTTAATTATTCGATTAAACATTAATTGTTATAGCAACCTTAACATGAGAAAGGGTTGTTAACATTAAATTGTTAAACTTGACATTTTAAAAACCAGTTAAAGAAGCATCTCCTTGCGGGCGGTTGGTGAGCGTGGGGCTGAATGACGAGAGAGGACAATTAAGTTTTTTTCGGTCTTTCTTATGTTATTGATATATTCATTTTTTTTATTTTTTTTTTTAAATTTATCATTCAGTAATTATATTTATTATTCAGTTTTTATTATTATTATCTCTTTTTTTTCATTGTTCTTTATTTCTGTTTATTTCAGTGATGATTTGGTCGGTTGTATAATTTAGTAATTGGGTATTGGTTGCGTTTTTCAAGCATATTTGTGCTTTGTATGTAACCGGTCGTCAAACCGACATGAGTTATTTTAATAGAGTTGTTGTTTTTGGTTTTTTCTTAGAAAATTACAAAATACAAAAACATGCGAGGCTCTTAAAAATTTCCGCTGTAAAATATACTTTCAATTTTCAAGAGGTATATTAACCAAGTCTTACAAATTTATATTCACAAATTTCTTAAAAGTGGTCAGTATTATATATTCTGATATTTTCCAGATATTTTTCCTAAGGGTCTAGTTTTTCAAATTTATACCACCTCCCTCACAAAATAACGGGCGTCCTCCAAAGACAAAATATGTTTACGAACCTGGTTTAAGTATGGTCAGAATTGTCTATAACTAATATTTATATTACTGTAGATTAGGATTTTTAGAAATAGTATGAGTGACATTATTAGAAATGTAAAGTAAAAAAAAAAAAAGTTTGTTTTTTTTTTTTACCAAATCTCAACTCAAGCAATTTTAACTCTGAGCGTTCCCCTTAAATATAGAATTCAGTTATCCCTTCACACTTACTTTAATGGGAGGGAGGAGGGATATCACAAAATCCTGCAGATTTTAAATACGTTTTGAAGATTTATTTTTCCTTTTTATTATTTTATTATATTTTTTTTTACTTTGGGAAGGAACTCTTTCGAACAGCGATCCTGCTTTAATATCTCGTAAAGCACAACGACATAGGTACTCACTGGTACAAGACTTGAGGGGAGCTGTCAAATGACATTTTTCGGAAAACTAGAGCATTGACAAACCCAGAACTTTTTTCTTGAGATGCAACTTTAGGTGGAGGTATACCCATTCAAATTAGAGTGCCCCACGCCTAAATCAGAAAGGGGAAATCCCAACCGCTTTCCCACTGGCTTGGTTGAAGTCTACTTTTGCCTTGTTTTCACTTGCATTATTTGAGTCTATCCACCAAGAGAAAGGCCCAAATTTTTTTAACTACTCTACCCTTTCTTTAATTGATGAACCAAGCCTGACAATTTTTGGTATAAACAAATTGTGAGACTGCGGAGTCAGGCTCACAAGACCTTTCGTTGGGCCACAGTTTATATAATTATCCGGTAAGTTTACCGCAGCTGATTTCTCTGGCTCTTCATTCTCGGTGTGAACAACAAGCTCCTTTCCACTTATTTCTGCAATTATTGTCCACTTATTGGTGAGCCGGCAAAGTGGTTTTGTCAGTACTTGTTCCGTAGGTGATTATTCTTTGTCTACCCGTGAAAAGATCTAATGTTGCTTATGTTTATATCTGCAAAAACGTTCTCTGGAGCACTCGCACCTCGGTCCGGGTTTTTATAATGGGTGAGATAGGGAAAGATCATACTGGATAATTATATAAACTGAGAGTAGAAAGGGGGGTCCGACTCGTGACGGGGCTCCATATATGGGCATAGAGTCCCTAGGGAGAACACGTGGTTAATGGGGTCAATGACCTCTTTTTCCAAGGTCGATTTATTTGTTGTTTTGGCCAAGTGCACACTTGAGGTGAATGTCAAGGTGTCCAGAAATAGGAAACAGTATTTTTGTTGTTGTTGTTGTTTTTGGGCAATTGCATGTTTCGAGGCGAATGTTATGAGTTTCCAGGAATAGGAAACAGTTAGATCACGTGTTTCCTTCTCAGCCAATCAGCGAGTTATGGTTTTCCCCGTTACATAACAATTCACCCTTGAGATTTCGTATATAATGGACATGCATTGTGATTAAATTATCAGAAAGTAAAGTAACTTGACAATGGATAGAACACTAAATATTATTGATGAGCTTGAAGCCTTGGCAGCCACAATTAGCAATGTGAGTACATTTTTTAATTTTTATTTTCAAAATAAAATTATTTTCCTTGGTCACCCTCCAGTATATCTAAGTCCCCCTTCCCCCACAATACAAAAAAACCTCCATGCTATCTTTATACTCGATAGAAAACATAAAATATATTCTTTTTACCCTCAAAATCTAACCCACTGTTTTGCAATGATAATTCTCATAATAGAAATAATTTTCTTTTTCGATAAATTTTGGCTTTTCTATATCCTAGCTAAAAGCAACCACTGACTTCCGTCAATTCTTAAAGCATTATGTCGCTCTGTTTTGACATAATGCTCTGCGTGAGGTTAAAATTAGCTGTCACCCTTTTCCTGTGTGTTTACAATAGCGGCGGCCAGTCAAAGGAACTGTTTCTCCGTCAAAATTAAAACACTTTCAGACAATTGCAATAATTTAGCGCAGGCCTATGCAATCTTTATTTGGAGAAGTGAAACGGATTATTTTCAAATCTTTCGATAAAGTTTCTTTTTATATTCCCAGGAGGGGGGCGTGAAAACTATGGTAGGTTTCTCAGATTCAAAAGGATGCTTAGTATATTTCGCGAAATTTTTACTTTAACAATCTTTTTATCTTATTTAAAGCACATTTTAGTGATTTTAACTATAACATTTGAATAAAAAGCAGTAAGACATATTCTTTATTGATCTGCCTTGCACTTGAATAAATCGCAAGATTAACTCAATGAGAGGGTAAACCTAGGGTGGCTTAATTTTCCTAAATTTAGGGGAGGGGGTCAATTTTGTATCCAGGATATTTGTTGGGGAGGGGGTTAGCACTTTTAATAGTGACAAAATAGATACGAAAAGATAATTGTTTTGGGCTTCAGTGTCTAATCATTTCTCTTCGACATTTTAGTGATTTTAACTATAACATTTGAATAAAAGGCAGTAAGATATATTCTTTTATTGATCTGCCTTGCGCTTGAATAAATCGCACGATTAACTCAATGAGAGGGTAGACCTAGGGTGGCTTAATTTTCCTAAATTTAGGGGAGGGGGTCAATTTTGTATCCAGGATTTTGGTTGGGGAGGGGGTTAGCACTTTTAATAGTGACAAAAAAGAAATGAAAAGATAATTGTTTTTACCATAATTGTTTTCGACTTCAGTGTCTAACCATTTCTCTTCTACATTTTAGTGATTTTAAACTATAACATTTGAATAAAAGGCAGTAAGATATATTCTTTATTGATCTGCCTTGTGCTTGAATAAATCGCAAGATTAACTCAATGAGAGGGTAGACCTAGGGTGGGTTAATTTTCCTAAATATAGGGGGGCGGGGGTAGACAAAATTATGGTTAGTGGGGATACTAATTTTCCTTCTTTAAAAAAGAGGAAATTATTTTCCATACTAACTTTTTTCTCTTCTTTAAGGCAAATTGTGAAGAATGCCCGTCGCCACCCAGTAAGAGAGCAAGGGGTAAGCCAAATTGTGAAGAATGCCCGTCGCCTCCCAGTAAGAGAGCTAGGGTCCAAGATAAAACCCATGTGAGGGAGTCAGTTATACAATCTGGCCGCTGTCCGATGCCCTCTAGCTCTACACTGCCTGCCCAAGCTTCATCTGCACAGGCAACAACACAATACAGCCAGGCCAAAAACCCAAAAGAGAGTGGATGGATGCTTTCAATGCCGCAGTTGCGGAAAATTGTGAGGTAGCTTACCCGTCATCCTCTTATCCTACATTGTCGAGGTCTCAGGAACTATACAAAATCATGAGGTTGCCCTCGAACACACGCTACCTGGACCATCTGGCACCCAAGTGCAGCCAGGATTTGCAAATGTGAGCATTTTTCCTACCTATCTTATAGAAATACATATCTATTTCTTCCAATGTTTTTTTTTTAGTCTTTTCTTTTCACTATTTTTCAACACTGTGTAAAAGTGTATCTCAGAGATATTAAAATATTAATCCCTCGCCCCCAACCATTGTTTTAAATTTCTCTGCTCCCCCCCCCCTCCCTCCCTCAGAGATATCTAAATATAATGTAATTTTTTGTTTTTGCATGTCAAACCGCTCTTTTTTTTCTAATCTTTACTATTTTCTCTGTTCCCCCCCCCCCCCCCACTATTGCTATCTCTTCGATATCTCATAATAATATTTTTAGGTAAATTCTAGTTTACCGCTATCTCTCCACTATGAAACTCAAAATACTATTTTTCACAATTGAATATTATTGTTTTATGGGAAAGGACAGAGATTATCCCATTTATCTCTTTGCACATATGGATTCTAATTTGCGCAATATTTTTGACAGCTTACAACTTGCCAAGAATTTAGGGCTTAGCATTGGCAATAAGAGTTAACGGTTTCCCATTTAATTGTAGTGTTTTCCTTAAGAATACGCATGGAACAGAACATACGCGGCGGCTTACAATAACTAAGCTAATGAGTCCTAGACAACCCAGTGTAGGGAATTAGAGAGAGAGAGAAATGACTTATGATCTAACAATATTTTTTTTTTTTTGGACATTATGTAAACGCCTGGGAGGCTCGGAGCCCGGGAAGCGCCGGTGGGCCCGAGAAGCGCCGGGGGAAGCACCGAAGGAAGCGCCGGGGGAAGCGCCGGGGGGGAAGCGCTGCGGGAAAGTGCCGCAATGCCCGGCTCGGAGGGGGGAGCATTAAATATTGGAAATTGGGAAAGGGGGTTGTTTGAACAAAATCAAATTGTCAATTTTATGTAAAGTGGCGTTTTAGATTGTAAATATCTTATATTAAGTTGGAAATTCGAACTTTCAGTTGAATTAACCAGATGCTACTATGTGCATACTGCTACTACTACTACTACTAAGCGCGTTTTAAATAATATCTAAATAATAATCCAAATTTTTAAAAACAGTAGGGGTGATTTGAACATTTTGAAAATAAGCTATTTTTTTCATTTATAGATTGGAGCATTGGTATCCCTTATTCATTGTCACCATCATCATCAGCTGGTGAAGGAGAGGAGCTCTCCAAGAACAATTCAACATGGGACGATAACATTTTACCTGACAGTCAAATACCGTTTAATATTGATGAGTTTTTAGATGATTTTCTTTTTTAATGTAGATTATAGCGCAGTTGAGCAGGTGGACTTGAGCCCAAATACACTACAGCTTTTGGAGGATTTTACAAACGAATTAACGGGGAACCCTCCTCCTCCTCCAGCCTCCGATACCCTAACGAATCCACTTCAAACAACTGAAGTGGAGCATTCACATACCCCAAATATTGTTGAACAATGTGGGGGAGGGAGTGTTGATAATATACAAGAGGGGGAGGGGGGGGTAATGTCCAATTGACACCATTTCCCGAATTTCAGCTGTCGAACACACAATTTACATGAAATAGTTGTTTACACTGCGACTTTTGGGGACCCGTTTAATTCACTTATGGGGGGAAATTATGTGTTTGATCCTGTAGAAATTGTGCATGCCCATGTAGATAAAATTCGTGCACTGCTGGAGAACCAAATTCAATTGTGGGGAAGGGATTCAATTAAGGTTTCAATTGTTTTAAAGGTGTTTTATTTAAATCAGGGGAAAAGCGAAGTTTATTATCATTATGTACATTCCGAGATGCGTTTGATTTATCCAAATTTAGAAAAATTTTGAGGGTGTTTTTTCGGAGTGGTTAGGTCAAATTATAGCGCATCTTGAGAACTTTAGTGAAAACGGTAGTGGGTCTGTAGTTTTATTTATTGAAAATTTAAGCGTTAATATCTGTAAATTTAAGAAAGATTTTATTTTAAAGAGGGGGCATAGGAACACGGGTACAGTTTTAAATTATAATCCAGATCTAGAAGGTCGCAAAGGTGTCCAGCGGATCTGTTTTGAAACAGTCCAAAAATGTTTCAAGTATGCTTTCCTCATATCAGCATTCGAGCCTCTAGCACGTGACGCTACCAAGACGAATTTAGACGATTGGGCTGTATATGGGAAGGAAGGGTCCAATTTCCCCATTGTAGATTTCTCTTGTTTAGAAGGAAAATACCCAGTAACGCTAAGATCTATTGATATTTTTGAAAGGGCTAATGCCCATTTAAATATCGGCATTACTGTGGTTCAGTATGAAACTGAATTTGAAGATGGGGGGTTTTAAAAAAGAAGGGGGTGGTTTTCCCTGTAAGGGGCCCGTCAATTGAATTTGTCAGACACTGGGTTTGGTTGTTGCATACACCACCATCTAGTGACTTTGCCAATTCAATTGGCTATTTTAATCCGATCACAGACATTAGTAGAGTTCTGGGGAGGGTAAGAAAAGGGGGGAACGTTTCTACTGTCCGACATCCCTGTCACAATTTCGTAGTGATATAAACTACGGATCATATGAAGCATTGTAGACAGCATGGCTACCAGACAGTGGAAACGGTTTCAGGGGAGAGGGCCATTTTACGCTTTAAAAATTTCCAAAACACCCTCCTCCAGTGCAAAAAAAATATCTTTAGACTGTGAAGCTAAGCTGGTGGAGGTGAACGATCCTCGATTTCCAAACCGAGTCAAAGAACATCAAGCTATTGCAGTGTCCATGCTCATGCGCAAAGAGATAATTCTAACACCATGCGGTTGTTAGAAATAGTAGAAACATTGGATGAGGAGGAGGATGAGTGTATGGTCAAGGCACTGACTAAACTAATTGGCACAGCTAATGGTGCTATTTCTCGTTTGAGAAATACACATTACCCAATGGTTTTGTCTGCAGAGGATCGTCTCGCGATTAAAAATCAAAAAATATGTTGGGTTTGTAAGGGCGAGTTTGTAGAGGGGGATAAGGGGGATAAAGGGAAAAGAGGGGGGAGGGGGAAAGTCAGAGACCATAGTCACTTGTGGCAGGAAATATCTTCTGGGGGTAGTAATTTTAGAGGGGTTGCGCATCAATCGTGTAACTTAAATGTTAGCCAGCAGTTTTTTTTATTCCTGTTTTTATCCACAACTCAAATTACGATTTAAAATTTATTTTACCGGCACTGGCACGTATGCACAGGGAGAGAGGGGGAGTAGACAGTCCATGGGTAAATAGTTTCATTTACCTATAACATTATTCCCAAGATCGGCCGAGAAGTTGTTGCTTCTCGAGCTGAAATGGCAGGCAGTAAATAATGGGCATACGTGTTGGAATAAAATCTGGTTTTTAGATTCCTTTAGTTTTTTTCCCAAGGCATTGAGTCAATTGATTCAAGTGCAGAAAAGCGACAATTTTGATAGCTTTCCCTTGCTTAAACAGCACTTTCCAGACAGTGAAATGTATGACCTGTTTGACCTGCAAAGGTGTATACGCATGCGATTATTACTGTTCTGGCGCGCTCGCTTAAGCGAGGTGAAACTACCTCCAATTGAAGCTTTTTACAATTCACTGACCAGCAGTGAATGCACAGCCGTGGAATATGAGTTTGCCAAGAAGGTGTGGTCTAAGGGGGATTGTATAAAATGGGTGGGATTATTGTAGACTGTACTTGGCCAGTGACGTTTTAAACTCTGTTGGATATAGTCTGCAAGAACACAGACCAAATCTATTCAGAGTTCGGGTTAGATATAGGCTACTATTTTTCCACACCCCATTTGGTGATGGATTTGATTTTAAAAATTAGTAGGGAGGAAATAGGCCTAATCACGACGTAGATCAGCACCTTTTTGTAGAGCGTTCAATGAGGGGGGGGGTATGTTTTTCATGGGGACCGCGTCTTGTCAACCGATCCGAGCGGACAAAACAGCACCGGTGCAAAGTCAAATGCAGTGTTCTTGGACATGAACTCATTGTACCCCTCGGCAATGTCTCACTACTCTTTGCCGTGTGGGAACTATCAATGGCTTGAGAATCCTTGTGAGTTCCCCAACATTACCACCGTCGAGGACAATGGGCCACAAGGATGGTTCTTTGAAATTGACGGTCACATTCCTCTAGCGCTTCACGACTCCGTCAAAGGTTTTGTTTTTCCCTGTATCAATCGACCCGTGAGCAGGGACTCATTGAGCCCCTACAATCGATCATTGGTTGAGGATATGGGGATGCACTGGACTCCCTCTAAGCAAAAACTGATTGCTGATTTGGACCCTAAGGAGAATATCGTTGTTCACCATGTGCTTTTGCATTGGATGGTGAACAATGGTTTCAAAATCACCAAAATACACAGGGTCCTGCAGTTCAATCAGCGACCATATTTAAAGACGTTTATCGACACTTTTGTCGATAAACGCTCTAGGGCAAACTCCAAGGTGGAGAAGGAAATGTACAAACTCATCCTAAATTCAGCGTTTGGCAAAATGTGTGAAAGCGTACGTAACAGATCTCGCTGCTACGTCGTGACTGGCCCTCTAGAAGCGTGCACGAATTATTGCCGATCCCAATTTTACATCGTTCACGAGCATAGAGACTGGCATGGTTCTTCTACACAGGCGAAAGCGAAATGTGGTACTGAACAAGAATATAGCGGGTGGCAGTTCAGTACTGGAAAATTTTTTCAAAAAGCTCATGTTGTCGTTTTTTTACAATGTGTGAAAGGTGCAATGGCCACGGGAGGGGGAGGTTCAAGTTTACTATGGGGATACGGATTCTCTGCTGTTAAAGGTAAATGGGACCGAAGATTTATTGGGTGATCTAGAAAAGGGGGAATACATCAGCTCGCGGATGGATTTCACCCACAACTGGAATCCATCACTCTACCCCGAGTTGGTGAAACGTCAAGCCCCCAACCAACTATTAATGTTAAAATCAGAGACGGGGAGTGATTTGATATCCAGGGGGTGTTTCCGGGGGCCCTAAACTTTATTGCGTTAAAACACATAGTGGGGATGAAAAGAAGGCGTGTAAAGGAGTGCCTACACATTTTGTAAAGAGCAATTTCAACATGAACGTGTACAGAGACTGTGTAGAAAGTAGCCTAGTGCCCGAGAGCACAAGTGCTTGCAATTTGCTCTCTACAGTATAGAAATTATACTGTGAGAGTGGAAAAGAATGCAATGTCATGTATATCTGACAAAGTCTATGTGCTCGAGAATGGTGTGAGTGTCCTGCCTCATGGCCACTACCGTATTTCAGACCGAGTTGAATGCATAGACTATCGCAATCAACTTGGTCTGGATAAATTAACCTAATCTGACTAATCAACTAACCTAACCAAATAACCACCACCAACCCATTCATAAATTAACTAACCACCACCTACCCGTTCATAAAATTAACTAACCACCTTAACCCAACCACTAACCTGTAGCAGCAGCAGCAGTGACGACAACTATTGTATTTTGTTTTTCCACCGCGGCCCCCGGGGGGGCCCTTACCCGCGGCCTCTCCCGGGTGTTGGGGGGTCCCGCCCGTGGCCGGCCGGCCTTCGGCCCCGCCCCGGGGGGGGGGGGGGGAAACCCCACTTTTAAATTCATAATGTTCAACTGTGCTAGCTCATGTTCCAAGTTGTTTGTTTTTTTTTCAAGTGTTGTTTTCAGTGTTGTTGTTGCTGGACAAAAAGTGTTTAAAGACAATAAGTGTTGTACAGATAGTGTTCATGTTGATGGATCAAAAGTGTTAGTTTTTTTAAGAGACAATAAGTATTGCTCTTCATGGACAAAAAGTGTTTTTTTTATTTATGTTGTACATAAAGTTCATTTTTATCATTTTTGTTCATGTCGAACAAATAGAGTTTTCATGTTTGTCGAAATAAATGATGGCCATGAAATATTGTTGTCAGGTTCTTGTTGAACAAGTGTTATTCATATCGTTGTTGTTCATGTTGAACAAATAGAGTTTTTCATGTTACCGAAATAAATGCTGCCATGAAATATTGTTTTTTTTTGTTGTTACTCTTGTTAACGTACTAGATAGATCTATGGGAAAATTATTGCTACTACTACTTATTCATTGGACACGTATGAATTACAGTTAGTTGTAGTCCAACTGTTGTCAACAGCAGCAGCAGCAGCAACATGTATCAATTTAAAACACCCTTCAGGTCGTTTCTGTGTGGTCCCTCAATGTCGGGGAAAACAACACTTTCTTAACTAAATAATTCAAAAATTGCGATAAAATGTTTTTTGGAAAAACCGAAAAAAATCTACTATTGCTATAGTATTTGGCAGGAGTCCCATGATCAAATAAAAGCAATTGCCACAACCATACCAATACAATTCATACGGGGACTTGATGTTTTCAATAGTATTGAATCGAACTCGTGGTTGATTATTGATGATTTGGCTGAATCCATTGAACAGTTCTCACAGGAAATGTTACAACTGTTCACTGTTCGCTCCCACCATGAACACATTTCCATAACCCTAGTTTTTACACAATCTGTTTCATCAGAGCAAATGTACGCGAACCCTTGCTTTGAATTGCACCATCTATATTATCTATCGAGTTGTTCGTGATTCTAGCTCGCTCATAACTCTCAATAAACAGATATACCCCGGCGCCCCTAAATTTCTGTTGTCAGCTTACACTCAGGCGACTAATAAACCCTACGGTTACATTTTGCTGGATCTTAATCAGAGCACACCCGAGGATCTACGCGTAGTCACCGACATTTTCAACAATGAAATTACAGTACATCTTCCGGTGAACAGTAGAAAAGGGCTATTAGTTGGCGTTATGACACTGAAGAAACTACACGAAACAACGGCATTTATTTTTCCGTTTTAAGCACTTCAAAACCTTTGCTTAGGAAGGCTATACTCAAACATGGTGTTAGACAATGATTTCATTAATCTAATATCTGAACTTTGTTTAAATTTAACTGAGGGCAATGTTCAAACTGCCAGAGGGTGTTAGACAACAGACAAAGCAACATCGTTCCACTGTACGCGCCTTGGCTTGTAAAAACAAGGGGAAAAATTTTTAAAAGAAAACGGCTCCTTCAAGCGGGCGGTAGCTTTTTTTCACACTTTTACTGCCAATAATTGCAGGACTTGTAAACAGTTTTTTCTCTATAAGAGAGAATGGCAATTTAAAACCCCTGAATCCTTGAAATTGACACCATTTGAACTTGTGTCTGACAATTCTTCGCGCCCGTCGAACATTTTGAAGACAATCTAAGCAAATTCATTAATGATGAGAATATTGCCGATGACCAAAAAAAC
Organism: Artemia sinica; assembly: GCA_027921565.1. Taxonomy (NCBI): domain Eukaryota; kingdom Metazoa; phylum Arthropoda; class Branchiopoda; order Anostraca; family Artemiidae; genus Artemia; species Artemia sinica. Next base: position 39,098 of record JAPEVW010000518.1, on the reverse strand, counting down.
TGCTTTTTACTTCAAGATGCATTGCGACGTGTGGGCAAACATAAACCTTATCGTGAGAGACCCACCGAAACCCTGAAAATTGACACCATTTGAACTTGTCCTCTCGCCCGTCGAACATTTTGAAGACAATCTAAGCAAAGCAAATTCATTAATGATGAGAATATTGCCGATGACAAAAAACTGCTTTTACTTCAAGATGCATTGCGACGTGTGGGCAAACATAAACCTTATCGTGAGAGACCCACCGCCGCCACTGTTACTAAACGATCCCTCTAAAAAGGAAACATCTCCTCAAGATCTCTGCAGCAGTGCATTCAAAGGAGAAGGAATTGAATTCAATTGTATCGAAAATTGAAAACCTATTGCCACTCCTCACTATCGAGAACAGAGTAAAAAGTATTATCATATCTCTCATTTGGAAACTGCTGGTGATCAAGTTCAAGTCGATAGCACAGGGAAACGAATTATAATTCAGGGAAAAAAGTTATAATCTAGTTGATTTAATTTGTGATATGGTGACGAATCGTAAAGGACTTTTATCCTTTGACAATAATCTATACACCTTTCTAAGTGTATCAAACTTTCCCAAAAGTCTTATTGGCAATAAGCAAATTCTAAAGAAACTAAGAGAATATAGTCCTCCAACAACACACCAACACCACCATTTAAAAAAAATGAAAAAGATTATATATTTGAAAATACTATCAGTAGCAGCAGCAATGATTTTACAACAAACACTTGTGGCTGCTAGTCAAAAGCGAAGACGAATTGATTCACACCCTCCAGTGCGCAAAAGGGGAGTGGACATTACACTATGTGCTTGCGTTTCAAAATGGATGAAGTTCTGAAAGGTGTCTATGAAAAATATTGGTGAAGCGGGAAGTTTAAGTTCTCCCAAAACGCTTTCTAAAGTTGTCTCCGGCACCACATTGAAAAAAGCAAAAGAGTATCTAGAGAATGAAAATCGAGTTACACACTGCATCGAATCACAGGCTTCGCGGCAAACAATATCGACAAACTAAAGCCTTTTTACCCTCTGCATATAATGCAAACGGATCTTTTAACTTTAGACGCAGTTCAACAGCGTCATAATGCACCCTACAAATATATTCTGGCGGCAATCAGTGTCTTTAGTCGCTATTCCTATGCCATTCTATTACGGTCAAAGAGAGGTGTTGAAGTTGCTCGGGCCATTGAAAGTATTCTTGAACAGGATTCATACAGAAAAATTCAATCGGATCGTGGCAGTGAATTTGTTAATCCCCATGTGCAAAAGGTTCTATTGAAATATAATACAACACTTTATCATAGTCACAGCCCGATAAAGGCTGCATTGGCTGAACGATTAATAAGAACGATTCGTCTATTAATTTCAAGATATTGTAGCCTGAAAAATACACCGGCTTTTTTATTCATGATTTAGATAAAATCATGCGGATATACAACCATCGACCTCATCGATCTCTGTCCAACTCAAGCCCTCGGGAAGTTCACTGCAATGAAAATATATTTGGTGCTTTTCTACAGCAATATTCCAATGGTGAAAAAGAAAAACAAATGTGAAGAAGAAATTCAATGTTGGTGATACTGTTCGAATTAATAGAACCACCAATATTTTTGAGAAGGGGAATCATTTATGGAGCACTGAACTTTTCAAAGTGTCCAAAATCCTGGACACTTAGCCCACGACATATCGACTGCGAGACATCAAAGATGATGAGATTCGCGGCGGTTTTTATGAATATGAACTGCAAAAAGTTAGAAACACTAGTGAAATTTATCAAATTGAAAAGATATTAAAGAGTCGTACTCGTAGGGGCAAAAGACAGTTGCTTGTTCGCTGACTAGTATACACAACTCAGATTTTGATTCTTGGGTCAGTGCTGAAGACATTAACAATGCCCAATGATTTCTATGTGACTTTCATGTCTAATGTTTCTGATCCTCTTTACAATGACTTGAATAGAACAAGTTATTTTTGGACGAAACTCTCCACCACCAACAAATTCGACGATGGAAAGAATGAAGTGGCTCTTGTCGACTGTATTCTCAAAAATACCTACGACATCCTGAGAAAGGATCGTAAATATGATATAAAAATTAGACCCTATGATTGGCCACCACCACCATCAGGTGATCAAGAACAAATTCAAAAAAATCAATTGGATGGATTATCCATATATTGAATTACCCTACGAGGAACTCACCTGTATGAATGATTTATGTCGTTCTATTAATAAAAGAATTTCCGCTCGTATAAAGGAGCTTTTCATTTCAACTATTCAAAGCAGGAGGGCAAGATCTACATTAGTTCACCTATTGCCAACGAAAAGGTTATTCTCAATGATAACCTAAAGGATGTTCTTGGCTTTAAGCTCAATATAATCAACGGTAAAAGTGCCGGAAACACTAATTTCATTTTTGGTGACTACCCGCCTGCCTTCTCCACAGACAGTTGTATATTTCTCTACGCTTCATTTGTGAAAACATCTCGGGTTGGTAATTCAAATGTTCCCCTCCTACGAGTTCTTGAACGAAAAACCAATCAAGAGCATATTCACCACTACAATATAAAGCATCTTCAGTATATTCCCGTAAACACTTCCTATTTGGAACTCTGTCAGTTAACACTAAGAACTGAATTGGGTGATCCCATAGCAATTTCAAAAGGTTTGGCTGGGATTACATGCCATTTTCGTCCCAACGTTCAACAACAAGATGTCTAATAAAAAACTGGTATTTACTTGTCCTGATATTGACTGCTATGTTAATACTCTTGGCCCAAGACAACAGGGCAATGGAATGGACTATTACAAAGGTCGCTCGTCAATGTCTGGCTACGGTCTTGGCAGTGGTTTGCTAAGCTCTTTCGCTCTTCACTACCACTGGCTAGAAAATATCTTGTACCGGCTGCGACAGATTTTTGCATCCTCTACACTATACGATTGGGGCTTTGGCAAGGATTTTAAAAAAAGTGCTTCGGACAATCTTAGGTCTAGTGCGCGAACCCTTGGCGAGAGATTAAAACAAAATGGTAAAGGCTTAAAAGGTCAAGAAATAATGCATCACTCATCAGTCTCCACTCAGGTCGGAAACGAAAGACATCATCCCTCCTGTCAAAGAAAAGAAGGAAAAAGCCAACACGTAGTGTAAACAGAAGAAGAAGCCCCAGGAAGAAAATTGTTAGATCAAAACTAGATTTCTTCTCCTAAGATGTCCTAACTGCCACATAAGGATTCTCAACCTTCAATCACCGCCTCATTGAATCTATTCAATGCAGAAAATGTTGATGTGAGTGTCAAGCATGGATACTATGAACAATTTTATCCACAACAACCTCTCTCCGATAATATCCACTTTCAAATTTATTCCAATGAAGACTACTTTATGGACATGTCTTCAACATTTATAGATTTACAAATGAAAGTCCGGAAATCCGATAATACAATGCCAATTCGGGCCGATGGAATATCCTATGAAAATTGTATATTACATAATTTATTTCGTCAAATTAGTGTCTACATCAATGGCACGCTGGTGAGCACAAGCAACAATCTCTCAAATTATACAAGCTATATGCAATTCATGCTAATGACACCCAAGTCATACAAGGAATTGAGAGGCACCTCCAATGGATATGATATATATTACTAATACTGATAGTACAGATGCACTTAAAATGCTACAACTAGTGAATTACATCTAGTTGGAAAAATATATCATGAAATATTTAATATACCCCAATGGCTGCCGTCCAATGTTAAAGTGGATATAAAACTGACGCTTGCACCCTCCAATTTTCATATTGAAAAAAGAACTTGCTGCCAATCCTGATGTAAGTCTCTCCCTCACCTCGGCAATACTTCATGTACGCAAACAACAGGTCATGAGTTCTGTTGCTTTGGCAGTGGAAAAACTGAGAGCCAATGGAAATAATATTAAACTACTTGTTCCTCATACAATCACCAATCAACGTCATATTGCAATGGGCTCACGCACCTTCACCGATTCATCCTTTATCAATGTTGAAATTCCATCAAAACTCGCTTTGGCATTTTTAAAAAGCGCCAGTGCAATAGGATCATGGACTGAATGCCCACATAAATTCGAGATGTTTGGACTTTCGTCTCTTGTGTGCAAAGTAAACGGTATCCCACTCTACAATCTATCTTTTGATAAATCCTATAGAACATTGTATGAGTTGACCATCCAAACCCTAGATCATGACTCTCAACTATTTGAAAATGGTATAACCGAAGAAATGTTTGCTAAAACACATGGTATCATTGTTCTGGATTTGTCTGGCACACAGGATGTGAGTATAGTACGTACGGGGAGTGTGCGTTTAGAGTGTACATTTGCCAACCCATTGGCTGAGAGTATTGCACTAATTTCACTAAATCAATATGAAACCTATTGGGAAATCACTCCCGAAGGCAGTGCTCTACTAGACTTGGCGCCACGAACACCAGTCAAATAATCAATGTATTTAATATGAACCCCCTACATGTCCCAGTACAAATCCTATTGTCTACCCTCGGACTTTCTTGGAAAAATTCAAAGTGTCAACAATACCTTGATTATTGTTAATAGCAGTCCGTCGACTGTGCTGACGGGTCATTGGCTGTGCATCTTTCAAACAATGAAGACGATTGAATTTTTTGATCCTCTTGGTCTACCCTATACATTTTACACACCTCACATCAGCAACTATATTGAAAGCAGTGGGGAAACTATTATTCAAAATCGGAAGAGGGTGCAGGATCTAACGACTAAAAGCTGTGGCTTCCATGCACTACTATATTTTGTGTTCCGATGTCACGGCTATACTTACAAGCAGTTTCTCCACATTTATGGTGATAATCCTCGTCTGAACGACTTTCTAGTGGAAAATATCCTCTCAGACCTATACAGTATTGATTTCAGTGCCCTAAGAGTAAAGTGCTTAAAAATGTTTGTGAATTTGTTTATTAATAAAATGCATATATATATATACAACAATGTCTTTAAATCTTCACTTTAGATTTCTTCATCGGTGTATAGGCAACTGTCGTGAACCACTAATGTTGGTAAATCATTTTGATTCACTGTATATTGATCTTGATTGACTGCAAAGTCAGGGTCACATTTTCTACAGTACAATGTAACTTCACTCTTGTATATCTCTTTGTATAGTCAATGATACTATTTGCATTCATATTATGAAATTCACGAGTTTCAATCTGTCTATTTGAAGCAATATCACATACAGTGTGTTTTCAAATGGTGAATCACATTCGGTAACTGCCAAATACAAAAAATCACTTGGTTTATAGTCATAATAGGCAGTGTCGTCACAAACGATGACGTAGAAACCAAATTGTCTTTGTTACCCCAACAGTTGAATCGTAGACCAGATTCCTCTTCCTTGAATAATTTAAATCCACGACGATACCAATCTCGTAGAAATAAACTAAAATCACGTTTTAGGATTCTTTCCAATCATAGCGGGGTAAGTATTCTCCCACTGATCACATTTATCATAGTGACAATTGGAGCACAGGGTGTCCTCTAGGGCGAGAGTCACAAATCTCTTCAAGACATGAATCACATCCTTTAATTTGTACTGCATAGCCTCTATGTAATTTACAAGGATTACATAATTTACACTTTTCACTATAGTCATCAATAATTGTACAATTCTCACATTGAGTCCAACTGCCAAGAGTGTACATGCACAATGGACATGTATAGAACATTTTTTTTTTCGGTTTCCGATGTCAACTCTCTCACAGCTAAAACGAAACTGATCGTCCCCTCGCTCGATAAATTCAGTGCGGGGAATGGTGAGAGGTGTAGCTCTGTGACGTTACCTCTTTCGAATGGCGGGGGAGCCATCTACATTAAATCCATTGGCAATGTTTTTTCCAAAAGTATATCCACGATATGATTCTGCTTTGTTCCAATTAATATATCAATAAATTGAGTATAAGCACTTGAGTCACATATTTAAAAAGTTTCATACAATAGTCCCAATGGGGGAGAATCACTCCTCATTATATTGTCAAGTGTTCCCTGACGAGAGAATATCCTGCGTTGAAGAGATAACATGAGAAAATCATCATCCAAAATCAAATGTTTTTTTTTTTCATAAAACACTAGATTTGATCTAATTCTCTCTTTCTCAAATTCATTCATTTTTCAATCCTTTCACTCTGACTGCTGACTCTAGACTGACCCTGATTCGTTAGCCCTAACCTAACCTCACCTCACCTAACAAGAAAAGAAAGGGAACATTTTCGATTTCGAAACAATTTTTACTGAATAATTACAACAACAATAATAGTAAGCATGTACAATTAGCGATACAGTTTATTGTTTTCGATATGTTTCACTGATGCACTTAAAGCACATTGAAGTCTATTCACATGTGCTATATCAACTTTTGCAGCAGCGAAACATAATTGATCCTCCATTTTTAAATTTGCTCAAGGATATCACATATCTTGCATATACTTCATCCCATTCCAGACAAAGTCGTGATCCTCTCGTGATTTCCACCGCAATGTTTGGTGCTCTTGTATTATTACCATCAACTCCACTATCAACTTCTAATAGGGTAAACATTCCACTCATCGCCATCACAAATATATATCCAAATGAGTAAAGTCAAAACTGTTCTTCTCACTCCTTTGAATTCTATTCACAGACTAATAAAACTATAGCAAAAATCCTTTCCTCATATTCCCTCCGCCGCTAATATGTAAGGAAGCCCTCTGATTGGCTGAGAAGGAAACACGTGATCTAACTGTTTCCTATTCCTGGAAACTCATAACATTCACCTCGAACATGCACTTACCCAAAACAACAACAACAACAAATACTGTTTCCTATTTCTGGACACCTTGACATTCGCCTCGAGCGTGCACTTGGCCAAAACAACAAATAAATTGACCTTGGAAAAAGAGGTCATTGACCCATTAACCACGTGTTCTCCCTAGGGACTCTATGCCCATATATAGAGCCCCGTCACGAGTCGGACCCCCCTTTCTACTACTGAGCGTTGGGCAACCAGTACTACCTGGCATTTGTGTCAGCCCATTCTAATTTACTTAAGCAGAGAGTTATATTTCCAGCATTAATTATCAAGTCCGCGTCAGATAATTGTCAGGTACGGTCATGATAGAGAGGAGGGGGATTTTTTAAGTTTTTTAGCCGCCCAATTGAAAAGCTTGGGATTTGGACTATTTTTCTTTCTTTTTTTACAATTTCCCTCTTTATGTCTAAAATATAGGAAGTAATCATTTTCTTAGGGGGGGGTCATTTATCTCGCAGCTTAAGTTGACCATGGATATTTGGAATCATAATTGAAAAAGCCACGCTATTTACCCATAGTGTGTCTAAAAATATAGGACGTAATTCATTTTCTACAAGGTAGGGAGGGGTATTTTTTAGGATTACGGCACCAGAGCAATCAGGATGGGTTTGCAACTATTTTTTTTGGCATTCTAAATATGTGTTGCCTTTACACAATCATTTTAAGAGAAATTATTTAAATTATACTGATACAGATATTGCTTTGTTTTTAACGACGAAATCAAAAGAGTTCGAAATAGGGATAGGTCCTTTTATTAGACAGTGTAAGAAGTGTCCTTCTAATTTTAGAATTGATATCAAGTTGCTATGAATCCGGCTTAAGGCAATGTCCTTTCAGGGTATGTTGAACTCAATGAATTTTATCTTTGTAATCCTTTCCCTGTACACAATTTCCTTATTTCGCAATAGAAACCCTTTCTTAGAAGGATTGAAGTTAGCTACGTTTGTTTTGACAAATAAGGGGAACATATCTTTTGATATAGCGTGACACTGAGGGGAGAAGTCAGTTGGGTTTTTGGCTTTGCTCAAGCTTCTCGTATGCATGTAGAATGTAAGTCTAATGTGTTCCTTGCTCTTTCTTAATTTTATTATGTTAAAATCCTAGTAAATGGGTATATATCCCATTCTTTAATATTATTCTTAGATTCTTTTAAGCAGGAACATATTAGTCTTAATATATTAGTTATAATGCATGCTTTCCTTTAATAATAATAAATTTTACTTCTAGAAATTATATGAACAAGAATTGATCTTTTGATTGTGAATAATAATTATTGAATTTTGATTTATAATGAAATAACTATTAACTAAAAAGTTCTCTTCTTTAATAATAAAATCTTAGTTTTTCTTGTACCCTGTGTTGTCTTGTATATTTTATAACGATGATTAGGATTTTGTCAAGATATCTCTCTCACTTGGTTCATTTCGTCTATTGAGGCTTATTTAGGGGTTCTCGGGTCTCATGGCTGAGTTTGGGCATGGAGTCATCACCATGAGAAGACCCCCCCCCCTTACAAAATGGTGGCAGCGAAAACGCGATGCGATTCTATTGCACTAAAAGCGCCTCTTTTTAACGCTACGCTTAATTTTGAGAGAGCAGAATCTTGATTATAAATCCTTGTTCTAATATTTTTTTAATAATTAATTTAACATAATTAATTGAATCCCTTTAATTTTTCTTCGCCTTCACTGCTTGCCTGTACGCTTATGCTTTTTTTTAGATCTATAAAAACAAGACTAACCGCAATAATAAAATTGAAACAGTCAAATAATAATTGGATATTGCTCAACTTGGTACCCTCATAAAGGAATTGCTGGTTGGTGGAGTATGAGAATAGATAGTAGCCTTTTCTTCGGTTCCAGTTCACTCAAATAGGATTAGTTGGTTTGCTTAAGTTTGGTAAGTTATAATTAAATTCTCCTTAAGTAATGTCCCTACCTCGGGAAAATGATAAACCGGAAGCTTCAGCCCTTGGGCAAGCTTCTAATGTTAATACGGGAGCTACCCCCAGCTCCAGTATTCCAACATGTAGCTTATAGTACAATTGACCCATTTTCCACTATATAAAAGGTTGATTAAACCACAGCAAATTTCTAGTTGGGTTAAGGACCTTCAGAGAGTTTGTAGATTAATGGGATTAGAAGAATCAGTAATGATCGAGAGGTACGCTGCTTTAATGTCTGATGAACCGTATAGCTCGTATATAGAAAAAATATGTGACCGCTACAGATTTTTCTGGGCTAAAAGAATCCCTGTGCTCTGCTTTTCTTGATAAAATTTAACCGGCCGAAAAACTTCAACATATTATGCAAGTTAGACAAGAAAATAATGAGCCACCAGTCGTAAGAATTTTTATGCGCATTAATGCAGAATTTGAGAGCTATTCTTCTTTAGTTAAAAATGTTCCGGGAAGCGTATCCCTCCTTCCAGGTATCAATTTATTAAAACAGCAGGCCTTTGAACAAGGATTACATGAGAATATCAGGAGATTCATTCGTGAAAAAGGGTTATGCGCAGATATTACAGAAGTATTTCAAAGGGCTAAATTATATGAAGAAATTAACGGAATTTGTTCAGGGATGACCTCCTTATCAGCGGCGGTGTCCACACCCTCTCATAATTTAAGTAGCCGAGGTTCTCGTTATGAGCCAAGAAGAGGACGGTTTTTGAATAATAGGGCCAACTTTCATAGAGGTCGTGGGGCTATATTCCTCCTAATAATGGTTCATATGTCGATCCCCCCCACCGGGGTAATTTCAGAGGAATAAATTCCAGGAATTTTCGGTCTTCTTATAGTAACCGAGGTAATCGAGGTCCGAATCAATCTGGCTACTCTAGACGGGGAATTTCTTATAACTCGTTTAATTCTCAAGAAAGTACTCATGGATATCAAGGCGCTAATCCGAGTCCAATCAAGACAACTAATGCTAATGCTTCAACTTCCGTTAGTAACAATCCTGATATACAACCGAGAAGAAGTGTTTTCTGTGTTATATGTAAAACAGATAATCATCACACTTATAACTGTGAAATTGTTTAAAAAAGGCCGACAGGCTATTCAGGCTGAAAACACAGAACAGGGAAACTAAAAGGGCCAATTAGTACGGAAGAGTCTATTTTGGCTTTTGATGATTCAAAATCTCTTCATAAACCTTGTTTTTTAAATTTTTCTAATAGTAATAGGAATTCTTTCCGCTTTTTAATAAGGTTTCAATTTATAATGTGGAATGTGACTCCTTTTTTGGACTGTGGTTCAGAGAAGTCTCTCATTTCGAAAGCCTTCTTTGATTCCTTGCCTCAGCGTAATAGAGAACCTCTAAAACCTACAAATACTGTGATTAAATCGCTTTCAGGACATCAATTACCTGTAGTGGGCATTGCAAGGTTACCATTGATATTACCTGGTACAAATATGACAGTTAATCTTTACTGGGATTTTTTGGTAGTTGATAATTTGCCTTTTGCCGTAATCTTAGGGTTTAATATTATGCAAGAACTGGACAGTTCCTTGCACTTTCGTGAAAGGAAATTAGAATTTGGAACCAGGGTCAAAAATCAAGCGGGTTATAATGATGCATTAGCATACGGGAGTGTAGTAGTGAGGTCTGACACACGAGTTGACCCTGGAAACATTTAAAAGTATAGATTGTAAGCTGATCACTGCAGAAAACATTTCAATTATTGATGGCGATAACTTAATTATTAGCCCTAAACCAGAATATGAAGAATTTTTACATGATTATTTAGGTATTGTTCAGGGACATAAGACATATCTTCTCATTTTTAATGACTCTGAGGATACTTTGGAGCTAAAACATTACACAGAAATAGAAAACTTTTCGCGTGTGCCCAAAGAACATTTAGTAGCATTTTCAGAAACTTCTGATGAGGTAAAGTCAGTCGAGGACAGTCAGGAGGCTACTTGGGAGGATGAAGAATTTCTTTCTAAGTTTGATCTTTCTACTGTACCCCAAATAGTTTTCCAAGAGTTAGTTCAATTGCTTTTAGCTAATAAAGGTTGCTTTTCTAAACACGCTTATGATGTATGTAAAAATGATTTAATGGTTTTTAAAACCTGATATACCACTTGAAACAGATTTCAAACCACCTAAGCAATTTAGAATTCCCCATAAGATGGCTTTAGTGCTAGAAGAACATATACAAGCTATGCTAAAATCCGGTATAATAGAGGAAAGGACATCTTCCTTCCCTTCTCCTGTTTTCCTTATAAGGAAACATTCTGTCAGTAAAAATGAGGCTCTTAACAGAGAAAATACTCGATTTCTAATTGATTTACGTACAGTTAATAGTTGGGGGGGACATGAAGGACACAGCCTTCCTAATCCCTCGAACTTCCGACATTTTACAAAATTTGTCGAAAGGAACGTTCTATAGTGAATTTGACATGCGCAGTGGTTTTTTCCAAATTCTATTGATGAAAGGTACCAAAAATTCTTCTCGTTTTTTATCATCTTTAACTGGCTGCAGCCATTGCTACACAAGAATACCACAGGGAAGTGTATTTGGGCCAAAAGCTTTCGCTAGCTTCATGGGATAAATTATTTCCAGAAAGTTACCGTTCCTTCATTTTCAATTTTTTTTGATGACATATTTATTAAAACAGAACCTTCAAAACCTAATGAGCACTTATTTCATCTCCAGAGATTCTTTGCGCGTTTAAAAAACTTATAACATTAAATTGTCAGCGTCTAAGTCACAACTTTTTAAAGAATCTATTCCAGTATTAGGATTCATAGTGTCACGTGACAAAATTAGACCTCAATTATCCAAATTAGATGCTATTGAAAAATTAGTAAGGCCAGAAAATATTTCTGAATTAAGATCTCAATTAGGACTTTTCAACTATTATAAATGCTTTTATCTTAATTATCATGATTTAATAGCTCCTTTGACAAGATTATTAAAGAAGACCCAAGCGTGGGCATGGAAGGAAGAGCAAGAAGTCGCTTGGTTGTCCTTAGTTGGACAAATAACTCGTAAAGATAGTGAAATTGTAATTCATATGGCAAACCCTGAAAAGGATTTTGAATTATTTGTTGACTCCTCTGAAAATGGGGTCGGGGCTATTCTTTGTCTGGAAAAGGATGACGGAAGGATGGGAGTCGTTTGTTCTTTTAGTAGAGTTTTCTCTAAACCATTTTCCAAGCAGTCTTCTATCGTTAGGGAATTATACGGCTTATATGAAACTCTAAATAGCTCTCAGATTCAGTATTATATTTGGGGAAGACGGTGTAATATTTATGTGGACGCTAAAAATTTAGAGTATTTACGTAAACACCGGGATCTCTCTAGTAAGAGTGTACCGAGTATCATTACTGATGGATAATCCCTTATATACGTATAGACACATTCCTGGGACTAAAATGATAGCTGATATTTTATCGAGGCCATGTCGGGAGATTATAGACAGCAGTCAGACCTTATATCTGGTTCATAACGAACTAGAATTTTTAGCAGCGGGCGTTTTTAGTAGTAATCTTAATGTAGATTGCTTAGGTCTGCAAGCTGAGGAATTGAGCCACGGACAATTACGGGATCCCGAGATAAAGAATTGTTATTGATTTATTGAAAGAGCCGGATGTGTCGAAGGACCACCGTGCTCAAAAGAGGAGCTCCATATATGATAAGCCCACTGAGTCACAAGTGGATACTGACCACATTCCTGGTGTGAACCAGGGAACCAGAAGGATTGGCCAATCCGCGGTGAGCATAGTGTCTACCGTATTTTTAATTTTTATGATATGGATATTGAAAAAAAGAATATGATATTTGATAAAGTCTCTTCGTGGTTCGTTCCTATTATTCAAGAGTTAGTTTTAATAGATGACGTTCTCTATAGAATTGAGTATGCTCCGAATAGTCATTCTAGGCTAAACCAAAAAGCAGCTGCAGAACCATCTATTCAGATAGTTTTGCCTAGAGCGATGATTCCAGGCATCTTAAAATTATTTCATGATCATTTATTGCTTGGTAGTCATGCCAGCTACGAAAGAACGTTATGGAAACTCCGACAGTTTTGTATTTTTGAAAATATGGCCTCCATTATTAAGGAATTTTGTCGCTAATTGTGATTTATGTAACCGCGCAAATTGTAAGAAAATTAAACCTCCTCTCGGAGAAAATTTGACACCAAGTATGCCTTTTTTGGCTTGGGGAATTGATGCTGCAGGCCCGTTCCCAATAACAAGTGCAGGTAATCGTTACGTATTGTTAGGGTAGATCTTTTCAGTGGATTAGTTGTTTTGCATAGTGTACCTTCGTTAAATACCAAATTTACTATGAAATTCTTATGGGAAAGAATTTTCGCTTATTATGGACTGCCCAAGGCAGTGCTCTCTGACCATGGGTCAAATTTTGACTCCACAGAGATCAGAAAAATGTTAAAAGAATTAAATTGCAAAAAGATATATTCCAGTCCGTATAACCCACAAAGCAACGGTGCTGTGGAATATAAAGTAAAGATATTGAAAAAGATTCTTTCACACACATGTGCAAATCTTTATCAAGTAGAATGGGATCAAAAATTACCGCTTATTATGTTAAGCATGAATGCATCTTTAAATAGTGCGAGGAAATTTTCTAGCTTTATAATAGCACATGGTTTAATGGGAGAACCTTGGCCGATTTGGCAATCGAAAAAACCCAACAACTGTAAATTACTTCGACGGCTATGAATCATATGTAACACGGTTAGTGCAGAATATAAGTGAAATACACCAAGTGTGTGCTAATGAAATTAAAATTCAGAGAGCCAAACAAGCTCACCATTATAATAAGACATCAAAGGAGGTTTTTATTGAGGTGGGTGACATCGTATATTGTCGGGACATTACTTCAGTAGGAAGAAAGTCAACCAATTACTCTTTTCGTGGTCCATATGTTGTTTTGTCAAAAATTGTAAGGGAATGTTTTCTATTTAGGATCATTAAATCCCTCTGAAGGACGTAAAAGAACTGCCAATGCCAGGCATTTCAAAAAAAAATTCGATCATGAACCTTTTTTAAAGTATAATCCAAAATACGGGGAGCCTTATGATAAGCTCATCACTAATTCAGAGAAAAGGATGGAGAATTCCAAGTCAGAATGCAATGATTGTGCACCTGATGCAGGTGAAAAGGCACCCTATAATCTTAGGACAAAAAGAATAAATCCACTATTAATGTTGGAAATGTAGTACCTGGATCTGCTCCTGACTCAGGAACGGAGCAAGAGACTCCGTATTCTCCTTCTGATCAATCTTCCCAATTGGAAGATTGTGTTTCCGAAAATAATGCTACGCAACTATCTGCTATGCAGCAGGAACCTTTAATTAACACCGAAATTCAATCCTCTATACAAAATACAGATTCTGATCCAGTAGTTGTAGAACAACAGAATGTAGCAAAAGGAAGAGAGGGTAATCCATTCTGCTCCTTAAGAAAGTTGAAATAACCGTTGTATTCATCTTATCCATATTAGCAACCTCATCCGTTTCTTTCAATAGTAAATTGAACTCTTGCTATTTATGAAATTCTTATATACACTGATTGTTATATCCTCCTTTTCAACAAGAAATTAAAAGTGATAAAAATTTTGCTGAATTAAAAGTTGAAACCTGGTTTTTGTATTGTGTTAATAATTTAAAACCCTAGAGATTTTGGCTTAACTTAGGGGAATATTCATTGTCTCATATTCATTTTAATCATATGAATTTCAATTTTTCAGATGTTTTATTACAATGGATCGATGTTTGTATTTTAAATTAATTTCCTTCTTATGATATTGTTGCCAAATAATTCCGATATTACTGAGGAACCAAAAATATCTGAAGACCGGGAAGTTGGATTTTCAATTTACGAGTGAACTGGTCAACTGAGTACAGTGGTCACGGAATGAAACTACAAAATTGCAATTCATTAGAATTGATCTTTTCTTGCTTTCTTCTTTTGCCCTTAGCCCCAACGGAATAGATGTAGTTAGTACTTAACTTAGAAAGACGGTGACGGATTTAGTTGTGATAGATGGTTTGGTTATGTTTTAGCTTGATGTTTGTGTTTTGTGTGATTCTTCCCTAGTTACTTAGTTTCTATTTAACTTTTAAGCAACGACTAAAATAACAATAATGTATGTACTAATTAATAGAAAAAAATAAATATCATTTAATAAGTAGAGTATTTACCTCTGAATAATATTTGACTTTTTAAAACCCTTTACTTATAAGAAAAATGATAGTCGTTCGTTGTCCTTATTCTGTTCAATGGCCTTGAAGAAAAGAAAAAAAAAATCGTGTTGTAAAAAGGTTCTACGTTCCTTAATGACACGATAAGGCACGATCGTAGATGTGAGGAAAATAGACCCAGTACCGCAAATGATAAAATAGTATTAAATCATTAAAGGCTAGCGAACAGAAGCTACCTTCAGCTGATAATCTTCTGTCTATTAATAGTCTTACAATTTTCTTGGTCACTTACTCATTCAATAGCGTTGCAGCCTAAAATTCAATTGATTTTCTATTGCTGTATACTAATTATGTATTTAATTCTGTGTTTCTGTGTTTCCTTGTCTCATGATTTATCCTTGTAAAGGTTAGCGCAATTGAGTGGCACGACTATAATAGTTTTTCTATAGTTATTCGAAGATACCAGCATAATAAAATCTTTTAAAAACTTTTACGCAAGCTTATATTACAAGGTCGGATTTGTAAGAAGTGTCGTTCTAATTTTAGAATTGATATCAAGTTGCTATGAATCCGGCTTAAGGCAATGTCCTTTCAGGGTATGTTGAACTCAATGAATTTATCTTTGTAATCCTTTCCCTGTACACAATTTCCTTATTTCGCAATAGAAACCCTTTCTTAGAAGGATTGAAGTTAGCTACGTTTTTGTTTGACAAATAAGGGGAACATATCTTTTGATATAGCGTGACACTGAGGGAAAAGTCAGTTGGGTTTTTTGGCTTTGCTCAAGCTTCTCGTATGCATGTAGAATGTAAGTCTAATGTGTTTCCTTGCTCTTTCTTAATTTTATTATGTTAAAATCCTAGTAAATGGGTATATATCCCATTCTTTAATATTATTCTTAGATTCTTTTAAGCAGGAACATATTAGTCTTAATATATTAGTTATAATGCTTGCTTTCCTTTAATAATAATAAATTTTACTTCTAGAAATTATATGAACAAGAATTGATCTTTGATTGTGAATAATAATTATTGAATTTTGATTTATAATGAAATAACTATTAACTAAAAAGTTCTCTTCTTTAATAATAAAATCATAGTTTTTCTTATACCTGTGTTGTCTTGTATATTTTATAACGATGATTAGGATTTTGTCAAGATATCTCTCTCACTTGGTTCATTTCGTCTATTGAGGCTTATTTAGGGGCTCTCGGGTCTCATGACTGAGTTTGGGCATGGAGTCATCACCATGAGAAGACCCCCCCCCCCTTACAACAGTGAAACAAAATATAAAACAAAGACTCTAAGTATTTCGATGACACAGTCGGGCATCAATATCAGTATAATTACTAACAATTCAAAATCAAAATAAACTGTATTTATACTAAATCAATGAACCGGTAACTTGCTTTGACCCTGAAGTGATTATTTTGTTTAGTTAAAATACAGTTTTTTTTTAATTTGGGGTTAATCTGGGAGGGGAGGCTAGTTGCTCTCCATCCCTATTGACTCTTAAAAGATATTTTTCACTTCCAATTTCCAATCAAATGAGCATAATCTAGAGTTTATGCGACCACCCCTTGAGATGTATCTCATGAATTTGCCGGCAATATTCGAAAAACGATTAGAAATTAAACAATAAAAACGTTTCTCTCAACTGAAAGTACGGAGTGACCTTAAAACTTAAAAAGAACAGAGATATTGCCGTTTTTTAAAGGGGCTGTCCCCTGCTTGACGCTTCTCTCTTTCCGCTAAACTTTGATTTGTTGGCGTAGCTTTACTTTTCAAAATAATAAAAAAAAACTTTAGCGCAAAGAGCAAAGTTTTTGAAGAGGGCAGTCCATTTCGCATAATTTTTATGTTCGTTTAACTTTTTTTAATGTTGCTCTTTAGTTTCAATTGAAAAAAAAAAACTTCTTTTCAATTATCGAAACAGAGAGAGCTGCATATTGTACTTTATTTAATTTTTTTTACCTTGTTTTTGGCTTTCAATACACTTTGTCGCATCTTACCATTTGGATGATAAGATAGAAACGCACCTGATAGATTATAAAAAAAAACCTTTTTGTGTGTTTTCATTAAAAAAAAAAAATATATACCAGCTTCGCCATTCACAATCTCACTTGGCCTTACTTTAACTAGGCTCCAAAGTGAAGAATAGCACCCATTAGATTCTGAAAAATACCTTTCACATTAATTTCTCTTAAAAATTGAAAAGAAGCAGAATACCCGTTTCCATATGTTTCACAAAATGGCTGTTTTATGCCTTCAGTGGTAAAATACCCCCCCCCCCTTATACTTTCTAGAATTTTTAATATACCATTAAAGGCAGAGTAAAAACAAAATATTTGTAAAATGATCAGAAATTTTAAATTATCAGAAACTTTAGTATAAAATATAAGTTTTGTGTTATTTTCTGTTTGGCTAGGGCCTGATTCTCTTATGCTTTTCTGACAAGGATCGATTGTTTTATTACTTTCAGATTTACGCTGAGAAGTTGCGATTAATATTTTTATATCTTGTAGAAAACTGTCAAAATCCAAAAGCGGTCATAAATCTTCTCGAAAAAAAAAAAATTAATGATGGCGCCAATAAAATAAGCCAAGTTCTCCAAAAAGTGTCTACTATTAATGTGAGTCTGAAAAATAATTACTCTTATCAAATCAAGCAAGGCTGTCGGCATACGCACCTTATTCAGAGAATTAATGACAGCGGGCAATTTTAATATAATGTCCCTTGATGTGAGGAACGAGCAATTATTTCTTTAAATGCCAAAAAGGAGAATGTCTAAACGATTACCGGTCTCGTTCGATTTTGGATAAAGAACTTATCAACTTCTGGCAAAAATGCAAAATTCCCCATTTTTGCAGAAAGGAGCTTGAAACTTATACAGTAGGGTTTTCGGATAAGTTGAATCTCATGGCGTGATTTTCATCAAGATCACTTGACTTTTAAAGGGTGCTTCCTTTTTTTTTTTTTCAAAAATCAGGCAAATTTTCTCTGGTTTGTAAGCTTTGATGGGTAAACTAAAGCTATTGAAATTTATATGTGTTGAAATAAGCATAAAAATAAATTCTTTTGATATATTTATTGTTATCAAAATTCTTTTTTTTTTAATTCGGTTACTATTGAGCCGTTCGCTCGACACACAAAATCCCGGAATTGTATTGTGAGATAACAAGGTCCCCGTCCCTCTCTGTATGCTGGAGTTAAGCAAGCATGGGATATAGAACTTTATTTTAAGACAAGGCTTAAGAAGGAGAAACTAAAGACGATAATATCTTGAAGGGGATTTTTTTACCACTTGGTGATAAGAAAGAGTTTTTGAAAGGGGAAATTCGAATATGTCCTTATTTTTGTCCAATATGTGAAGCTGAGGAGCATGATTTAATCCATTTTCCGAGTTTTTGTAAGGGATTAAGTGGGCTTTGAAAGGAAATTTTTTCTGGGATGGTATGTACACAAGGAAAGGTTGGATTTTATATTAAGTGGCAGAAGTTATACTAAGGTTAAGACGTTTGGAGAGTTGATGGGTTCAGCTTGTAGGGACTATTTTCTGAAATTTATCTGTAAATTAATTTGGAATAAATCAAGAGTTCGTCTTTTTTTACATAAATTAATGTTGTTTTGTTTCTGTGTTAAGCCTGGCTCATAAGTGGTTGCTGTTTTAATGAATATCATATCATATTGTGTCATATCAAACTGAACCTACACATCAAACACAAGAAAAACGAGTTTAGTTTCAGTTAAGAGTTTTTGATTTTTACATTAAGTCTTAGCTTAGAGTTTTAGTTAGGGTTGAACTTTAGTTTACTTTAGTTATAGATAAGGGTATAGAGTTTTACCTTAGAGTCTTAGCTTAGAGTTTTTTGTTAGAGTTCTAGTTTAGTTTAGTTTTAGTTAAGAGTTTAGAGTTTTTATCTTAGAGTCTTAGCTTAGAGTTTTAGTTCTAGTTTAGTTTAGTTATAGTTAAGAGTTTAGAGTTTTAGCTTAGAGTCATAGCTTAGGGTTTTTAGTTAGGGTTGAAGTTTGGTTTAGTTATAGTTAAGAGTTTAGAGTTTTACCTTAGAGTCTTAGCTTAGAGTTTTAGTTACAGTTCTAGTTTAGTTTATTTTAGTTAAGAGTTTAGAGTTTTATCTTAGAGTCTTAGCTTAGAGTTTTAGTTGAAGTTCTAGTTTTAGTTTAGTTTTAGTTAAGAGTTTAGAGTTTTATCTTAGAGTCTTAGCTTAGAGTTTTTAGTTCTAGTTTAGTTTAGTTTATGTTAAGAGTTTAGGTTTTAGCTTAGAGTCATAGCTTAGAGTTTTAGTTAGGGTTGAAATTTGGATTAGTTTATAGTTAAGAGTTTAGAGTTTTAGCTTAGAGTCATAGCATAGAGTTTACTTAAAGTTCTAGTTTATTTAGTTTTAGTTAAGAGTTTAGAGTTTTAGCTTAGAGTCTTAGCTTAGAGCTTTAGTTAGAGTTTTAGTTTAGATTTTTTTAGTTAAGAGTTTAGAGTTTTTTTAGCTTACAGTCTTAGCTTAGAATTTTTGTTAGAGTTCTAGTTTAGTTTAGTTATAGTTAAGAGTTTAGAATTTTAGCTTAGAGTCCTTAGCTTTGAGTTTTTGTTAGTGTTTTAGTTTTAGTTTAGTTTTAGTTAAGAGTTTGGAGTTTTAGCTTAGAGTCTTAGCTTAGAGTTTTTGTTGAAGTTCTAGTTTAGTTTAGTTTTAGTTAAGAGTTTAGAGTTTTTAGCTTAGTGTCTTAGCTTAGAGTTTTTGTTAGAGTTCTAGTTTAGTTTAGTTTTTGTTAAGAGTTTAGAGTTTTAGCTTAGAGTCTTAGCTTAGAGTTTTTGTTGAAGTTCTAGTTTAGTTTTAGTTTTAGTTAAGAGTTTAGCGTTTTAGCTTAGTATCTTAGCTTAGAGTTTTTGTTAGAGTTCTAGTTTAGTTTAGTTTTAGTTAAGAGTTCAGAGTTTTACCATAGAGTCTTAGCTTAGAGTTTTTGTTAGAGTTCTAGTTTAGTTTAGTTTTAGTTAAGAGTTCAGAGTTTTTTTAGCTTAGAGTCATAGCTTAGAGTTTTTTTTGTTAGAGTTCTAGTTCTTTAGTTAAGAGTTTTAGAGTTTTTTAGCTTAGAGTCATAGCTTAGAGTTTTTTGTTAGAGTTCTAGTTTAGTTAAGAGTTTTAGTTTTAGAGTTTAGAGTTTTAGTTTAGAGTCTTAGGAGTTTTTAGTTAGAGTTTTAGTTAAAGTTATAGTTTAGTTAAGTTTTAGTTAAGAGTTTAGAGTTTAGCCTAGAGTCTTAGCTTAGAGTCTTAGTTTAGAGTTTTTGTTGAAGTTCTAGTTTAGTTTAGTTTTAGTTTAGAGTTCTACCTTAGAGTATTAGCTTAGAGTTTTACTAAGAGTTGAAGTTTAGTTTAGTTATAGTTAAAGGTTTAGAGTTTTAGCTTGGAGTATTAGATTAGAGTTTTAGTTAGAATTCTAGTTTAATTTAGTTTTTAGTTAAGAGTTTAGAATTTTACCTTAGAGTCTTAGCTTAGAGTTTTAGTTAGAGTTCTAGTTTAGTACAGTTTTAGTTAAGAGTTTAGAGTTTTATTTTGGAGTCTTAGTTTTAGTTAGAGTTCTAGTTTAGTTTAGTTTTAGTTAAGAGTTTTGATTTTTACATTAAAGTCTTAGCTTAGAGTTTTAGTTAGGGTTGAAGTTTAGTTTACTTAGTTATAGTTAAGGGTCTAGAGTTTTACCTTAGAGTCTTAGCTTAGATTTTTTGTTAGAGTTCTAGTTTAGTTTAGTTTTAGTTAAGAGTTTAGAGTTTTATCTTAGAGTCTTAGCTTAGAGTTTTAGTTCTAGTTTAGTTTTAGTTATAGTTAAGAGTTTAGAGTTTTAGCTTAGAGTCATAGCTTAGAGTTTTAGTTAGGGTTGAAGTTTGGTTTAGTTTTATAGTTCAGAGTTTAGAGTTTTACCTTAGAGTCTTAGCTTAGAGTTTTAGTTAGAGTTCTATTTTAGTTTAGTTTTAGTTAAGAGTTTAGAGTTTTATCTTGGAGTCTTAGCTTAGAGTTTTAGTTAGAGTTTCTAGTTTTTTAGTTTAGTTTTAGTTAAGAGTTTAGAGTTTTATCTTAGAGTCTTAGATTAGAGTTTTAGTTCTAGTTTAGTTAGTTATAGTTAAGAGTTTAGAGTTTTAGCTTAGAGTCATAGCTTAGAGTTTTAGTTAGGGGTTGAAGTTTGGTTTAGTTGTAGTTAAGAGTTTAGAGTTTTAGCTTAGAGTCATAGCATAGAATTTAGTTAGAGTTCTAGATTTTAGTTTAGTTTTAGTTAAGAGTTTAGAGTTTTAGCTTAGAGTCTTAGCTTAGAGCTTTAGTTAGAGGTTTTAGTTTAGTTTAGTTTTAGTTAAGAGTTTAGAGTTTTTTAGCTTAGTGTCTTAGCTTAGAGTTTTTGTTAGAGTTCTAGTTTAGTTTAGTTTTAGTTAAGAGTTTTTAGAGTTTCAGCTTAGAGTCTTAGCTTAGAGCTTTAGTTAGAGTTTTAGTTTAGTTTAGTTTTAGTTAAGAGTTTAGAGTTTTTTTAGCTTAGAGTATTAGCTTAGAGTTTTTTTTGTTAGAGTTCTAGTTTAGTTTAGTTATGGTTAAGAGTTTAGAATTTTTAGCTTAGAGTCTTAGCTTAGAGTTTTTGTTAGAGTGTTTTAAATTAGTTTAGTTTTAGTTAAGAGTTTGGAGTTTTAGCTTAGAGTCTTAGCTTAGAGTTTTTGTTGAAGTTCTAGTTTAGTTTAGTTTTAGTTAAGAGTTTAGAGCTTTTTAGCTTAGAGTTTTTGTTAGAGTTCTAGTTTAGTTTAGTTTTAGTTAAGAGTTTTATAGTTTTAGCTTAGAGTCTTAGCTTAGAGTTTTTGTTGAAGTTCTAGTTTTAGTTTTAGTTTTTTAGTTAAGAGTTTAGAGTTTTATCTTAGAGTCTAATAGCTTAGAGTTTGGAGTTCTAGTTTTAGTTTAGTTTTAGTTAAGAGTTTAGAGTTTTAGCATTAGAGTCATAGCTTAGGTTTTTAGTTAGGAGTTGAAGTTAGTTTAGTTATAGTTTTTAGTTTAGAGTTTTTTTACTTAGAGTCTTAGCTTAGAGTTTTAGTTACAGTTCTAGTTTAGTTTAATTTTAGTTAAGAGTTTAGAGTTTTAGCTTAGAGTCTTAGCTTAGAGTATTTTAGTTAGAGTTCTAGTTTAGTTTAGTTTAGATTAAGAGTTTTAGAGTTTTAGCTTAGAGTCTTAGCTTAGAGTTTTAGTTTTTTTTTAGTTTAGTTTAGTTTTGTTAAGAGTTTAGAGTTTAGCTTAGAGTCTTAGCTTAGAGTTTTAGTTAGGGTTGAATTTGGATTTAGTATAGTTAAGAGTTTAGAGTTTTAGCTTAGAGTCATAGCATAGAGTTTTACCTTAAAGTTCTAGTTTAGTTTAGTTTTAGTTAAGAGTTTAGAGTTTTAGCTTAGAGTCTTAGCTTAGAGCTTTAGTTAGAGTTTTAGTTTTTAGTTTTAGTTAAGAGTTTAGAGTTTTTTAGCTTACAGTCTTAGCTTAGAAGTTTTTGTTAGAGTTCTAGTTTAGTTTAGTTATAGTTAAGAGTTTAGAATTTTAGCTTAGAGTCTTAGCTTTAGTTTTTGTTAGGTTAGCTTAGTTTTTTTAGTTTAGTTTTTAGTTTTAGTAAGAGTTTAGAGTTTTAGCTTAGAGTCTTAGCTTAGAGTTTTTAGTTAGAAGTTCTAGTTTTAGAGTCATTTTTAGTTTTAGTTAAGAGTTTAGTTAAGTTTTAGCTTAGTTTTTTAGCTTAATAGCTTAGAGTTTTTGTTGGAGTTCTAGTTTAGTTTAGTTTTAGTTAAGAGTTTAGAGTTTGACCATAGAGTCTTAGCTTAGAGTTTTGTTAGAGTTCTACTTTAGTTTAGTTTTTTTAGTTTAGAGTTTAGAGTTTTTTTTAGCTAGAGTCTTAGCTTAGAGTTTTAGTTAGAGTTCTAGTTTTGTTTAGTTCTAGTTTAGTAAGAGTTTAGAGTTTTAGCTTACTTATAGTCTTAGCTTAGAGTTTTTAGTTAGAGTTGAAGTTTAGTTTAGTAATAGTTAAGAGTTTAGAGTTTTTAGCTTAGAGTCTTAGCTTAGAGTTTTTTTGAAGTTCTAGTTTAGTTTAGTTTTAGTTAAGAGTTTAGAGTTTTTTAGCCTAGAGTCTTAGCTTAGAGTTTTAGTTAGAGTTGAAGTTTAGTTTAGTAATAGTTAAGAGTTTAAGTTTTAGCTTAGAGTCTTAGCTTAGAGTTTTTTTAGAGTTCTAGTTTCGTTTAGTTTTAGTTAAGAGTTTAGAGTTTTTACCTTAGAGTCTTATCTTAGAGTTTTTGTTAGAGTTGAAGTTTAGTTTAGTTATAGTTAAGAATTTAGAGTTTTAGCTTAGAGATTCATTTCTTAGAGTTTTTTAGTTATTTCGAGTTATAGTTTAGTTAAGTTATATTTAAGAGTTTAGGAGTTTTAGCTTAGAGTCATAGCTTAGAGTTTTTGTTAGAGTTCTAGTTTAGTTTAGTTTAGTTAAGAATTTGGTGTTTTACCTTTGAGTCTTAGCTTAGAGTTTTTGTTAGAGTTCTAGTTTAGTTTAGTTTTAGTTAAGAGTTTAGAGTTTTAGCTTAGAGTCTTTTTAGAGTTTGTAGAGTTGAAGTTTAAGTTTAGTTATAGTAAAGAGTTTAGAGTTTTAGCTTAGATTTTAGCTTAGAGTTTTTGTTAGAGCTTTCTAGTTTAGTTTAGTTTAGTTAAGAGTTTGGAGTTTTACCTTAGAGACTTAGCTTAGAGTTTTAGTTTAGTTTAGTTTTAGTTAAGAGTTCTTTTTGGAGTTTTAGCTTAGAGTCTTAGCTTAGAGCTTTAGTTAGAGTTTTTTTAGTTTTATTTTAGTTTTTAGTTAAGAGTTTAGAGTTTTTTAGCTTAGAGTCTTAGCTTAGAGTTTTTTGTTAGAGTTCTAGTTTAGTTTAGTTTTAGTTAAGAGTTTAGAGTTTTACCTTAGAGTCTCAGCATAGAGTTTTAGAAAAATAATATTTAGAGTTCTAGTTAGTTTAGTTTTAGTTAAGAATTTAGAGTTTTAGCTTAGAGTCTTAGCTTAGAGCTTTAGTTAGAGTTTTAGTTTTAGTTTAGTTTTAGTTAAGAGTTTTAGAGTTTTTTAGCGTAGAGTTTTTCTTAGCCTAGAGTTTTTGTTAGGGTTCTAGTTTAGTTTAGTTATAGTTAAGAGTTTAGAATTTTAGCTTAGAGTATTAGCTTAGAGTTTTTGTTAGAGTTTTAGTTTAGTTTAGTTTTAGTTAAGAGTTTGGAGTTTTAGCTTAGATTCTTAGCTTAGAGTTTTAATAGAGTTCTAGTTTAGTTTAGTAATAGTTAAGAGTCTAGAGTTTTTTAGCTTAGAGTCTTAGCTTAGAGTTTTTGTTAGAGTTCTAGTTTAGTTTAGTTTTAGTTAAGAGTTTAGAGTTTTAGCTTAGAGTCTTAGCTTAGAGTTTTTTGTTTAGAGTTCTAGTTTAGTTTAGTTATAGTTAAGAGTCTAGAGTTTTTTAGCTTAGAGTCTTAGCTTAGAGTTTTACTAGAGTTCTAGTTTAGTTTGGTTTTACTGAAGAGTTTAGAGTTTTAGCTTAGAGTCTTACCTTAGAATTTTTGTTGAAGTTCTAGTTTAGTTTAGTTTAGTTTTAGTTAAGATTTTAGAGTTTTAGCTTAGAGTCTTAGCTTAGAGTTTTAGTTAGAGTTGAAGTTTAGTTTATTAATATTAAGAGTTTAGAGTTTTAGCTTAGAGTCTTAGCTTAGAGTTTTTGATAGAGTTCTAGTTTTAGTTTAGTTTTAGTTTAAGAGTTTCGAGTTTTACCATAAAGTCTTAGCTTAGAGTTACAGTTAGAGTTGAAGTTTAGTTTAGTTATAGTTAAGAATTTAGAGTTTTAGCTTAGAGTCATAGCTTAGAGTTTTACTTAAAGTTGTAGTTTGGTTAAGTTTTAGTTAAGAGTTTAGACTTTTAGCTTAGAGTCATAGCTTAGAGTTTTTTGTTTAGAGTTCTAGTTTAGTTTAGTTATAGTTAAGAGTTTAGAGTTTTTAGCTTAGAGTCTTAGCTTAGAGTTTTTGTTAGAGTTCTAGTTTAGTTTAGTTTTTTTAGTTAAGAGTTTAGAGTTTTACCTTAGAGTCTTAGCTTAGAGTTTAGTTAGAGTTGAAGTTTAGTCTAGCTATAGTTAAGAGCTGCTTGAAGTTTTAGCTTTGAGTCTTAGCTTAGAGTTTTAGTTAGAGTTGCAGTTTAGTTTAGTTATAGTTAAGAGTTTAGAGTTTTAGCTTAGAGTCATAGCTTAGAGTTTTTTTTTAGAGTTCTAGTTTAGTTAAGAGGTTTAGTTTAGAAGTTTTAGAGTTTTAGTTTAGAGTCTTAGAGTTTTAGTTAGAGTTTTAGTTAAAGTTGTAGTTTAGTTAAGTTTTAGTTAAGAGTTTAGAGTTTTAGCCTAGAGTCTTAGCTTAGAGTCTTAGTTTAGAGTTTTTGTTGAAGTTCTAGTTTAGTTTAGTCTTAGTTTAGAGTTCTACCTTAGAGTCTTAGCTTAGAGTTTTACTAAGAGTTGAAGTTTAGTTTAGTTATAGTTAAAGGTTTAGAGTTTTAGCTTGGAGGTTTAGCTTAGCGTTTTAGTTAGAATTCTAGTTTAATTTAGTTTTAGTTAAGAGTTTAGAGTTTTACCTTAGAGTCTTAGCTTAGAGTTTTAGTTAGAGTTCTAGTTTAGTACAGTGTTAGTTAAGAGTTTAGAGTTTTATCTCGGAGTCTTAGCTTAGAGTTTTTGTTAGAGTTCTACTTTAGTTTAGTTTTAGCTAAGAGTTTAAAGTTTTACCTTAGAGTCTTAGCTTAGAATGTTAGTTAGAGTTCACTTTAAAGCTAAGACTCTAAGGTAAAACTCTAAACTCTTAGCTAAAACTATACTAAGTAGAACTCTAACAAAAACTCTAAGCTAAGACTCCAAGATAAACTCTAAACTCTTAACTAAAATTAACCTAACCAAAATGCGATATATTCAAAATACAAATTCCTTCTTTCTAAAGTTAATTCCGATTCCTTTAATTAAGTTAAACCTAGTTTCAAAATGAAAATTCCTTAATCAGCAAAGAGAAAAAACTGCAGTTAGCCTCAGACAAAGAACGGCGCTATCCAAGCTTTGTATTTCGCTAAGACAGCGGGCAATAAAAAAGATGCTACGCACAATATTTCTGAGGAAGTTTAAATTATAAAAGCCGTGTGAACGTTTGAATCATCAGAAATATTTAAGACAATTTATTGGACGAAGGGTTCGCATCCTTGGGCCAACTTAGTCCAATTGTGAGCCAGTTCTCACAGCGCAGGACAAAAAACTACGTTTGATAGTGGGGTAAAAGTGCTTTTTTTGGACGATTCGACAAGTAGATTCAGGACCACATAGATAGAACTTTTTCGATGTTCAAGCTTTGCAATTCTCTCATTGTTGTATCTCAGTCACCGTTGTGTCATTTGAAGTGACCTACTGCTGTTCACCTAAATATGTAAGTCTCAATAAATCCATTGCTTTTTACCTGTGTTTATTTCATTTTATATGTCCGTATCTATCCTAATGATAGCTAATTAGTTCGCATGTCTCCAAAGGCACGTTCTCAAGGAATCTGATCTCCAGATAGCTCGAAGAGAAGAGGTCACATTTATATGGCTACACATTTCATTTTCTTTCATTAATTGAGGGTGGCGTAGGCCTTATTGGCACGATCTTTAGCGCTATAAGTGGCGCTATCGGAGAACTTATAAGGTGTAAGTTCACAGCTTCAAGGTACGATATTAGATTTGACGCGGTCAATATTTATGACCACAATTAAGCCCAGTCCTTTTCTTCCACCGCAACAAATTCTCTTTTAGCTACAAAATTCATTCATCGCTAAAATCGTAGCCCAAACGTCGAGGCCAAGATTAAAAGTAGTGCCTACTTTGGGATCATTAGAGGCATCCCGGTTGATTTTCTAGAAGATGATATACGAACCCTATTTCCTAAATGCATTATTGCCAAGCAAATTGGTCACTCCCGGTTGTTTCAGGTTGCAGTTCGAGTCAAAAACTGATCAAATGAATGTGATAGCAAATCCGCCAGCGATTGGTTTCGAGAAAATTCGGGTTTCAGAATTTTTATTTCTTCCTCCAAGGTACTACAAATTTCAAGCCTATGGGCATATTTCTGGCATGTGCAAGAACTCTTCTATTTGTTCAGTTTGAGGCGAAAAAGGACACTCTAGTTCTAAAAATGATCCCTGTTCTAGACCGAAAAAATGTGCACTATGTAAGTCTACTGATCATCCCTGCTATAGCTACAAGTGTCCCGTAGCTCAATCTCTGCTAAAACAGATTTCGAAATAATGCTGCGTTCAACTTCGATTCTATCATGGAATATAAACGGAAAAGTTTCTGATGAAATTCCTATTTTGACCCAGTTGCTCAAGGATTATGATATTATTTGCCTCAAAGAACATTTTTTGTCAGCAGACAAAGGGAATTGATTAAAATCTCGTCGGATGGCACAGTGTTTTTCTCTCCGGCAAAAATAACAGCAGCTTGTGGACGCCCCTCCGGCAGCCTCGTGATTTTGACTCGCTTACCCTGTAAATTGATCGAGGCAGGGGACCATATTCTTGCAGTTTCATATCTGAACACGTCCATAATGAATGTTTACCAACCAACAAACTATCGTAACGAGAAATCCGATGCTAAGTTTATGGGTCTTGCAAGAACTGTGTAAATTCAAGCACTAGACGCCTTATTTCCTTAATGATAAGACTTCAAAGGTGGTATATTTGCATAAATAAAAATTAGGAAGCGCAATGGACCACTGTTTTTCACGTTTTTTACATTCAAAACAAGCTGGAATTAATTAAAAAATTATTTGGTCGAAATAAAGAGCAAATTTGAAGCCTAAAAAGAGCACAGTTTAAAAGTTACCTAATGAAAAGTATCAAATGTATTTTCACTGCAATGGTTTTATAGGATTTATCAAAAGATAGATTGTAGAGTGGGATGCCGTTTACTTTGCACACAAGAGATGACAGTCCAACATTTCAAATTTATGTGGACATCCAGTCCACGAACCTATTGCACTGGCGCTTTTTACAAATGCCAAAGCGAGTTTTGACGAATTTCGACATTGATAAAGGATGAGTCGGTGAAGGTGCGTGACCCCATGGTAATATGACGTTGATTGGTGATTGTATGAGGAACACGTAGTTTAATATTATTCCACTGGCTCTCAGTTTTTTCACTGCCAAAGTAACAGAACTCATGACTTGTTGTTTGCTTACATGAAGTATTGCCGAGGTGAGGGAGAGAGTCACATCAGGATTGGCAAAAAGTTCTTTTCTCATATGAAATTGGATGGTGCAAGCGTCAGTTTTATATCCACTTTAACATTGGCTGGTAGCCATTGGGGTATATTAAATATTTCATGATATATTTTTCTAACTAGATGTAATTCGCTAGTTGTAGCATCTTTAAATGCATCTGTACTATCAGTATTAGTAATATATTCATATCCAATGGAGGTGCCTCTCAATTCCTTGTATGACTTGGGTATCATCAACATGAATTGCATATAGCTTGTATAATTTGAGAGATTGTTGCTTGTGCTCACCAGCGTGCCATTGATGTAGACACTGATTTGACGAAATAAATTATGTAATATACAATTTTCATAGGGATATTCCATCGGCCTGAATTGCATTGTATTATCGAATTTCCGGACTTTCATTTGTAAATCTGTAAATGTCGAAGACATGTCCATAAAGTAGTCTTCATTGGAATAAATTTGAAAGTGGATATTATCAGAGAGGGGTTGTTGTGGATAAAATTGTTCATAGTATCCATGCTTGACACTCACATCAATTCATTTTCTGCATTGAATAGATTCAATGATGAGTTATTGAAGGGTTGAGAATCCTTATGCGGTAGGTAGGACATCTTAGGAAAAGAAATCTAGTTTCGATCTAACAATTCTCTTCCTGGGCTTCTTCTTCTGTTTACAGTCCATGTCGGCTTTTTCCTTCTTTTCTTTGACAGGGGTGATGTCTTTAGTTTCTGACCTGAGTAGAGACTGATGAGTGATGCATTGTTTCTCGAACTTTTTAAACCTTTTCCATTTTGTTTTAATATCTCGCCAAGGGTTCGCGCATTGGACTTGAGATTTTTCGAAGCACTTTTTTTAAAATCCTTGCCAGAGCCCCAATCGTAATAGTTGTAGAGGATGCAAAATCTGTCGCAGCCGGTACAATATATTTTCTAGCCAGAGGTAGTGCAGAGGCGGAACAGCTTAGCAAACCAACTGCCAAGACCATAGCCAGACATTGTAGTACACCCTTTGTAATAGTCCATTCCATTGCCCTGTTGTCTTGGGCCAAGAGTATTAACATAGCAGTCAATATCAGGACAAATGAATACCACTTTTCTATTGGACATCTTGTTGTTGAACAATGGGTCGAAAATGGCATGTAATCACAGCCAAACCTTTGATATTGCTAGAGGGTCACCTAATTCAGTTCATATTGTTAACTGACAGAGTTCCAAATAGGAAGTGTTTACGGGAATATACTGAAGATGCTTTATTTTGTAGTGGTGAATATGTTCTTGATTGGTTTTTCCTTCAAGAACTCGTAGGAGGGGAACATTGGTATTGCCAACCCGAGATGTTTCCACAAATGAAGCGTAGAGAAATATACAAGTGTCCGTGGAGAAGGCAGGCGGGTAGTCAGCAAAAATGAAATTAGTGTTTCTGGCAGTTTTTAACCGTTGATTATATTGAACTTAAAGCCAAGAACATACTTTAGATTATCATTGAGAATAACCTTTTCATCGGCAATAGGTGAACTAATGTAGATCTTGCCCTCCTCCTTTGAATAGTTTAAATGAAAAGCTCCTTTTTTACGAGCGGAAATTCTTTTATTAATAGAGCGACATAAATCATTCATACAGGTGAGTTCCTCGTAGGGTAATTCAATATATGGATAATTCATCCAATTGATTTTTTTGAATTTGTCTTGATCACCTGAGGGTGGTGGCGGCCAGTCATAGGGTCTAATTTTTTATATCATATTTACGATCTTTTTCTCAGGATGTCATAGGTATTTTTGAGAATACAGTCGACAAGAGCCAATTCATACGCACCCTAAAATTTGATGGTGGGAGAGAGTTTCGTCCAAAAATCACTTGTTCTATTCAAGTCCTTGTAGAGAGGATATGAAACATTGGACATGAAAGTCACATAGAAATCATTGGGCATTGTTTTTGTCTTCAGCACTGACCCAAGAATCAAAATCAGAAGTTTTATCCTAGCCAGCGAACAAGCAACTGTCTCTTGCCCCTACGAGTACGACTCTTTAATATCTTTTCAATTTGATAAATTTCACTAGTGTTTCTAACTTTTTGTAGTTTCATATTCATAAAAACCGCCGAGAATCTCATCATCTTTGGTGTCTCACAGTCGATATGTCGTGGGTTCAGTTTCCAGAATTTTGGACACTTTTAAAAAGTTCGGTGCTCCATAAATAATTCCCCTTTTCAAAAATATTGGTGGTTCTATTAATTCGAACAGTATCACCAACATTGAATTTCTTCTTTTTCCTCTTTTTTCTCATTACCACCACCATTGGAATATTGCTTTAGAAAAGCATCAAATGTATTTTCACTGCAATGAACTTCCCGAGGGCTTGAGTTAGACAGAGATCGATGAGGTCGATGATCGTATATCCGCATGATTATATCTAAATCATGAATAAAAGCAGAGTGTATTTTTCAGTGTACAATATCTTGAAATTAATAGACGAATCGTTCTAATCCATCGTTCAGGCAATGCAACCTTTTATCGGGCTGTGACTATGATAAAAAGTTGTATTATATTTCAATAGAACCTTTCGCACATGGGGATTAACAAATTCGCTACCACGAACCGATTGAATTTTCTATAGCATTCCTGTTTCAAGAATACTTTCAATGGCCTGAGCAACTTCAACGCCTCTCTTTGACCGTAATGGAATGGCATAGGCATAGTGACTAAAGACACTGATTGCCACCAGAATAAATTTGTAGGGTGCATTGTGAAGCGTTGAATCACACTCATCTAAAGATAAAAGATCAGTTTGCATTATATGCAGAAGGAAAAAGCTTTAGTTTTTCGATATTGTTTGCCACGAAGCCTGCGATATACCGATGCAGTGTGTAACTCGGTTCATTCTGTAGATACTCTTTTACTTTTTTTAATGTGCTGCCAGAGGCAACTTTAGAAAGCGTTTTGGGGGAACTTTAAACTTCCCGCTTCACCAATATTTTCATAGACATGTTTCAGAACTTCAACCATTTTGAACGCAAACACGTAGTGTAATATCCACTCCCCTTTTGCACACTGGAGGGTGAATCAATTCGTCTTCGCTTTTGACTAGCAGCCACAGGTGTTATAAAATCATTGCTGCTGCTGCTGCTGCTGCTAGCATTTTCAAATATTGAATCTTCTTCTTTTTTAAATGGTGTTGGTGCTGGTTGTTGTTGGAGGACTATATTCTCTTAGTTTCTTTAGAATTTGCTTATTGCCAAAAAGACATTTGGAAAGTTTTTGATGCATTTAGAAAGGTGTATAGATTATTGTCAAATGATAAAAGTCCTTTACGATTCGTCACCATATCACAAATTAAATCAACTAGATTATAACTTTTTCCCTGAATTATAATTCGTTTCCCTGCGCTGTCGACTTGAACTTGATGATCATCACCACCAGTTTCCAACATGAGATAAGGTAATATTCTTTTACTCTGTTCTCGATAGGTCACTGCAATAGGTTTCCAATTGTCGATACAATTGAACTCAATTCCTTCTCCATATTCCAACTCTTATTTCAAGGAAATATTCCAACTCTTGCATTTCAAGGAAAGAAATCCAAAATGAACTTTGAAAAATCAAATGAATGTAACTGTGACAAGGTAAACCACGACAAAACACCACTGAAATATTCCAACTCTTGCATTTCAATGAATGAAATTCAAAATGTACTTTGAAAAATCAAGAGAATGTAACTGTGACAAAGTAAACCACGACAGAACACTACTGAAATATTCCAACTCTTGCATTTCAACGAAGAGAAATTCAAAATGAACTTTGAAAAATCAAGAGAATGTAACAGTGACAAGGTAAACCACGACAAAACACTATTGAAATATTTTCCAACTCTTATACTTCAACGAAAGATTTTCAAAATGAGCTTTGAAAAATCAATAGTGAATGTAACAGTGACGGGGTGTAAACCACAACAAAACAATACTGAAATATTCCAACTCTTGCATTTCAACGAAAGAAATCCAAAATAAACTTTGAAAAATCAAGAGAATGAAACTGTGACTAGGTAAACCACATCAAAACACTACTGAAATATTCCAACTCTTGCATTTCACAAAAGAAATTCAAAATGATATTTGAAAAATCAAGAGAATGTAAGTGAAACGTCTCCTTCAAGCGGGCTGGTAGCTTTTTTACACTTTTACTGCCAATACTTGCAGGACTTGTAAACAGTTTTCTCTAGAGAATGGCTAAAACCTATAAATTGACACCATTTGAACTTGTCCTCTCGCCAGTTGAACATTTTGAAGACAACCTAAGCGAATTCATTAATGATGAGAATTTTGCTGATGACAAAAAACTGCTTTTACTTCAAGATGCATTGCAACGTGTGGACAAACATAAACCTTATCTTGAGAGACCCGCCACTGTGACCGTCACAGATCCCTCTAAACGGGAAACATCTCCTCAAGATTCTGCAGCAGCGCAATCAACGGAGAAGGAATTGAATTCAATGTATCGAAATTGGAAACCTATTGCCAGTGACCTATCGAGAACAGAGTAAAAGAGTATTATCATATCTCATGTTGGAAACTGGTGGCGATGATCATCAAGTTCAAGTCGACAGCGCAGGGAAACGAATTATAATTCAGGGAAAAGTTATAATCTAGTTAATTTAATTTGTGATATGGTGACGAATCGTAAAGGACTTTTATCATTTGACAATAATCTATACACCTTTCTAAATGCATCAAATTTTCCCAAAAGTCTTATTGGCAATAAGCAAATTCTAAAGAAACTAAGAGAATATAGTCCTCCAACAACACCAGCACCAACACCATTTAAAAAAGAAGAAGATTCAATATTTGAAAATACTAGCAGCAGCAGCAGCAATGATTTTATACACTGGACCCTGTGGCTGCTAGTCAAAAGCGAAGACGAATTGATTCACCCTCCAGTGTGCAAAAGGGGAGTGGACATTACACTACGTGTTTGCGTTTCAAAATGGTTGAAGTTCTGAAACATGTCTATGACAATACTGGTGAAGCGGGAAGTTTAAGTTCCCCCAAAACGCTTTCTAAAAGTTGCCTCTGGCAGCACATTAAAAAAAAGCAAAAGAGTATCTACAGAATGAACCGAGTTACACACTGCATCGGAATCGTAGGCTTCGTGGCAAACAATATCGACAAACTAAAGCCTTTTTTCTCTCTGCATAGAATGCAAACTGATCTTTAACTTTAGATGCAATTCAACGGCGTCACAATGCCACCCTACAAATATATTCTGGTGGCAATCAGTGTCTTTAGTCGCTATGCCTATGCCATTCCATTACGGTCAGAAAGAGGTGTTGAAGTTGCTCAGGCCATTGAAAGTACTCTTGAACAGGATTGCTATAGAAAAATTCAATCGGATCGTGGTAGCAAATTTGTTAATCCCCATGTGCAAAAGGTTCTATTGAAATATAATACAAAACTTTATCATAGTCACAGCCCGATAAAGGCTGCATTGGCTAAACGATTGATTAGAACGATTCGTCTATTAACTTCAAGATATTGTACACTGAAAAATACACATGCTTTTATTCATGGTTTAGATAAAATCATGCGGATATACAGTCATCGACCTCATCGATCTCTGTCCAACTCAAGCCCTCGGGAAGTTCATTGCAGTGAAAATACATTTGATGCTTTTCTATAGCAATATTCCAATGGTAGTGGTAATGAGAAGAAGAGGAAAAAGAAGAAATTCAATGTTGGTGATACTGTTCGAATTAATAGAACCACCAATATTTTTGAACAGGGGAATTATCTATGGAGCACCGAACTTTTTAAAGTGTCCAAAAAATCCTGGACACTGAACGCACGACATATCGACTGCGAGACACCAAAGATGATGAGATTCTCGGCGGTTTTTATGAATATGAACTGCAATAAGTTAGAAACACTAGTGAAATTTATCAAATTCAAAAGATATTAAAGAGTCGTACTCGTAGGGTCAAGAGACAGTTGCTTGTTCGCTGGCTAGGATACAACCCTGATTTTGATTCTTGGGTCAGTGCTGAAGACATTAACAATGCCCAATGATTTCTATGTGACTTTCATGTCCAATGTTTCTGATCCTCTCTACAATGACTTGAATAGAACAATTGATTTTTGGACAAAACTCTCTCCCACTATCAAATTCGAGGGCGCGTATGAAGTGGCTTTTGTCGACTGTATTCTCAAAAATACCTATGACATCCTGAGAAAAGATCGTAATATGATATAAAAATTAGACCCTATGACTGGCCGCCACCACCCTAAGGTGATCAAGAACAAATTCAAAAAATCAATTGGATGAATTATCCATATATTGAATTACCCTATGAGGAACTCACCTGTATGAATGATTTATGTCGTTCTATTAATAAAAGAATTTCCGCTCGTAAAAAAGGAGCTTTTCATTTCAACTATTCAAAGGAGGAGGGCAAGATCTACATTAGTTCACCTATTGCCGATGAAAAGGTTATTTTCAATGATAATCTAAAGGATGTTCTTGGCTTTAAGTTCAATATAATCAACGGTAAAAACTGCCGGAAATACTAATTTCATTTTTTTTGCTGACTACCCTGCCTGCCTTCTCCACGGACACTTGTATATTTCTCTACGCTTCATTTGTGGAAACATCTCGGGTTGGCAATACCAATGTTTCCCCTCATACGAGTTCTTGAAGGAAAAACCAATCAAGAACATATTCACCACTACAATATAAAGCATCTTCAGTATATTCCCGTAAACACTTCCTATTTGGAACTCTGTCAGTCTACACTACGAACTGAATTAGGTGACCCTCTAGCAATATCAAAAGGTTTGGCTGGGATTACATGCCATTTTCGACCCATCGTTCAACAACAAGATTTCTAATAGAAAAGTGGTATTCATTGTCCTGATATTTACTGCTATGTTTTAATACTCTTGGCCCAAGACAACAGGGCAATGGAATGGACTATTACAAAGGGCGTACTACAATGTCTGGCTATGGTCTTGGCAGTTGGTTTGCTAAGCTGTTTCGCTCTGCACTACCCCTGGCTAGAAAGTATATTGTACCGGCTGCGACAGATTTTGCATCCTCTACACTATACGATTGGGGCTCTGGCAAGGATTTTAAAAAAAAGTGCTTTGGAAAATCTCAGGTCCAATGCGCGAACCCTTGGCGAGAAATTAAAACAAATGAAAAAGGTTTAAAAAGGTCGAGAAACAATGCATCACTCATCAGTCTCTACTCAGGTCAGAAACGAAAGACATCACCCCTGTCAATGAAAAGAAGAAAAAAGCCGACACGGACTGTAAACAGAAGAAGAAGCCCCAGGAAGAGAATTGTTAGATCGAAACTAGATTCTTTTTCCTAAGATGTCCTACCTACCGTATAAGGATTCTCAACATTTAATCACCTCATCATTGAATCTATTCAATGCAGAAAATGTTGATGTGAGTGTCAAGCATGGATACTATGAACAATTTTATCCACAACAACCCCTCTCTGATAATATCCACTTTCAAATTTTATTCCAATGAAAGACTACTTTATGGACATGTCTTCAACATTTATAGATTTACAAATGAAAGTCCGGAAATCCAATAATACAATGCCAATTCAGGCCGATGGAATATCCTATGAAAATTGTATATTACATAATTTATTTCGTCAAATCAGTGTCTACATCAATGGCACGCTGGTGAGCACAAGCAACAATCTCTCAAATTATACAAGCTATATGCAATTCATGTTGATGACACCAAAGTCATACAAGGAATTGAAAGGCACCTCCATTGGATATGAATATATTACTAATACTGATAGTACAGATGCACTTAAAGATGGCTACAACTAGCAAATTACATCTAGTTGGAAAAAATATATCATGAAATATTTAATATACCCCAATGGCTACCACCCAATGTTAAAGTGGATATAAAACTGACGCTTGCACCATCCAATTTCATCTTGAGAAAAAAACTTGTTTGCCAATCCTTATGTGACTCTCTCCCTCACCTCGGCAATACTTCATGTACGCAAACAACAAGTCATGAGTTCTGTTGCTTTGGCAGTGGAAAAACTGAGAGCCAGTGGAAATAATATTAAACTACTTGTTCCTCATACAATCACCAATCAACGTCTTATTACCATGGGGTCACGCACCTTCACCGACTCATCCTTTATCATTGGCGAAATTCCGTCAAACTCGCTTTGGCATTTGTAAAAAGCGCCAGTGCAATAGGTTCGTGGACTGGATGTTCCACATAAATTTGAAATATTTGGACGCTCATCTCTTGTGTACAAAGTAAAACGGCATCCCACTCTACAATCTATCTTTTGATAAATCCTATAGAACGTTGTATGAGTTGACCATCGCAAAACCCTATATCATGATTCGCAACTATTTGAAAATGGTATAACCGAAGAAATGTTTGCTAAAACACATGGTGAATAGCGTTGCATTGGATTTGTCTGTACGCAGGATATGAGTATAAGTACGTACGGGGAGTGTGCTTTTAGAGTGTACTTTTGCCAACCCATTGGCTGAGAGTATTGCACTAATCTCACTAAATCAATATGAACCTATTGGGAAATCACTCCCGATGGCAGTGTTCTGCTAGACTTGGCACCATGAACACCAGTCAAGTAATCAATGTATTTAATATGGATCCCTAAATGTCCCAGTACAAATCCTACTGCCTCCCCTCGGACTTCAAAGTGGAAAGAATACCTTAATTATTGTTAATAGCAGTCCGTCGACTGTGCTGACGGGTCATTGGCTGTGCATCTTTCAAAACAATGAAGACGATTGAATTTTTTTTGATCCTCTTGGTCTACCCAATACATTTTACACACCCCACATCAGCAACTATATGAGAGCAGTGGGAAAACTATTATTCAAAATCGGATGAGAGGCAGGATCTGACGACTAAAAGCTGTGACTTCAATGCACTACTATATTTTGTGTTCAGATGTCGCGGCTATACTAACAAGGAGTTTCTCCACATTTATAGTGACAATCCAAGTCTGAACGACTTTCTAGTGGAAAATATCCTCTCAGACCTGTATAATATTGATTTCAGTGCCCTAAGAGTAAAATGCGTATATATACAACAATGGTTTTAAATCTACAATTTAGATTTCTTCTTCTTCGGTGTATAGGCAACTGTCGTGAACCACTAATGCTGGTAAATCATTTGATTCACTGTATATTGAATCTTGATTGGCTGCAAAGTCAGGGTCACCATTTTCTACAATACTAATGTAATTTTCACTCTTGACATATCTCTTTGGTATAGTAATGATACTATTTGCATTGTCCATATTATGAAATTCACGAGTTGCAATTTGCTTATTTGAAGCAATATCACGTACAGTGTTTTCAAATGGTGAATAACATTCGGTAACTGCCAAATAAAAATCACTTGGTTTATAGTCATAATAGGCAGTGTCGTCATAACGATGACGTAGAAACCAAATTGTCTTGTTACCCCAACAGTTGATCGTAGACAAAGATTCTTCCTCCCAGGATGAAAAAAAAAAAAAATATTTAAATCCACGACGATACCAATCTCGTAGAAATAAACTAAAATCACGTTTAGGATTCTTTCCAATCATACCGGGTAAGTATTCTCCCACTAATCACATTTATCATAGTGACAATTGGAGCACAGATGTCCTCTAGGATGAGAGTCACAAATCTCCTCAAGACATGAATTACATACTTTAATTTGTACTGCATAGCCTCTATGTAATTTAAAAGGATTACATAATTTACACTTTCACTATAGTCATCATAATTGTAATATTCTCACATTGAGGTCCAACTGCCAAGAGTGTACATGCATAGTGGACATGTATAGAACATTTTTTTGGTTTCCGATGTCAACTCTCTCTCACAGCTAAAACGAAACTGATCATCCCTGCTGACAGATAAATTCAGGGTGGAGGAATGGGAGAGGAGTAACTCTGTGACGTCACCTCTTTCGAATGGTGGGGGGGGGAGCCATCTACATTGAATCTATTGGCAATGTTTTCAAAAGTGTATCCACGATATTATTCTGCTTTATTGTTCCAATTAATATATCAATAAATTGAGTATAAGCATTTTAAGTCACATCGACAAAGTTTCCTACAATAGTCCCAATGGGGGAGAATCAGTCCCCATTATATTGTCAAGTGTTTCCCTAGAGAATATCCTGCGTTGAAGAGATAACTCGAGAAAATCGTCATCCAAAATCAAATGTTTTTCCATAGACACTAGATTTGATCATATTCTTCTCTCTCTCTCAAATTTATTCATTTTTCAATCCTTTCACTCTGACTGCTGACTCTAGACTGACCATGATTCGTTAGCCTAACATTCTAACAACAAAAAGAAAGGGAACATTTTCGATTTCGAAACATTTTATTGGATAATTACAACACTAATACTAAGTATGTACATTTAGCGATACAGTTTATTGTCTTCGATATGTTTCACTAATGCACTTAAAGCACATTGAAGTCTATTCACATGTGCTATAATCAACTTTTGCAGCGAAACATAAATTTGATCCTCCATTTTAAAATTTGGGCATCAAGGATATCACATATCTTGCATATACTTCATCCTATTCCAGACAAAGCCGTGATCATCTTGTGCTTTCCACCTGCAATGTTTGGTTGCTCTTGCGTATTCCATTGCGCAACACTCCACTATCAACTTGCCTATAGGGTAAACATTCCACTCATCATCGAGCACAAATAGATCCAAATGAGTAAAGTCAAACTGTTCTCGCTCCTT
>JAPEVW010000517.1:40843-85776 GCA_027921565.1 Artemia sinica | reverse complement strand
AGGGTTGTCCATTTTTGGCAGGCGCCGGCACCCTGCGGATCAACCCCCGGTAAGATGTCATCGTTGGTGCTTAGAAGATGGCAGGGTAAAGCTAAAATGCCACAAAGGTGTCCTTGGGATTCATTCTTTTTCACCGTACTAGGAGGAGTCTCTTGTTGAGGAAGACCCGTAGGTATTCCAGCTGTAGCGGGCATCTGCGTCACTCTGAGTTATTCCTGGGGTCCCAGATTCGGCCGGACGGGAGCTGTTTTAACCAATGATGCCGATGTCAACGCCCGGTAGCTACGAGACTAGAGAGGGCCCCAACTAATGGGGCGCTCAGAAGATTATTTAAATTGGCCGAAACTTATGGTTGATCGCCAATTCTATACAATCTTCCT
Organism: Artemia sinica; assembly: GCA_027921565.1. Taxonomy (NCBI): domain Eukaryota; kingdom Metazoa; phylum Arthropoda; class Branchiopoda; order Anostraca; family Artemiidae; genus Artemia; species Artemia sinica. The sequence goes on along the minus strand of JAPEVW010000517.1, from coordinate 85,396 downwards.
GCGGCTGAACCCATCCATCTGTTGGATTAGGGCGGGGCGATAGAACGTTACGTGTTCTTTTGCCAAGAGGGTCTTGCACCTTCCGAAAATCGTGACCGCTACCAGTTTCCTATAGTAACAAGACCAGGGACGGGGGCCTTGGCCTCGCCCTGTATTCTCGAAAAGGTGATGACGTTTTCTTCTGGAGGGTCAGTTTTGTAAGCTTCGGACCTCCTCGAGGACTTGTGGATTCATTGCACTTAGTAATAAAACCAGTTGGTTTGTTTGGAACGATTGGAGACGATTTCGATGTGGATAAACATTTTAAGACACGAAAAATTGGCAAAATGAGTTTTCCCTAAAACATGGCAGGGGTCATGGGGCGAACTTCATTCAAGAACAGCGAACCAAATCGCTCAACTTATGGCTGCCAAGCCAGACCCCGCTTCTTGTCCATGGGCGTACTCCATAAACCATCTCGATTCAGTTGCGGATCTCTCCAGTTATATTCCCACCCAGCTAAAGAACCCCAGTAGTACAACTCCAAAACCCCTTCACTTTGGACGAATAATATATGCCAGGCACGGATTTGCCCCTTTCGCAGGAGACTATTCAACATTGTCCTGACAATCCTGTGTTTGTAAGACCCACGGGGCCCGGAGTCAAACGGCATGAACTTCCATTGTCACTTCTCTGATTAGAGCGTGTTAAAGGATGCAACTTAAGGAATATACCACGAAAACATATTTGAATCATGGCACACAAAGGCTCAAGCCGGGCATCCTCGTAATGGTTAAGTTTTAGGTTGTGGCCTTACATTGCGGATGTTACGGTGGAGTACGGGTCAACCCCTCGGTGATTTTAATAGAGCAGCTGAAGAGAAAAGATACGAAAGTATGGCCCGTTACTTACTCCTTGAGGATATGCCCTCTGACTTAGTGCGACGAAATTTCCAGGCGTGAGGCGCGTCCCTGTTGTACTTGGGGCTTCGGGGGAGGCTGGAGAAGTTCCACCTCGAATATTAAACAAGATTCTTGGTATATGGACAATAGCTTCGCCAAGGTTAACATCATCCCGGGTTAATTAAAGCGAGCCTATTGATTGTTGAGGTTACATAGTAGCCTTCAGACTTCACGAAACGGCAATGGTACAATGCATTAACACCCTCACCAGAGGAAGTGCTTTACGTCGGAGGATTTAGTAGTAGGTGGTAATCAATGGATTTGTGGGCTTCCAGTAGTGTGTATAACGCAGATGTATTTTGACCCTATGCAGTTTACGGCGCCCTGGCCTAGTCCAGGTAATGGGGGGACTGACCAGGGGATGTCGCGTTCGGCAATTGCTCCGCACGGGGGCTAGAGACTTGGTTTAAACCACAACGACAGATGATTTCGGCTTTCGCGAAAAATTCCTGGATGTTGGAGCGGACTTGTTCCTATGGACATGCTTCCGCTAACAACCGCAACAAGCCAGTTATAAGTTTTGCTTCACTCCCATATAACGGTGACCGTCCAAAGGTAGGGCTTGGATCTCCTTCGGTGGTTATGGACGGGTGCCTAGGCAGATGTGGGACTGCTCATGTCGGGGCAGAATTAGCCTTCTCTCAGAAGAGGATTGGGGAGGTCTGGGTTAGTAGGTTCCGGCCTCAACAGACAAGAACCGCCCAGGACGCTGGGACTGAGACGAGTTGGAACACAGGCAGGGTCCCTATGTGGCCAAGGCCGTAGCCAGGACGGGTCTGTATGTGGAAACATGGGTGCTGGAAGGTTATAACTTGGAATCTTTTTTTGGCTGCCGGAGAGTGGAGTTGCTCAGGGGTGGTCTGCTTATCAGGTCTTCAGTGGCATCTCCACCTAACCAGTCGGCTTTGTAAGGCTTCTTCTCAAAAGAATTTTGAATTTTTCCTTTCACTATCTTTGTTCTTTTCCAAATAAACGTTAGTACGTTACAGTCTACTCCCCTTATGTGTGATTGGGCTGATCAGGACCGATGGGGGCCAACTAGGTTGGCAAATGGGCAGTGAAAAACCCGTTTGTCAACCCAGACGGGGGCGCGGCATTTTGAACCCTAATGAAGGCTGAGTTGAGAACCTGCGCAGGGTGAGCCACTCCACCCCTACTTAGTAGGAAGAGTGCAGTCTAGAGCTTGGAGCCTTCGGGCTTGTATGGTTGAGTACAGGTGCGTGGGTACTCTCTCCTCCTAGTTGTAGCTTATGCTTCTAGGACCAAGTTTGCGGCACAGGAGACAAAATTGATAACGCAAAAATAGCCAAATGCCTCGTCATCTAATTAGTGGACGCGCACGAATGAAAATTAACGAGATTATCCCACTGTCCCTATGTACTGCTTCTAGCGATATAACCAACTGCCAGGGGAAATACAAGGGCCTGGTAACGTCTGCGGGGAAAGAATACCTGTTGAGCTTGGCTCTCAGTTCGGCATTGTGGATTGTGACATGAGAGGTTAGAATAAGTGGGAGATTGGTAACTATCGGCAATGAATACTCACTAGAATTCATGGTCGCTTCACTTACTCAGTGACAGACTAGAAATGCAAGGCCCTTTGGGGACTTGTTTGTGGTTTCAAGGGAGTCCAACAGTGGCGGGTGGCGCTCCTTACTCCGTGCTTTGAAGACAGTGCCAGATGGGAGTTTTGACTGGGGCTGGTACATCTGTCAAATGATAACCAGAGTGTCCTAAAAGGCCAGCTCGGGGAAGGACGAAACCTCCCGTAGAGGAAAAGGGCAAATGCTGGCTTGATCCGACTTTCAGTACGAGTTACGGACTGCGAACAGCATGGGCCTATCGATCCTTTTGGCCTTCAAGGAGTTTTAAGCAAGATTGTGTCAGAAGATACCACAAGGAGGTAACTGGCTTATTGGTGGCCAAGCAAATCATAGCGACGATCGCTTTTTGATCCTTCGGATGTAACGGCTCTTAACCTATCATTGCGAAGCAGTATTCGCCAATGTAGGCTTGTTCACCCCCTACAGGGAACGTGAGCTGGGTTTAGACCGTCGTGATACAGTCCTAGTTTTACCTTATCCTACAGACGTTTCAAAGGCCGTATTGCCTATAGTATCCTGGCGAAGTACAAGACATGGTAAAACCGCAGGTTCGGACATTGGCTTGTTTCTCACTTGGTCGAATCGGACCCAATGGTCGAGCTAACGTCCGAGTACGAGCATTATCCTGAAAGCCTCTGAAGGTAGAATCTTGCTGGAGTGTCACAATGGTTACCCGTGCGTTCGGACTCACTGGTAAGCTAAACGTAACCTTCGTCCTTTTAGCTTTTAGCAATGAGTGCTAGTGCTTCGGAAGCCAAGGTTCGGCGTTGCTTGCCCTCGGGAGACGGCGACAGGGCAGCTTCACCGTCGAATAAATCAAAAATTCCATAAGGTCGAATGCCAAAAATCACTTGTACACGACTTGGGTACCAGCCGGGTGTTGGTAAAACGGATCTAGAGCATAATTTACACTCTGAGATCTGCTGAGACTAACTCTTCCTACGACCGGGAGATTTGTTGGTCGTAAGGGATTATTGTGTATCGAGAGTAAAAAGGGTGGAGTATAAAGTACTCAAAAATGAAGGGGAGTCATTCTAAAAACCCATTGTATGGGTAGCGAAAAATTAGGATAAGGACTCGGAGAGAGTGTCTAGACTCGTTGAATCTCTTGACACGGGCAGTTGAACGGGAATATAAAAACTATTCCGTTTTCTGTCTCTATGTGTTTTGCCAAGCCCCAGACAGTAATTTTGTCTTTTTTTGAGACCTAAGCGGTGCCCTTCGGGCACCCGCACTTTAAATTGAATCAGGCAAATTCGGTATTAAGTGAAGTCTTTTGGTTTTAGAGTCCAAGCGTGTTTGGAAAGGAGGATGGTTCTTGGCATAGTATATGTTTCTATTGCATAAGAGTGCTTGATTGGAATGATTATTTTGATATAGCCTATGTTATGTTTAGTTCATAAGAGAATTTTTATCACGATTACCAATACTTAATTTAACATTAAAACATGATATTATACATTTACCCTGAATTAAACTGAAAACAACGTATCATAATAAATTAAGAACTCAATAATAACCATATCTATATTAAAAACGTTATAACTTTCAAGCGGTCGTGGCCGAGATGGTTTAAGGCGTCTGATTAGAAATTCAGATGTCAATAATAATCATATTTATATTTAAAAACTTACAAATCCTAGTGGTTGTGACAATTTTGATTTGTTTCACCATTTACCATAATCTAGTGAAGGACATGGTCAACAAGGACAACCTTGATAAACGTTACATGCAAAAGGGGGAATGGTTACTCAGCTATTATATGTTCTATTGCATAAGAGTCTTGATTGGAATGATTATTTTGATATAGGCCCTATTATGTTTAGTATGTTCATAAGAGAAATTTTTATCAAGATTACCAATACCTTAATTTAGTATTAAAAAATGATACATATACCCTGACTTAAGCTGAAAACAACGTATCGTAAAAAATTAGGAATTCAATAAATAACCATATCTATATTAAAAAACTTATAACTTTTCAAGGCGGGGCGATCGTGGCCCGAAGTGGATTAAGGCGTATGACTAAAACATCATATTCACTTTGGGAGCGGTAGGTTCGAATCCTACCGACTGCGAAAATTTTTATCTGTTTAACCATTTTACACGATCTAGAAGGAAATGATTGGTTAGCATATTTACTGTTGTATAAGAGAGTGGATTGGAATAATTATTTTGAATTATAGCCTATTTTGTTTATTTCCTAAAGGGGATGTCTTTTCAAGATTACTAAGGCCTTAATTTAATACTTTTAGTTAAAGTACTATTAGATACCTATACCCTGAAATTAAATTGGTATCTTGATAAAAATTCCTTTTATGAACAAAACATAATAGGCTATATAAAAATATATCATTCCAATCAAGACTCTTAATTGCAATAGGACATATACAAACCCAGAAGGTAAACAAATAACCAAGAATCATCCCAATGACTTTTAATTGGTTTTTATCAAGGGTTGGTCCACGGGCAAGGTTTACGTAGAATCATGTCCTAATTCTATTAATTTTATCCTAGTGGCTGTGACACCAACCCAGAACATGTAAATAAAATCAGAGATGCAACGACACTTAATTGATGATTATAAACAGTATAAAAAGAGCAGATTATCAGGGCACTAATTTAACATATTATCTAACTGAAAAACACATTGGAAAGGATTTATTGAATATTGCGAAGGCCTCGACCGACTTGATTTTGAATTTGAACTTCGGTTTACTCACTGTATAACCGAACGAGTAATTGAGAGGCAATAATTTTGGGGCACAAGCAGTCGTGGCTTCAGTTGAGTTAAGGTGTCTGATATAGAGATCAGAAGATTTCAATAATAATCACAATGACAAATATTTATACTTTAACGAACTTACAAGCATCTAGTGGCTGTAGAGACAGACAATTTTGATTTTTTCACCATTTACACAATAATCTAGAAGGACATGATTCAAAGGACCAACCTGACTTAAACCAGTTGGAAAGGAGGATGTGGTTCTCGGCTATCTATGTTCTATTGCATAAGAGTCTTGATTGGAATGATTATTTTGATATAGCTATTATGTTTAGTTCATAAGGGAACTTTTTATCACGATTACCAATACCTTATTTAACATTTAAACATGATATTTATACAATACCCTGAATTAAACTGAAAACAACGTGTCATAAAAAAATTGGAAAGGAGTGTTTTTCAAAATGAGATGCCGATACCGAAGGCCTCGACCGAGTCCTTTGATTTTGAATTGAAGTTATCAAGGATTTTACAATAGGTTGTATGTTGCATCAAGACTGGGCTGGGTAACTGTAGGACAGAGAAAAGTCAAGACAGATAGTCCAAGTAATTGAGAGGCTAAATGTTTAAATGGCTGGGGCACGGTAACTGGCAGGAGTATGCATGACTCTCTTATTGGACACCTACTTGTCAGGTTAGTTTTTGGAAAGGCATGCCTGCCTAGAGTCTTAGGCATGCTGATCAAGAATTCAAAAAGAGGCAAACAAGGCACACCCGCCTTGGTCTTAAGAAGAATTTAAAATTGACATAGGAACGTAAATTTGCTTGAAATAACAGGCAAACAATCGTTTAAAAAAGCCATCTTTATCTTTCAAATAGTACCTATTCGTTGCCTAAGCTTAACCCCAACATTCTGAAAAAAATTTAAATTTTTCACAAATTTTTGAAAAAAAAAATTTTTGGGTCACTTTGCCTGAGACTCTGGGCGGGTGGGCGCCCCCAATATATTGTCCAAATTCCTCTCTCAATTTAGCACTTGTTCACGGATGCCCAGCGTCTCCAATCACTTTCCCAATAGTATCTATTCATTGTCTCAGTTTCAGTTTAGCAATCTGAGCCAATTCCACTTTTTCAAGTTTAGGGTCACTTGCCTGAGACTCTGGGCGGTGAGGTGGGCACCTCCAAAAATTGTCCCAACTTCCTTTCTCGCCTTTAGAATTTATTCACGGATACCTAAAACCGTCAACGGTTAGACTGTTGCCCTAAGTGGTAATCATGCCATGCTCTACACACATACCAACAACATATTTTTTTTTTCCATTTTCACATGGGGTCCCAATCTAGCTCATGTCCATCACTTTGCATTCAAGCATTGACAAATAAAGCCAGATAGTCGGACCCCAACACTCAATCTGAACACTGACTAAGAAACCAATTCTGAGCTAGTGAATTTCAACCATTCAGGCTGGTGGACTAAGACCCCAATTCTGAGCTAGTGGATTTCCACCATTCAGGCTGGTGGACTAAGACCCCCAATTCTGAGCTAGTGGATTTCAAACCATTCTGGCTGGTGGACTGAGACCCCAATTCTGAGCTAGTGGATTTCAACCATTCAGGTTGGTGGACTTAGCAGTTAGACTGTTGCCCTAGCGGTAACCATGCCATACGCTACACACATACCAACCATATTTTTTTTTTTATTTTCACATGGGTCCCAATCTAGCCCATGTCCGTCGCTTAGCATTCATCTTACACACATAACAACAATATTTTTTTCCATTTTCTCATGGGGTCCCAATCTAGCTCATGTCCATCGCTTAGCATTCAGGCTTTTGACAAATAAAGCCCATATAGTCAATTTTTTGGGGGCTTCCAACCTGCCCAGAAGTCCCAGACAAATGACCCAAAACTTGAAAAATTGAAATTTGCTTAGATTGCGGGATGAGCTGTGCCAATGAATAGGTACTAGTCTGAAGGCACAAACAAAAAAAAAAAAAAAAAATTATTTTTCGGTCACTTGCCCGAGACTTTTTGTTGGGTGGGCGCTAATTAAAATTTGCATTCTGAACCCCTGCCGATAATCCACTGACCATATATGAGGGGCTCACTATGCATTGAAAATAGTGAAAAATGAAATTTGCTCAGAATGGGCTGGACTGAGATGAGGCAATGAATAGATACTAATTAGGAAAGTGATTGGAGACGGACGGGCACCCCCCTCCCCGCCTATCCTGAAGAGAGAAGCTTGAATGAAAAAAAAATTAATTTTTTTGGTCACTTGCCTGAGTCTCTGGGCAGGTGGGCGCCAATTAAAATTTGTATTCTAAACCCCTGCCGAAAGCCACAGACGCACATATGAGGGGGGTGTCTATAGAAAAGAAAAATTGAGCGTGATTGATGGAAGCGGTGGACATGGGCTACTCCAAGTGGATTTGGGTTAGCGACGGTTTAGCGATGGAAGCGGTGGACTAAGACCCTAATTCTGAGCTAGGTGATTTCTACCATTCAGGCTGGTAGACTAAAACCCCAATTCTGAGCTAGTGGATTTATTTGGGTTAGCGACGGTTAGCGATGGAAGCGGTGTGGGACTAAGACCCCAATTCTGAGCTAGGTGATTTCTACCATTCAGGCTGGTAGACTAAAACCCCAATTCTGAGCTAGTGGATTTGGGTTAGCAATGGTTAGCAATGGAAGCGGTGGACTAAGACCCCAATTTTGAGCTAGGTGATTTCAACCATTCAGGCTAGTAGACTAAAACCCCAATTGTGAGCTAGTGGATTTGGAAGCAATGGTTAGCGATGGAAGCGTTGAGATCCTAAGACCCCAATTCTGAGCTAGGTGATTTCTACCATTCATTCTGGTAGACTAAGACCCCAATTCTGAGCTAGTGGAATTTGATTTAGCGATGGTTAGATGATGGAACGGTGGACTAAGACCCCAATTCTGAGCTAGGTGATTTCTCTACCATTCAGGCTGGTAGACTAAGACCCCAATTCTGAGCTATTGGATTTGGGATAGCGATAGTTAGCGATGGAAGCGGTGGACTAAGACCCCAATTCTGAGCTAAGTGATTTCTACCATTCAGGCTGGTAAACTAAGACCCCAATTCTGAGCTAGTGGATTTGGGTTAGCGATGGTTAGCGATGGAAGCGGTGGACTAAGACCCCAATTCTGAGCTAGGTGATTTCTACCATTCAGGATGGTAGACTAAGACCCAATTCTGAGCTAGTGGATTTGGGTTAGCGATGGTTAGCGATGGAAGCGGTGTGTGTGCGTGTGTGGATTATCCGCGTCCGCTGAGTGTATGGTATGAGATGAGATGGCTAGTGGATTTCAACCATTCAGGCTGGTGGACTGAGAGACCCCAATTCTGAAAACTGTCCAAATTTTTTTAATAATTAATTAAAAATTTGCATCCTGAACCCCTGCCATTAATCCACAGACCTTATATGAGGGGGTCACTATATAGGAAAGAAAAATTGAGCGTGATTGATGGAAGGGCAGATGGTTAGCGCTTGAGCAATGGTCTAGTCATTCACTACCTAAAGCTTCCGTTAACCACTGCTATTTTCAATCATTCAGGCTTGTGGACTAAGACCCCAATTCTGAGCTTATTGGATTTCCACGATTCAGGGCTGGTGGTCTAAGACCCCCAATTCTGAGCTAGTGGATTTCCACCATTCAGGCTGGTGGACTGAGACCCCAATTCTGAGCTAGTGGATTTTTAACCATTCAGGCTTGTACACTGAGACCCCTATTCTGAAAATGTCCTAATTTTGTCAAAAACATAATTAAAATTTGCATCCTGAACCCTGCCGATAATCCACAGACCTTATATGAGGGGATACCTATAAAAAACAAAAATTGAGCGTGATTGATGGATGGAAACGGTGGACATGGTCTAGGCAAGATCCATGTCAAAATGAATCTATTGTTGGTTATTGGTGTAGCACATGGTAGCATCGCGCTTGAGCAACGGTCTTACCATTCACGGCCTTAAGCAACCGTGCACCTGTGATAGCTCTACCCAGTTGATGTGTGTGGAATTTGAAACCTCTAAAAAGGAGGGTGGACTAGCATGCCAGTGAAGGCATGGGAGAGAGAGAGAGAGAGAGCCTATGTGCCTTTCATTTCTACTAGGGCTTGTTGGGTATGTTTTTTGGTCTGTTTTTTGTTACGGCAAGGCTCGCAGTAGTTAGACCAATTGTCAGTCAGACTTTGACAGATCAAATCTGTTGCTTCTATCTTGAATTTAGAAGGCAAGTGAAAGTTTGACTCCAATATATGTGTCTTAAATTGGACTCGAATCCATATGAAGATGAGATGGCTTGTTGGTGTCAACCATTCAGGCTTGCTTGACTAAGACCCCAATTCTGAAAATGTCCAAATTTTGTTTAATAATTACTTAAAAATTTGCATTCTGAACCCCTGCCGATAATCCACAGACCTTATATGAGGGGGTCACTATAGAAAAGAAAAATGGAGCGTGATTGATGGAAGCGGTGGACATGGGTTTTACTGCAAGATCCATGTCAAAATGAATCTATTGTTGGGTATTGGTGTAGCGCATGGTAGCATCGCTAGAGCAACGATCCACTCGCTAGAGCAACGAATCAATCGCCCAAATAAAGGAAATTTCTCTTGTGGAAGTGTGTAAAGGAAGAGTCTGTTTGAAATTGGCAAATGTAAGTTGGACCATCCAACTGCTACCAGCGAGAGGCCTTTTGGCGATTGTTAGTGCAAGCATAGTGGTTAGACCAATTGGTCAGTCAGACTTTGACAGATCAAATCTGTTGCTTCTATCTTGAATTTAGAAGGCAAGTGAAAGTTTGACTCCAATATATGTGTCTTAAATTGGACTCGAATCCATATGAAGATGAGATGGCTTGTTGGTGTCAACCATTCAGGCTGCTTGACTAAGACCCCAATTCTGAAAATGTCCAAATTTTGTTTAATAATTACTTAAAAATTTGCATTCTGAACCCTGCCGATAATCCACAGACATTATGTGAGGGGGTCACTATAGAAAATAAAAATGGAGCGTGATTGATGGAAGCGGTGTGGGCATGGGCTACTGCAAGATCCATGTCAAAATGAATCTATTGTTGGGTATTGGTGTAGCACATGGTAGCATCGCTAGAGCAACGATCCTACCATTCATCACGGCCATAAGCATCCGTGAACCTATGTAGCTGTACCTAGTTGATGACAATTGAATTGAAATAGCGAGGAATGTGTACTGGGCTAGTATGCCAGGAGAGACCCCAAGGAAAGAGAGCCACTGTGCCCTTCATTCCCTTTAGGGCTTGTATGGTATGCCTAGCTCAATTGTTGTCACGGCAAGGCTTGATCAGTTGCACCAAAAGATGGCTTGAATCACTCGCCCAATAAAGGAAATTTCTCTTGTGGAAGTGTGTAAAGGAAGAGTCTGTTTGAAATTGGCGAATGTTAGTTGGACCATCCAACTGCTAACAGCGAGAGGCCTTTTGGCGATTGTTAGTGCAAGCATAGTGGTTTCGAATGCACTAGGATTGCACGAGGAATGCTTTCCAATGGGTTTGCGTTTTCAAAAACACTATAAACTGATGGTGGTTAAGAGTGATTTGGTTTTGAGCCACAGGGAATCACTATGATCTTAGCATCTGTTGAGCAAGACGAATCTTGGAAATTGTGGAATCCTTGATTCGGTAATGATTTTTGGTACCATTAGAGCCTTTGACTATGGGATTAAGGGGTCTTGAAAGGAGGATGGCAATATAGCCGTACTCCTGGAGAGAAATCTCAATGGTTCACTGGGTTTCTAATGTGCCTGATGGTAACGTGAATGTGTTACCTGGTTGATCCTGCCAGTAGCATATACTTGTCTCAAAGATTAAACCATGCATGTCTAAGTACAAGCCCCCAGTGGGCGAAACCGCGAATGGCTCAATAAATCAGTTATGGTTCCTTAGATCGTACTATATCTTACTTGGATAACTGTGGTAATTCTAGAGCTAATACATGCACAATAGCCCCAACTTCACGGAAGGGGTGCTTTAATTAGATCAAGACCAATCGGGCTTCGGCTCGTCTCTTGGTGACTCTGAATATCTATAGCCGATCGCACGGTCTTCGCACCGTTGACGTGTCTTTCAAAATGTCTGCCTTATCAATTTTCGATGGTAGGCTATGCGCCTACCATGGTTGCAACGGGTAACGGGGAATCGGGGTTCGATTCCGGAGAGGGAGCCTGAGAAACGGCTACCACATCCAAGGAAGGCAGCAGGCGCGCAAATTACCCACTCCCAGCACGGGGAGGTAGTGACGAAAAAATAACGATGCAGGACTCATCCGTGGCCCTGTGATTGGAATGAGTACACTTTAAATCCTTTAACGAGGATCCATTGGAGGGAAAGTCTGGTGCCAGCAGCCGCGGAAACTCCAGCTCCAATAGCGTATATTAAAGTTGCTGTGGTTAAAAAGCTCATAGTTAGATATGGGTCTCGGTCGGTCGGGTGGTGCCGCCACACGGTGGTCACTGCCTCGATCGGACAATTCATTGGATCTTTCGGGGTGCTCTTAACCGAGTGTCCTTTGGTGGCCGATACGTTTACTTTGAACAAATTAGAGTGCTTAAAGCAGGTGCACAGCGCCTGAAAATCACAGCATGGAATGATGGAATAGGACCTCGGTCTTATTATGTTGTTTTCTGGACTTGAGGTAATGGTTAACAGAGACAGACGAGGGCATTCGTACTGCGACGCTAGAGGTGAAATTCTTGAACCGTAGCAAGACGAACAACTGCGAAAGCATTTGCCAAGAATGTTTTCATTAATCAAGAACGAAAGTTAGAGGTTCGAAGGCGATTAGATACCGCCCTAGTTCTAACCATAAACGATGCCAACCAGCGATCCGCGGACGTTACTTGAATGACTCCCGCGGGCAGCTTCTGGGAAACCAAAGTGTTTGGGTTCCGGGGGAAGTATGGTTGCAAAGCTGAAACTTAAAGGAATTGTCGGAAGGGCACCACCAGGAGTGGAGCCTGCGGCTTAAATTTGACTCAACACGGGAAACCTCACCAGGCCGGACCCGGACACTGGAAGGATTGACAGATTGAGAGCTCTTTCTTGATTCAGTGGGTGGTGGTGCATGGCCGTTCTTAGTTGGTGGAGCGATTTGTCTGGTTAATTCCGATAACGAATGAGACTCTAGCCTGCTAAATAGACGATGGATCCTAGTGATGGATCGCTCTTCTTAGAGGGAAAAAAAAAGTGGCGTCTAGCCATATGAGAGTGAGCAATAACAGGTCTGTGATGCCATTAGATGTCATGGTTAACAGAGACAGACGAGGGCATTCGTACTGCGACGCTAGAGGTGAAATTCTTGAACCGTAGCAAGACGAACAACTGCGAATGCATTTGCCAAGAATGTTTTCATTAATCAAGAACGAAAGTTAGAGGTTCGAAGGCGATTAGATACCGCCCTAGTTCTAACCATAAACGATGCCAACCAGCGATCCGCGGACGTTACTTGAATGACTCCGCGGGCAGCTTCTGGGAAACCAAAGTGTGTTTTGGGTTCCGGGGGAAGTATGGTTGCAAAGCTGAAACTTAAAGGAATTGACGGAAGGGCACCACCAGGAGTGGAGCCTGCAGCTTAATTTGACTCAACACGGGAAACCTCACCAGGCCCGGACACTGGAAGGATTGACAGATTGAGAGCTCTTTCTTGATTCAGTGTCATAAGAGTCTTGATTGGAATGATTATTTTGATATAGCCTATTATGTTTAGTTCATAAAGGGAATTTTTATCACGATGACCAATACCTTAATTTAACATTATTTGAAAAAAAAACTACGTTTTTCTAAAGAGTTATAGAGGCTGAGTCACAAGTTCGAACCTTAAAACGTACAGGGATTAGAAGGTACAGCCCCCACTTTCGCAGCCCCCCCCCCCCCCGCTTTCGCAGCCTTTAAATAAAAAAATATTTTAAACTGAAAGTAAGGAGTGACATTAAAACTTAAAACGAACAGAAATTATTCCGTATATGAAAGGGGCTGTGCCCTCCTCAACGCCTCGCTCTTTACGCTAAAGTTTTTATTTAAAAAAAAAGAGTTGTGAGAAAGTCAAACTTTAGCGTAAAGAGCGAGGCGTTGAGAAGGGCACAGCCCCTTTGGAAAAAAAATATTGTTGGTATGTGTGTAGAGCATGGCATGGTTACCACTAGGGCAACAGTCTAACCGTTGACGGTTTTAGGTATCCATTAATAAATTCTAAGGCGAGAAAGGAAGTTGGGACAATTTTTGGAGGTGCCCACCTCACCTGCCCGGAGTCTCAGGCAAGTGACCCTAAACTTGAAAAAGTCGAAATTGGCTCAGATTGCTAAAACTGAGCTGAGACAATGAAAAGATACTATTGGGAAAGTGATTGGTTACGCTGGGCATCCGTGAACAAGTGCTAAATGAGAGGGGAAAATGAGAGGCGATCCAGGGGAATCCAACTGTCTAATTAAAACAAAGCATTGCAAAGGCGCCATTGCATGTTGACACAATGTGATTTCTGCCCAGTGCTCTGAATGTCAAAGTGAAGAAATTCAACGAAGCGCGGGTAAACGGCGGGAGTAACTATGACTCTTCAAGTATCCAAGCCTTAAGAAGGTGGACCCCAATGTCTTGGTTATTCTGTTGAATGTCTTCTTGGTGCTTGGGAGGACGCCGACGTGCCTGAAACTATATAGAACATCACTGTTGCCAAAAGTACAGGGCAGCGGCTTACCTGTAAAGTCTAGACCAATTACTATAGCCAGCACTTTGCTGCGTCTATATACGAAAATTATTGTAAATATAGGCTTAATGCCTCCGAGCTTTTGTGTGGGAGCCAAAGAGGTTTCGTGCGTAGACCTGGTTATTTCGAGAATATATGTACTGTCAGAGCTTTGATCAAGGAGGCACGCACTCAGGGAAGAACCATCTGCCTCGTTGCAGTGGATCTGTCAAAGCGTTTGATACGGTGCAGCACTCAAGTGTGCTCCGGGCATTGAATCGTTTCTCTGCGAGCGACAAACTGGCCCGTGTGATTGCCGACCTATATTCAGATGTGTCTACACAGCTGAAAGTAGGGAGGGAAGAGCTAGGTCACATTCAGATGAGAGTTGGAGTTAAGCACGGGGACCCTCTGAGTCCAACGCTGTTTAACATGGTTATAGACGAGTTCCTTGCCGCAGTGAATCGAAGTGCAACCGTTGCTAAGGCACCAGGATTCAATTATTGCGGAGTGAAAGTTGCAGTGATTGGGTACGCTGATGACTTGTTGTTAATTTGCGGAGTCGCACCATGGAGCGCAAACGTTAATAGAGGGGTTGTCCAATTTTTGCAGGCGCCGGCACCTGCGGATCAACCCCGGTAAATGTCAATCGTTGTGCCTAGAATGGCAGGGTAAAGCTAAGAGCCACAAAGTCTTGGGAGATGTCATTCTTTTCAAGCGTACAGAGGAGGAGTCTCTTGTTGAGGAAGGACCCGTAGGTATTCCAGCCGTAGGGGCATCTGGTACTCTGAGTTATCTTGGGGTCCAGATTCGGCCGGATGGGAGCTGTTTAACCAATGATGCCGATGTCACGTCCTCGCTAGCGAGACTAGAGAGGGCCCCCCTTATGGGGCGCAGAAGATTAAATTGGCGAAACTTCTGGTTGATCGCCACTTCTATAAAATCTCTGCGGCTGACCCCATCATCTGTCGGCTAGGGCGGTGCGATAGAACGTTTTGTGTTCTTTTGCCAAGAGGGTCTTGCACCTTCCAAAATCGACCGCTACCAGTTTCCTATATACCAAGACCAGGGACGGGGGCCTTGGCCTCCCTGTATTCTCGAAAAGGTGATGACGTTTCTGGGGGTCAGTTTCGTAAGCTTCGGACCTCCTCAGACTTGTGGATCATTGCACTTAGTAAAACCCAGTTGGTGGAACGATTGCAGAGCCGATGTGATAAATTTAAGACACGAAATTGCAAAATGAGTTTTCCCTAACATGGCAGGGTCATGGGGCGAACTCATTCAAAGCGAACCCAATCGCCAACTTCTGGCTTCCAAGCCAGACCCCGTTTCTTTAAGGGGCGACTCTATAACCATGCGATTCAGTTGCGGACTCAGTTATATCCCACCAGAAGAACCCAGTACAACTCCAACCCTTTGACGAATATATGCAGGCACGGATGCCCTTCGCAGGAGGACTATTCAACATGTCCTACAATCCTGTGTGTAAGTCCACGGGCCCGAGTCAAACGGCATGACTCCATGGTCATTCTCTGATAGAGCGTGTTAAAGGATGCAACTTAAGGAGATATACACGAAACATATTTGACTCATGGCACACAAAGGCTCAAGCCGGATCTCGTAATTGTTAAGTTAGGTGTGGGCCTACATTGCGGATGTTACGGTGGATTACGGTCACCCTCGGTATTTAAAGTAGAGCAGCTGAAGAAAAGATACGAAAGTATGGCGTACTTACTCCTGAGGATATGCCCTCTGACTTAGGCGAAAATTTCCAGGCTTGAGGTCGTCCCTGTTGTACTTGGGGCTTTCGGGGAGGCTGGAGAAGTTCCAACTCGAAGATTAACAAGATTCTTGGTATATGACATAGCTTCGCCAAGGTTAACATCATCCGGGTAATTAAAGCGAGCATATTTGATGTTGAGGTTACATAGTAGCCTTCAGACCTCACGAAAACGGCAATGGTAACAATGCATTAACCCTCACCAGTAGAAGTGCTTTACGTCGGAGGAATTTAGTAGTATGTGGTAATCAATTGAATGTGTGCTCCAGTAGTGTTGTTAACGCAGATGTATTGACCTATGCAGTTACGGCCCCTGGCCAGTCCAGGTAATGGGGGACTGACCAGGGGATGTCGCGTTTCGGCAAGTGCTCCGCACGGGGGCTAGAGACTCGGGTTAAACCACAACGACAGATGATTTCGGTTCGCGAAAATTCCTGGATGTTGGACGGACTTGTTCCTATGGACATGCTCCGCTAAAACCCAACAAGCCAGTTATAAGTTTGCTTCACTCCCATATACGGGACCGTCCAAAGGTAGGGCTGGATCTCTTCGGTGGTTATGGACGGGTGCCTATGGCAGATGTGGGACTGCTCTGTCGGGCAGATTGCCTTCTCTCAGAAGAGGTTGGGGAGGTCTGGTTAGTAGGTTCGGCCTCAACAGACAAGAACCGCCCAAGACGCTGGGACTGAGACGAGATGGACCACAGGCAGGGTCCCTATGGCCAAGCCCGTAGCCAGGACGGGTCTGTATGTGGAAACATGGGTGCTGGAAGGTTATAACTGGAATCTGGCTTCCGGAGAGTGGAGTTGCCAGGGTTGGTCTGCTTATCAGGTCTTCAGTGGCATCTCACCTAACCGGTGGCTTTGTAAGGCTTCTTCTCAAAAAGAATTTGAATTTTTCCTTTCCTATCTTTGTTCTTTTCCAAATAAACGTTAGTACGTTACAGTCTACTCCCCTTATGGGATTGGGCTGATCAGGACCGATTGGGGCCACTAGGTTGGCAATGGGCAGTGAAAAACCCGTTGTCAACCCAGACCGGCCGGCATTTTAACCCTCATAAGGCTGAGTTGAGAACCTGCGCAGGGTGAGCTCACTCCTTAGTTAGAAGGAGTGAGTCTAGAGATTGGAGCCTTCGGGCTGTATGGTTGAGTACAGGTGCGTGGGTACTCTCTCCTCCTAGTTGTAGCTTATGTTTCTAGGACCAAGGTTGCGGCCAGGAGACAATGATAACGCAAAAATAGCCAAATGCCTCGTCATCTAAATTAGTGACGCGCACGAATGAATTAACGAGATTCCCACTGTCCCTATGTACTGTCTAGCGAACCAACTGCCAGGGGGAAACGGGCCTGGTAACGTCTGCGGGGAAAGAATACCCTGTTGAGCTTGGCTCTAGTTCGGCATTGTGGAGTGACATGAGAGGTGTAGCATAAGTGGGAGATGGTAACTTCGGCAATGAAATACCACTACTTTCATGGTCGCTTCACTTACTCAGTGAAGCGGAGGCAAGGCCCTTTGGGGACTTGTTTGTGGTGTCAAGGGAGTCCAACAGCGGGTGGCGCTCTTGATCCGTGCTGAAGACAGTGCCAGATGGGGAGTTTGACTGGGGCGGTACATCTGTCAAATGATAACGCAGGTGTCCTAAGGCCAGCTCGGGGAGGACAGAAACCTCCCGTAGAGGAAAAGGGCAAATGCTGGCTTGATCCCGACTTTCAGTACGAGTACGGACTGCGAAAGCATGGCCTATCGATCCTTTTGGCTTTAAGAGTTTTTAAGCAAGATGTGTCAGAAGAGTTACCACAGGGATAACTGGCTTGTGGTGGCCAGCGTTCATAGCGACGTCGCTTTTTGATCCTTCGATGTCGGCTCTTCCTATCATTGCGAAGCAGTATTCGCCAAGTGTAGGATTGTTTCACCCACCTACAGGGAACGTGAGCTGGGTTTAGACCGTCGTGAGACAGGTTAGTTTTACCCTACAGACGTTCAAAGCCGTTGCTATAGTAATCCTGCGAAGTACGAGAGGAACCGCAGGTTCGGACATTTGGTTTTGCACTTGGTCGAACGGACAATGGTGCGAGGCTACGTCCGAGTCATTATACCTGAAAGCCTCTGAGGTAGAATCTGTGCTGGAGTTCACAATGGTACCGTGCGTTTCGGACTCACTGGTGGCTAAACGTAACCTGGTCCTTTAGCTTTTAGCAATGAGTGCTAGTGCTTCGGAGCCAAGGTTCGGCGGTTGCTTGCCCTCGGGAGACGGCGACAGGGCAGCTTCACCGTCGAATAAATCAAAAATTCCATAAGGTCGAATGCCAAAATCACTTGTACACGACTTGGGTACCAGCCGGGGTGTTGGTAAACGGTAGAGCAGTAATTTACACTGAGGATCTGCTGAGACTAAGCCTACGACCGGGAGATTTGTTGGTCGTAAGGGATTATTGTGTATCGAGAGTAAAAAGGGTGGAGTATAAAGTACTCAAAAATGAAGGGGAGTCATTCTAAACCCCCATTGTATGGGTAGCGGAAATTAGGATGACTCGGAGAGAGTGTCTAGACTCGTTGAATCTCTTGACACGGGCAGTTGAACGGGAATAAAAACTATTCCGTTTTCTGTCTCTATGTGTTTGCCAAGCCCAGACAGTAATTTTGGTCTTTTTTGAGACCTAAGCGGGTGCCCTTCGGGCCCCGCACTTTAAATTGAATCAGGCAAATTGTATTAAGTGAAGTCTTTGGTTTTAGAGTCCAAGCGTGATTTGGAAAGGAGGATGGTTCTTGGCTAGTATATGTTCTATTGCATAAGAGTCTTGATTGAATGATTATTTTGATATAGCCTATATGTTTAGTTCATAAAGAGAATTTTTATCACGATTACCAATACCTTAATTTAACATTAAAACATGATATTATACATTTACCCTGAATTAAACTGAAAAAACGTATCATAATAAATTAAGAACTCAATAATAACCATATCTATATTAAAAACTTATAACTTTCAAGCGGTCGTGGCCGAGTGGTTAAGGCGTCTGATTAGAAAATCAGATGTCAATAATAATCATATTTATATTTTAAAAACTTACAATCCTAGTGGTTGTGACAATTTTGATTTGTTTCACCATTTACCATAATCTAGAAGGACATGGTCAAAAGGACCAACCTTGATAAAACCATGAAAAGGGGGATGGTTCTCAGCTAGTATATGTTCTATTGCATAAGAGTCTTGATTGGAATGATTATTTTGATATAGCCTATTATGTTTAGTTCATAAAGAGAATTTTTATCAAGATTACCTATACCTTAATTTAGTATTAAAAATGATACATATACCCTGAATTAAGCTGAAAACAACGTATCGTAAAAAATTAGGAATTCAATAATAACCATATCTATATTAAAAACTTAAACTTTCAAGCGGTCGTGGCCGAGTGGTTAAGGCGTATGACTAAACATCATATTCACTTTGGGAGCGTAGGTTCGAAATCCTACCGACTGCGAAAATTTTTATCTGTTTAACCATTTACCACGATCTAGAAGGAAATGATTGGTTAGCATATTTACTGTTGTATAAGAGAGTGGATTGGAATAATTATTTTGTTATAGCCTATTTTGTTTATTTCCTAAAGGGGATTTCTTTTCAAGATTACTAAGGCCTTAATTTAATACTTTTTTATAAAATAATATTATACCTATACCCTGAATTAAATTGGTAATCTTGATAAAAATTCCCTTTATGAACAAAACATAATAGGCTATATAAAAATAATCATTCCAATCAAGACTCTTATGCAATGGACATATACTAACCAAGAATCATCCCCCTTTTAATGGTTTTTTATCAAGGTTGGTCCTTTTTGATCATGTCCTTCTAGATTAAACACCAACCCAGACATGTAAACAATAGAATCAACCACATAAACAGAGAAAGACAGACACTTTAAACATTCTAACCAACAATGACAAATATTTGGACTTGCAAACTTCGGTTACTCATAACCGAACTCATAATTTTCAAGCAGTCGTGCCCAAGTGGTTAAGGTGTCTGATTAGAGATCAGATTTCAATAATAATCATATTTATATTTAAAACTTACAATCCTAGTGGCTGTGACAATTTTGATTTGTTTCACATCACCATTTACCATAATCTAGAAGGGGACATGATTAAAAGGACCAACCTGAATAAAACCATGGAAGGAGGGATGGTTCTCGGCTAGTATATGTTCTTATTGCATAAGAGTCTTGATTGGAATGATTATTTTGATATAGCCTATTATGTTTTAGTTCATAAGGGAATTTTTATCACGTAATTACCAATACCTTAATTTAACATTAAAACATGATATTATACATATACCCTGAATTAAACTGAAAACAACGTGTCATAAAAAATTGGAAAGAGTGTTTTTTTCAAAATGAGATCGATGCCGAAGGCCTCGACCGAGTCCTTTGATTTTGAATTGAGTTATCAAGGATTTTACAATAGGTTGTATAGGTTGCATCAAGACTGGGCTGGGTAACTGTAGGACAGAGAAAAGTCAAGACAGATAGTCCAAGTAATTGAGAGGCAAATGTTTAAATGGCTGGGGGCACGGGTAAATGGCAGGAGTATGCATGACTCTCTTATTGGACACCTACTTGTCAGGTTAGATTTTTTGGAAAGGACATGCCTGCACTAGAGTCTTAGGCATGCTGATCAAGAATTCAAAAAAGAGGCAAACAAGGCACACCCGCCTATGGTCTTAAGAAGAATTTAAAATTGACATAGGAACGTAAATTTGCTTGAAATAACAGGCAAACAATCGTTAAAGCCATCTTTATCTTTCAAATAGTACCTATTCGTTTTGCCTAAGCTTAGCCCCACATTCTGAAAAAAAAATTTAAATTTTTCACAAATTTTTGAAATTTTTTGGGTCATCTTGCCTGAGACTCTGGGCGGGTGGCGCCCCCGAATATTGTCCCAAATTCCTCTCTCAATTTAGCACTTGTTCACGGATGCCCAGCGTCTCCAATCACTTTCCCAATAGTATCTATTCATTGTCCTCAGTTCAGTTTAGCAATCTGAGCAATTTCCACTTTTTCAAGTTTAGGGTCACTCTTGCCTGAGACTCTGGGCAGGTGAGGTGGGCACCTCACAAAAATTGTCCCAACTTCCTTTCTCGCCTTAGAATTTATTTCACGGATACCTAAAACCGTCAACGGTTAGACTGTTATTGCCCTAGTGGTAATCATGCCATGCTCTACACACATACCAACATATTTTTTTTTTCCATTTTCACATCGGGTTCCCAATCTAGCTCATGTCCATCACTTTGCATTCAAGCATTGACAAATAAAGCCCAGATAGTCGGACCCCAAACACTCCAATCTGAACACTGACTAAGAAACCAATCTGAGCTAGTGAATTTCAACCATTCAGGCTGGTGGACTAAGACCCAATTCTGAGCTAGTGGATTTCCACCATTCAGGCTGGTGGACTAAGACCCCAATTCTGAGCTAGTGGATTTCAACCATTCTGGCTGGTGGACTGAGACCCCAATTCTGAGCTTAGTGATTTCAACCATTCAGGTTGGTGGACTTAGCAGTTAGTAACTGTTGCCCTAGCGGTAACCATGCCGTTACGCTACACACATACCAAACCATATTTTTTTTTTATTTTCACATGGGGTCCCAATCTAGCCCATGTCCGTCGCTTAGCATTCATCTTTAACACACATAACAACAATATTTTTTTTTTTCCATTTTCTCATGAGGGTCCCAGATCTAGCTCATGTCCATCGCTTAGCATTCAGGCTTTGACAAATAAAGCCCATATAGTCAATTTTTGGGGGCTTCCAACCTGCCCAGATGTCCCAGACAAAATGACCCAAAAACTTGAAAAAATTGAAATTTGCTTAGATTGCGGGACTGAGCTGTGCCAAATGAATAGGTACTACTGGAGTCCCCCCGCTTTTCACTGAAGTTGCACATAACAAAAAAAAAGAAAAAAAAATATTTTTCGGTCACTTGCCCGAGACTTTTGTTGGGTGGCGCTAATTAAAATAAAAATTTCATTCTGAACCCCTGCCGATAATCCACTGACCATATATGAGGGGCTCACATATGCATTGAAAATAGTGAAAAATGAAATTTGCTCAGAATGACTGGGCTGGACTGAGATGAGGCAATGAATAGATACTAATTAGGAAAGTGATTGGAGACGACGGGCACACCCCTCCCCATCCCCGCCTATCCTGAAGAGAGAAGCTTGAAATGAAAAAAAATTATTTTTTTGGTCACTTGCCTGAGTCTCTGGGCAGGTGGGCGCCAATTTAAAATTTGTATTCTAAACCCCTGCCGATAAGCCACAGACCACATAATGTATGGGGGTGTCTATAGAAAAGAAAAATTGAGCGTGATTGATGGAAGCGGTGGACATTGGCTACTCCAAGTGGATTTGGGTTAGCGACGGTTAGCGATGGAAGCGGTGGACCTAAGACCCTAATTCTGAGCTAGGTGATTTCTTTCTACCATTCAGGCTGGTAGGAACTAAAACCCAATTCTGAGGCTAGTGGATTTGGGTTAGCGACGGTTAGCGATGGAAGCGGTGGACTAAGACCCCCAATTCTGAGCTAGGTGATTTCTACCTAATTCAGGTGGTAGACTAAACCCCAAAAACCCCAATTCTGAGCTAGTGGATTTTTGGGTTAGCAATGGTTAGCAATGGAAGCGGTGGACTAAGACCCCCAATTTTGAGCTAGGTGATTTCAACAAACAGAACCATTCAGGCTAGTAGACTAAAACCCCAATTGTGAGCTAGTGGATTTGGAAGCAATGGTTAGCGATGGAAGCCAGGACGTGGGACTAAGACCCCAATTCTGAGCTAGGTGATTTCTACCATTCATTGCACTGGTAGACTAAGACCCCAATCTTGAAGCTAGTGGATTTGATTTAAGCGTATGGATTAGTGATGGAAACGGTGGACTAAGACCCCAAATTCTGAGCGAGGTGATTTTCTACATTCAGGCGGTAGACTAGAGACCCCAATCTAGCTGAGCTAATTTGGATTTGGGATTAGCGATAGGTTAGCGAATGGAAGCGAGTGGACTAAGACTGCCCACTTCTGAGCTAAGTGGATTTCTAACATTCAGGCTGTAATAACTAAGCAACCCCATATTCTGAGCTAGTGGATTTGGATATAGCGATGGTTTGGCGATGGAAGCGGTGGACTAAGACCCCAATTAATTCTGAGGGGCTAGGTGACGTGTCCTAAATCCATTCAGGCTGGTAACTAAGACCCCCCAATTCTGAGCTAGTGGATTTTGGTGTTAGCGGATGGTTAGCGATGGAAAGCGTGTTGTGTGACTCGTGTGTGGATTATCCGCCCACTGAGTGTAAATTTGGGTATGAGATGAGATGGATAGTGGATTTCAAACCATTCAGGCTGGTGGACTTAGAGCCCCCAATTCCTGAAAACTGTCCAAAATTTTTTTTAATAAGTTAATAAAAATTTGCATCCTGAACCCTCGCCATTAATCCACAGACCTTAATATGAGGGGGTCACTATAGGAAAGAAAATTGAGGTGAATTGATGGCAAGGGGCAGATGGTTAGCGCTTGAGCAATGGTCTATTAGTCATTCACTACCTAAAGCTTCCGTATTAACCACTGCTATTTCATCATTCAGGCTGGTGGACTAAGACCCCAATTCTGAGCTATTGGATTTCCTAACGATTCAGCTGGGTGGTCTAAGACCCCCAATTCTGAGCTAGTGGATTTCCACCATTGCAGGCTGGTGGACTGAGACACCCAATTCTGAAGCTAGTGGATTTTAACCATTCATGGGCTTGTACACTGAGACCCCTATTCTGAAAATGTCCTAATTTTGTCAAAAACATAATTAATAAAAATTTGCATCCTGAACCCCTGCCGATAATCCACAGAGACCTTATATGAGGGGATACCTATAAAAAACAAAAAGTGAGCGTGATTGATGGATGGAAAACGGTGGAACATTGTCTAGGCAAGATCCCATGTCAAAATGAATCTATTGTTGTTATTGGTGTGGCACATGGTAGCATCGCGCTTGAGCCACGGTCTTACTCATTCACGTCCTTAAGCAACCGTGGCTACACTGTGATATCCTCTGACCCAGTTGATGTGTGTTGGAATTTTGGAAACCTCTAAAAAGGGAAGGTGGACTATGCATGCCAGTTGAAGGCGCATGTAAGAGAGAGAGAGGAGAGAGCCCTAATTTGCCTTTCATTTCTACTAGGATCTATGTTGGGTAAATGTTTTGTTCTAGTTTTTTGTTACGGACAATTAGTTGCAGTAAGTTAGACCATTGGTCAAGTCCCGACTTTGACAGATCAAGATCTGTTGCTTGCTATCTTGAATTTAGAGGCAAGTGAAAGTTTGACTGTCCAATATATGTGTCTAAATTGGACTTTCAAATCCATATTAAGATGAGATGGCTTTGTTGGGGTGTCCAACCATTCAGGGCTGCTTGACCTAAGACCCCAATTCTGAAAATGTTTCACATTTGGTTGTTAATAATTACTTAAAAATTTTGCATTCTGAACGCCCTGGTGCCGATAATCACAGACCTTATATGAGGGGGGTCTACTACGAGCAAATGAAAAATGGAGCGGTGATTGATGGGAAGCGGTGGACATGGGTTTACTGCAAGAATCCATGTCAAAATGAATCTATTGATTGTATTGGTATTGGTGTTAGCGCTATGGTAGCATACGCTAGAGCAACGAGCCACAAATTCGCTAGAGCAACGTAATCACATCGACCCGATAAAGGAAATTTTCTCATTGTGGAAGTGTGTATAAGGAAGAGTCTGTTTTTGAAATCTGAGCAAATGTAAGTGGAACTCATCGGGTCAACTGCTACCACAGCGAGGGCCTTTTGGCGGATTGTTATTGGCAAGCATAGTGGTTATACCAATTGGTCAGTCAGACTTTTGACAGATCAAATCATGTTGCTGTCTATCTTGAATTTAGAAGGCAAGTGAAAGTTTAAAATTCCATATATGTGTGTCTTAACTTGGCCTTCGAATCGATATGAAGAATGAGATGGCTTGTTGGTGTCAACCATTCAGGCTTGCTTTACTAGAGAACCCCAATTCTGAATAATATCCAAATTTTGTTTAAGTAATTACTTTAAAAATTTGGCATTCTGAACGTCCTGCCGATAATCCACAGACCTTATGTGAGGGGGTTCAACTATGAGAAATCAGCAAAATGGAGCGGTGATTGATGGAAGCGGTGGGCATGGGCTCCACTGCAAGATCGCATGTGTCCAACATGATATCTATTGTTGGGTATTGGGTGTAGGCATAACATGGTAGAATCGCTAGAGCAACGATCTCTTAGCATTCACGAGGCCATCAAGCATCCGTGAACCTAATGTAAGCTGTACCTAGTTGATGACAATGTGAATTGAAATAAGGCGTAGGAATGTGTACTTGGCTAGTATGCCAGGAGAGACCCGTAAGGAAAGGAGAGTCCTCGTAGGCCCATCATATCCCTTTAGGGCTTGTAAGGTATGCCTTGCTCAAATTGTTGTCACGGCAAGGCTTAGATCAGTTGGCATCCAAAAGATGGCTTGAATCCACTCGCCCAATAAAGGAGAATTTCTCTTTGTGGAAGTGTGTAAAGTAAGAGTCATGTTTGAAATTGGCGAATGTTAGTTGGGACCATCCAACTGCTAACAACGAGGAGGCTTTGTTGGCGATTGTTAGTGCAAGCATAGTGGTTTCGAATGTCACTAGTATTGCATGAGGAATGCTTTCCAATGGTTTTGCGTTTACGAAAAACATTTATAAACTGTATGGTGGGGTAAGAGTGATTTTGGTTTTGGGAGTCCAGCAGGGAATCACTATGAGTTGCTTAGGGTCATCTGTTGAGTTCAAGGACTGAATCTTGGAACATTTTGTAATCCCTTGATTCGGTAATGATTTTGGTACCATTAGAAGCCTTTGACTATGGATTAGAAGGGGTCTTGAGAGGAGTATGGCAATATAGCCGTACTCCTGGGAGAGAAATCTCAATGGTTTCACCATGGGTTTCTAATGTGCCTGATGGGTAACGTGAGATGTGTTGACCATGGTTGATCCTGGCCGTAGTTAGTGCATATACTTGTCTGCAAAAGATTAACCCATGCCATGTCTTAAGTAGGGCAAGCCCCCAGTGTGCGAAACCGCGAATGGCTCTTATAAATCAGTTATGTTTCTTTAGATCGTACTATATCTTACTTGGATAACTGTGTGTAATTCTAGAGCTAATACATGCACAATAGCCCGCAACTTCCACGGTGAAGGGGTGCTTTAATTAGATCAAAGACCATCGGGCTTCGGCTCGTCTCTTGGTGACATCTGAATGTCTATAGCCCGATCGCACGGTCTCGCACCGTTGAACAGTGTCCTTTGCAAGTGTCTGCCTTATCATTTTTTCCGATGGTAGTGCTATGCGCCTACCTATGGTTGTGCAACGGGTTAACGGGGAATCGGGGTTCGATCTCCAGAGAGGGATGGCTTGAGAAACGTCCATACCACATCCAAGGAAGGCAGCAGCAGGCGCGCAAATTTACCCATCCACTCCCAGCGCACGGGGAGGTAGTGACGAAAAGCACACGATAGCATGACTTCATGCCGTGGCCCTGTGATTGGAATGAGTACACTTTTAAATCCGTTAACGAGGATCCATTGGAGGGAAAGTCTGGTGTCGCAGGCAGCGCGCGAAACTCCAGCTTCCAATAGTCTTATATTAAAGTTGCTGTTGTGTAAAAAAAAGCTCATAGTTTAGATAGGGTCTCGGTTCGGTGGTGGTCCAGCCACACGGTGGTCACTACTTGCATCGATCGGACAATTCATTGGATCTTTCGAGGGTGACTCTAACGCGAGTGTCATTGGTGGCCAGATAAGCGTTTTACTTTGAACAATTATAGTGCTTCAAGCAGAGTGCAGCGCAACGCGCTGAAAATCACATCAGCATGGAATGAAGTGGAATAGGACCTCGGTCTTCTTATGTTGGTTTTTCTGGACCTGGAGGTAAATGGTTAACAGGGACAGATGAGGGGCATTCGGTACTGTGACGCTAGACTGTGAAATTCTGAACGGCGTAGCAAGACCGAACAACTGCGAAAGGCATTTGCGCAAGAATGTTTTATCATTAATCATAGTACGAAAGTTAGAGGTTCCTGAAGGCGTATTAAGTATACCGCCCTAGTTCTAAACCGCATAAAAACGAGCTGCAACGCAGCGATCCCGGGACGTTACTTTTGATCTTGATATGACTTCCGGCGGGCGAGCTTCTGGAAACCAAAGTGTTTTGGGTTCCCGGGGAAGTATTGGTTGCAAAGCTTTTTGGGAAAAACTTTAAAGGAATTGGTCGGAGAGGGCAACGGTCATCCACCACCGGATGTGAGTGAGCCTGCGGCTTACATTTTGACGTCAACAAACGGGTAAACCTCACCAGGCTCGGACGACTGGAAGTATTGAACAGATTGAGAGCTCTTTAATGATTCAGTGGGTGGTGGTGCAATGGCCGTTCTTAGTTGGTGGCGCGATTTTGTCCTGGTTACTTCGCGATAACGAATGAGACTCTAGCCTGCTAAATAGATTTACGATGGATCCTAGTGATGGTATCGCATCTTTCTTAGAGTAACAGGGGGTGGCGTCTAGCCATATCCGAAGTGGAGCAAATAACAGTCTGGTGACTGCCCATTATATGTGCTATGGTTAGACAGAGACAGTTACGATGTGCATTCGTACTGCGACGCTAGAGGTGAAATTCTTGAAAACCGTAGGCTAATAACGAACAGACTGCGACTGCCAAAACAAAAAAAAAAAAAATTGTTTTTTTTTTGTGCCAAGAAATGTGTTCATTAATCAAGAACGAAGTTTAGAGGGTTCGATAGGCGATTAGATACGCAGCCCCTAGTTCTAACCATAAACGATGCCCGAACCAGCGAAAAGAGAAAACCACGGGGGACGTTTAGCGATTCTAACATGGCGAACAAAGGTACTAGCAGGTATAGCGCGTCCCGGGGGGCTACGTTACTTGACTAGACATCCGCTGGCAGTTCTGGGAATACGCATAAGATGTTTGGGTTCCGGGGGAAGTAATGGTTGCGAAAGCTGAAACTTAAAGGAATGTGGACGGAAGGGAACCAACCAGGAGTGAGGCCTGCAGACTTAATTTTGACGCTCACACGAGTAAACACTCACCCAGGCCGGCAGATACTGTAGAGGATTGACAGATTGAGATACTCTTTCTTGATTCCGTGTCATAAGAGTTCTTGATTGGA
The DNA here is from genome assembly GCA_027921565.1 of Artemia sinica. Lineage (NCBI taxonomy): Eukaryota > Metazoa > Arthropoda > Branchiopoda > Anostraca > Artemiidae > Artemia > Artemia sinica. Next base: position 57,319 of record JAPEVW010000517.1, on the reverse strand, counting down.
AATGATTGATTTTTGATATAGCCTATTATGTTTAGTTCATAAAGGTAGATTTTTATCACGATGACCAATAACCTTAATTTAACGATTATTTGAAAAAAAAAACTACGTTTTGCTAAAGAGGTTATAGAGGCTTGAGTTCGTAGCAAGTTCGAACTCATTAGAAACGTACCATGGTATTAGAAGGTACCAGCCGCCCACTTTCCGCTAGACCCGGCCGGCGCCCCCCCCCGCTTCTTGCTTCGCAGCGCTTTAAATAAATAAAAATATTTTAGAAGCTGAAAGTAAGGAGTGACATGTAAAACATAAAACGAACAGAAATTATTCCGTATATGAAAGGGCTGTGCCCTCCTCAACGCCTCTGCTCAGGTTTACGCTAAAGTTTTTATTTAACAAAAAAATGTAGTTGTGAGAAAGTCAAACTTTAGCGTGAAGAGCGAGGCGTTGAGAAGGGCAACGGCCCCTTTGTAAAAAAAATATGTGTGTGTATTATTGTGTAGAGCATGGCTTATGGTTTACGCATCTAGGGGGCAAGCAGTCTAACCTGATTAGAACGGTTTTGAGGTATCCCCCCCCACCCCCCCCCCACAGGCCCCCCCCCCCCGTACCCTCTCCCCCCGCGAGGTGCCCACCTCACCTGCCCGGACCCCCCCCCCCCCCCCCCCCCCCCCGCCACCCCCCCCCCCCCCCCCCCCCCCCCCCCCCCCTGATACCCCCCCCGATACCCCCCCCCCCCCCCCCCCCCCCCCCCCCCCCCCCCCCCAACCCCCCCTCACCGCCCCCCATGACAGGCCCCCCCCCGCCCCCCCCCCCCCCCTACCCCCCCCCCCCCCCTCGCAAAGGCCCCCCCCCCCCCCCCCCCCCCCCCCCTGGTTTCCCCCCTAGTTCTTTCTGGTCCCCCCCCCCCCCCCCCCCCCCGCAATTCCCCCCCCCCCCCCCCCCCCCCCCCCCCCCGCGCCCCCCCCCGCCCCCCCACCCCCCCCCCCCCAGCATCCAAGCTACCCCCCCCCCCCACCGTCTTGGTTACCCCTCCCCCCCCCCCCCCCCCCCCCCCCCCACCCCCCCCCCCCACCCCGACCCCCCCCCCCCCCCCCACACCCCCCCCCCCGCCCCCCCCCACCCCCCCCCCGGACCCCCCCCCCGTACACCCCCCCCCGACCAATTACCCCCCCCCCCCCCCGTCCCCCCCCCACCCCCACCCCCCCCCCCGCCACACCCCCCCCACCCCTCCGACTTTTGTGTGGGAGCCCCCCACCCCCCCCCCCCCCCCCCCCCCCCCCCCCCCCCCACTGTCCCAGCTTTTTTGATCCCCGCCCCCCCCCCCCACCCCCCCCCCCCCCCCCCCCCCCCCCCCCCCCCCCCCCCCCCCCCCACCCCCCCCCCCCCCCCCCCCCCCCCCCCCCCCCATCGTTTCCCCCCCCCCCCCCCTGGCCCGTGTGACCCCCCCCCCCCCCCCCCCCCCCCCCCCCCCCCCCCCCCCCCCCCCCCCCCCCACCCCCCCCCCCCCCCCCCACCCCCCCCGCCCCCCCACCCCCCCCCCCCCCCCCACCCCCGCCCGCCCTTTTCACGCCCCCCCCCCCCCCCCCCCTCCCCCCCCCCCCCCCCCCCCCCCCCCCCACCCCCACCCTGTACCCCCCCCCCCCCCCGCCCCCCCCCGCCTCCATAATAAGCCCCCCTGCCCCACGCCCCCCCCCCCCCCCCCCCCCCCCCCCCCCCCCCCCCCCCCCCCCTACCCCCCCCCCCCCCCCCCCCCACCCTCCGTATCCCCCCCCCCCCCCCCCCCCCCCCCCCCCCCCCCCCCCCCCCCCCCCCCCCCCCCCCCCCCCCCCCCCCCCCACCGCCCCTCACCCCCCCTTTTCCCCCAGTTACCCCCTCTTTACCCCCCCCCCCCCCCCCCCCTCCCACCCCCCCCCATACATGCAGCCCATTTTTTTACCCAGTAGCCCCCCCCCCACCCCCCCCCCCCCCCCCCCCCCCCCCCCCAGTTTCACCACCACCCCCCCCCGCCCCCCCCCCCCCCCCCCCCCCCCCCCCCCCCCCCCCCCCCCACCCCACCCCATAACCCCCCCCCGTCACACACCCCCCCCCCCCCCCCCCCCCCCCCCCCCCCCCCCCCCCCCAGTGGGGCCCGCCGCACCCCAGGTTCCCCCCCCCCCCCCCCCTGGTGTCCGGAAGGTAACCCTTCTCCCTCCTGGGGGTGGAACCAGGGCGGTGTGGGCGTGAGGTGCCCTCCGCCACCCACCCAGCTGTTACTCTTGCCCGCGGCCTCACACTACCACCCCCCGGCCCCACTCGCTCCACTCGCGTCCGACCCCCCCCTCCCCGAATGTCCTCAAACACGACTCGACTCAGACCTTTCAGAGTTATCGCACCTCTCTCCCTCACGATGATCAAGGCGCTTTATTACCCTTCCATGCCGTCTCCACGCGTCAGCCACACCCTAGCGAGAAGCTCTCCCCCCTGCCACTAACGGACCTTCCAGGCTCGATCCCTGCCTGCCTACCTTCGCGCCACGCGCCACCCGACCACCTTGCCCTCCGCCCCCACCACCCCCCTCAAGACACCATGCGATCTTCTCGAAAGTTATCACCCCTGCGACCCGTCGCCGCGCTCGCCTCGTCCCGAGGAGGCCTAGTATGATCTACTGTCAAAAGAGTCCTCTCCATACCGCGAATTTTATGAGTTAGCCGCGAAGACAATCTTATTCCGTACAGACACCGGCCCAACACCCAGGTCCTCAACCCACCCCCAGCACCTAAATAAAGGTCTGCATAGTAATACAGATAATCGATAAGGGCTTTGAGAATATGGACAGCTGCATGCACATTTAACTGGGGTATCATCGGACTCGAGATACCTCTAGTAGCACACGCATGCACTTCCAGCACTGTCTCGCGTCTCCGAAATTTGCTCCTCACGATCGTATATGTCCTCGCATAAAGACCGGAGAACTTCCAAACTATGTATGGGAAAGTACTTTTGAAGTTAGTATAGCTCGGTCACTTTGAAAAAGTCTACAGAAAGCCATCGTATCGACTGCGTACGTATCAGTCGAACGAGCAAATGGTTACTGTGCACCGGTGCATTAGGGACATACTTTGTAGAGTTATTGAGTAGTCAACACCGCTGGGTCGATGAGGCCGTGATGCAGTGCTAATATTGAGAGGGGCTATCAGTAAGTGCACTTTGATGGGTACCAGGGTATAGAAAACTAGCGCTGACGGAAGTGTCGGCGAAGCTGTCTAGGACTGGTACAGGACATGGCACTTAGGCTCTTGCTGGTCCGTAAAGGTTCGCCCGCATAACGATATATTCTTTGACAACTTGTTAGAGTTTCCGCTCCTTGAACAGCTGACTGTAAAGTATCTCATAGCACCCGGACTCGATCTCATTGCGAATAGATTTCTAGAAGCATTAGAGCCACAATTGTCATAACTGAGCTGTCTGCAAATAGATAGGCGCAGGGTGCTTTTCCGCGGGAGCTAGGCTAACTGTAGACCTGACCCTATCTGATCACAGTGATCCAACCCTGTAAGATCGGTGGACTCGTCGAATGTCTACTTCGCCGTTGGAATTCGGCAACGTATTGCACATTATGAAAGTCTTCTATGAAAACGAAGACTATAGGTATGTAGTCCGATGACAGCCGGATTTGCTATTCACGTAGGTGAAAGCTCTGGAATTATGTATTTAAGGTGTGACTAAGCTTGACCAAGATGGTATCCTACAGCCGACGTGCTCACTCGAGGTCATAGCTAATTGACTATACGTAGCAACGCATTCGAGGGCACACGATAGTTGTTCCTATAAGTAATATAGCATGGGCAGAGAATAGTCGTCTAAAAATAACCATGTACAGAGATAGAGCCCGTAAGTACGCATGTACGATAATAGTTCAGCACAATAAGGACTGCGACATTGTCTGTAGCTCTGATTATGGCACTTGAAAATTAGTTGTAAAGATGAGGCCGACCTAATATCTGCCTTCAAGCTGAAGCTTTTGAAGTGATGAAGTTGACTCGGTTTCCGAAAGTCGTAAGTGAGGCTGGTATCGTGCAATTTGCACCCCCTGGTTATCAGATCATCGAAGACATCCTTGGCAGCAGTCGTACAGAAAGCTTTGACTCAAGCGCATACGGTGTAAACATTGCCACTGTATCATGCAAGAATCAGTTCATCTGTCCAAGTGCAACGTCCCCATCGTTGCCTGGAGAATCGCGAAACTGGTTCGTGTCGCACGAGTATGTCACAATTTATAGATATCTTGGTATGAAGGCTATCAGGTCTTGCACTTCAGTTTCTGTTGATCGCTACCAGGGCTATTTGAAGTCTCAGTATTCTCATTGGTTTTCTACTGTCCGAAGCAGACATAAATTTGGTCACACTGTGTTATTAGCCAAGTACCTGGTGATATATCAGGATGACGTCTAGTACAGCTGAAATCTGAAAAAGATTCCTGGATAGAGCTACTTATCACATTCAGATGGAAGAGTTTGCTAGTTAGCAGCAATTTTGACCCTCCATGAGTCCAATTCGTGACTGAAGGTTTAACAATGGTTATAGACAGAGATTACCTTGCCGAGCAGTGATATCGAAGTGTGCAACCTCGTGTATGCTAAGAAAGCACCAGGATGTTAATTTCGGAGTCGCGCCATGGAGGCAGCAAACGTTAATAGAGGGGTTGTCCGATTTTTGCAGGCGCCGGCACCTGCGGATATCAACCCCAGTAAATGTCAATCGTTGTGCCTAAAATGGCAGGGTAAAGCTTAGAGCCACAAAGTCTTGGGAGATGTCATTCTTTTCAAGCGTACAGAGGAGGAGTCTCTTGTTGAGGAAGGACCCGTAGGTATTCCAGCGTAGGGGCATCTGGTACTCTGAGTTATCTTGGGGTCCAGATTCGGCCGGACGGGGAGCTGTTTAACCAATGATGCCGATGTCACGTCCTCGTAGCTAGACTAGAGAGGGCCCCCCTTAAGGGGGCGCAGAAGATTAAGTTGGCGAAACTTCTGGTTGATCGCCACTTCTATACAATCTCTGCGGCTGACCCCACCATCTGTTGGCTAGGGCGGTGCGATAGAACGTTACGTTCTTTTGCCAAGAGGGTCTTGCACCTTCCAAAATCGACCGCTACCAGTTTCCTATACCAAGACCAGGGACGGGGGCCTTGGCCTCCCCTGTATTCTCGAAAAGGTGATGATCTGGGGGGTCAGTTGCGCAAGCTTCAGACCTCCTCAGACTTGTGGATCATTGCACTTAGTAAAACCCAGTTGGTGGAACGATTGCAGAGCCGATGTGATAAATTTAAGACACGAAATTGGCAAAATGAGTTTTCCCTAACATGGCAGGGTCATGGGTGAACTCATTCAAAGCGAACCCAATCGCCAACTTCTGGCTTCCAAGCCAGACCCCCGTTCTTTAAGGGGCGACTCTATAACCATGCGATTCAGTTGCGGACTCAGTTATATCCCACCAGAAGAACCCAGTACAACTCCAACCCTTTGACGAATATATGCAGGCACGGATGCCCTTCGCAGGAGACTATTCAACATGTCCTACAATCCTGTGTGTAAGTCCACGGGGCCCGAGTCAAACGGCATGACTCCATGGTCAATTCTCTGATAGAGCGTGTTAAAGGATGCAACTTAAGGAATATACACGAAACATATTTGACTCATGGCACACAAAGGCTCAAGCCGGATCTCGTAATTGTTAAGTTAGGTGTGGCCTACATTGCGGATGTTACGGTGGATTACGGTCACCCCTCGGTATTTAATAGAGCAGCTGAAGAAAAGATACGAAAGTATGGCGTACTTACTCCTGAGGATATGCCCTCTGACTTAGGCGAAATTTCCAGGCTTGAGGTCGTCCCTGTTGTACTTGGGGCTCGGGGAGGCTGGAGAAGTTCCAACTCGAAGATTAACAAGATTCTTGGTATATGACATAGCTTCGCCAAGGTTAACATCATCCGGGTAATTAAAGCGAGCATATTGATGTTGAGGTTACATAGTAGCCTTCAGACCTCACGAAACGGCAATGGTAACAATGCATTAACCCTCACCAGTAGAAGTGCTTTACGTCGGAGGAATTTAGTAGTATGTGGTAATCAATTGAATGTGTGCTCCAGTAGTGTTGTTAACGCAGATGTATTGACCTATGCAGTTACGGCCCCTGGCCAGTCCAGGTAATGGGGGACTGACCAGGGGATGTCGCGTTCGGCAAGTGCTCCGCACGGGGGCTAGAGACTCGGGTTAAACCACAACGACAGATGATTTCGGTTCGCGAAAATTCCTGGATGTTGGACGGACTTGTTCCTATGGACATGCTCCGCTAAACCCAACAAGCCAGTTATAAGTTTGCTTCACTCCCATATACGGGACCGTCCAAAGGTAGGGCTGGATCTCTTCGGTGGTTATGGACGGGTGCCTATGGCAGATGTGGGACTGCTCTGTCGGGGCAGATTGCCTTCTCTCAGAAGAGGTTGGGGAGGTCTGGTTAGTAGGTTCGGCCTCAACAGACAAGAACCGCCCAAGACGCTGGGACTGAGACGAGATGGACCACAGGCAGGGTCCCTATGGCCAAGCCCGTAGCCAGGACGGGTCTGTATGTGGAAACATGGGTGCTGGAAGGTTATAACTGGAATCTGGCTTCCGGAGAGTGGAGTTGCCAGGGTTGGTCTGCTTATCAGGTCTTCAGTGGCATCTCACCTAACCGGTGGCTTTGTAAGGCTTCTTCTCAAAAGAATTTTGAATTTTTCCTTTCCTATCTTTGTTCTTTTCCAAATAAACGTTAGTACGTTACAGTCTACTCCCCTTATGGGATTGGGCTGATCAGGACCGATTGGGGCCACTAGGTTGGCAATGGGCAGTGAAAACCCGTTGTCAACCCAGACCGGCCGGCATTTTAACCCTCATAAGGCTGAGTTGAGAACCTGCGCAGGGTGAGCTCACTCCTTAGTTAGAAGGAGTGAGTCTAGAGATTGGAGCCTTCGGGCTGTATGGTTGAGTACAGGTGCGTGGGTACTCTCTCCTCCTAGTTGTAGCTTATGTTCTAGGACCAAGGTTGCGGCCAGGAGACAAATGATAACGCAAAAATAGCCAAATGCCTCGTCATCTAAATTAGTGACGCGCACGAATGAATTAACGAGATTCCCACTGTCCCTATGTACTGTCTAGCGAACCAACTGCCAGGGGAACGGGCCTGGTAACGTCTGCGGGGAAAGAATACCCTGTTGAGCTTGGCTCTAGTTCGGCATTGTGGAGTGACATGAGAGGTGTAGCATAAGTGGGAGATGGTAACTTCGGCAATGAAATACCACTACTTTCATGGTCGCTTCACTTACTCAGTGAAGCGGAGGCAAGGCCCTTTGGGGACTTGTTTGTGGTGTCAAGGGAGTCCAACAGCGGGTGGCGCTCTTGATCCGTGCTGAAGACAGTGCCAGATGGGGAGTTTGACTGGGGCGGTACATCTGTCAAATGATAACGCAGGTGTCCTAAGGCCAGCTCGGGGAGGACAGAAACCTCCCGTAGAGGAAAAGGGCAAATGCTGGCTTGATCCCGACTTTCAGTACGAGTACGGACTGCGAAAGCATGGCCTATCGATCCTTTTGGCTTTAAGAGTTTTAAGCAAGATGTGTCAGAAGAGTTACCACAGGGATAACTGGCTTGTGGTGGCCAAGCGTTCATAGCGACGTCGCTTTTTGATCCTTCGATGTCGGCTCTTCCTATCATTGCGAAGCAGTATTCGCCAAGTGTAGGATTGTTCACCCACCTACAGGGAACGTGAGCTGGGTTTAGACCGTCGTGAGACAGGTTAGTTTTACCCTACAGACGTTCAAAGCCGTTGCTATAGTAATCCTGCGAAGTACGAGAGGAACCGCAGGTTCGGACATTTGGTTTTGCACTTGGTCGAACGGACAATGGTGCGAGGCTACGTCCGAGTCATTATACCTGAAAGCCTCTGAAGGTAGAATCTGTGCTGGAGTTCACAATGGTACCGTGCGTTCGGACTCACTGGTGGCTAAACGTAACCTGGTCCTTTAGCTTTTAGCAATGAGTGCTAGTGCTTCGGAGCCAAGGTTCGGCGGTTGCTTGCCCTCGGGAGACGGCGACAGGGCAGCTTCACCGTCGAATAAATCAAAAATTCCATAAGGTCGAATGCCAAAATCACTTGTACACGACTTGGGTACCAGCCGGGGTGTTGTAAACGGTAGAGCAGTAATTTACACTGAGATCTGCTGAGACTAAGCCTACGACCGGGAGATTTGTTGGTCGTAAGGGATTATTGTGTATCGAGAGTAAAAAGGGTGGAGTATAAAGTACTCAAAAATGAAGGGGAGTCATTCTAAACCCATTGTATGGGTAGCGGAAATTAGGATGACTCGGAGAGAGTGTCTAGACTCGTTGAATCTCTTGACACGGGCAGTTGAACGGGAATAAAAACTATTCCGTTTTCTGTCTCTATGTGTTTGCCAAGCCCAGACAGTAATTTTGGTCTTTTTTTGAGACCTAAGCGGGTGCCCTTCGGGCACCCGCACTTTAAATTGAATCAGGCAAATTGTATTAAGTGAAGTCTTTGGTTTTAGAGTCCAAGCGTGTTTGGAAAGGAGGATGGTTCTTGGCTAGTATATGTTCTATTGCATAAGAGTCTTGATTGGAATGATTATTTTGATATAGCCTATTATGTTTAGTTCATAAAGAGAATTTTTATCACGATTACCAATACCTTAATTTAACATTAAAACATGATATTATACATTTACCCTGAATTAAACTGAAAACAACGTATCATAATAAATTAAGAACTCAATAATAACCATATCTATATTAAAAACTTATAACTTTCAAGCGGTCGTGGCCGAGTGGTTAAGGCGTCTGATTAGAAATCAGATGTCAATAATAATCATATTTATATTTAAAACTTACAAATCCTAGTGGTTGTGACAATTTTGATTTGTTTCACCATTTACCATAATCTAGAAGGACATGGTCAAAAGGACCAACCTTGATAAAACCATGAAAAGGGGGATGGTTCTCAGCTAGTATATGTTCTATTGCATAAGAGTCTTGATTGGAATGATTATTTTGATATAGCCTATTATGTTTAGTTCATAAAGAGAATTTTTATCAAGATTACCTATACCTTAATTTAGTATTAAAAATGATACATATACCCTGAATTAAGCTGAAAACAACGTATCGTAAAAAATTAGGAATTCAATAATAACCATATCTATATTAAAAACTTATAACTTTCAAGCGGTCGTGGCCGAGTGGTTAAGGCGTATGACTAAACATCATATTCACTTTGGGAGCGTAGGTTCGAATCCTACCGACTGCGAAAATTTTTATCTGTTTAACCATTTACCACGATCTAGAAGGAAATGATTGGTTAGCATATTTACTGTTGTATAAGAGAGTGGATTGGAATAATTATTTTGTTATAGCCTATTTTGTTTATTTCCTAAAGGGGATTTCTTTTCAAGATTACTAAGGCCTTAATTTAATACTTTTATAAAATAATATTATACCTATACCCTGAATTAAATTGGTAATCTTGATAAAAATTCCCTTTATGAACAAAACATAATAGGCTATATAAAAATAATCATTCCAATCAAGACTCTTATGCAATAGGACATATACTAACCAAGAATCATCCCCCTTTTAATGGTTTTATCAAGGTTGGTCCTTTTGATCATGTCCTTCTAGATTAAACACCAACCCAGACATGTAAACAAATAGAATCAACCACATAAACAGAGAAAGACAGACACTTTAAACATTCTAACCAACAATGACAAATATTTGGACTTGCAAACTTCGGTTACTCATAACCGAACTCATAATTTTCAAGCAGTCGTGGCCAAGTGGTTAAGGTGTCTGATTAGAGATCAGATTTCAATAATAATCATATTTATATTTAAAACTTACAAATCCTAGTGGCTGTGACAATTTTGATTTGTTTCACCATTTACCATAATCTAGAAGGACATGATTAAAAGGACCAACCTGAATAAAACCATGGAAAGGAGGATGGTTCTCGGCTAGTATATGTTCTATTGCATAAGAGTCTTGATTGGAATGATTATTTTGATATAGCCTATTATGTTTAGTTCATAAAGGGAATTTTTATCACGATTACCAATACCTTAATTTAACATTAAAACATGATATTATACATATACCCTGAATTAAACTGAAAACAACGTATCATAATAAATTAAGAACTCAATAATAACCATATCTATATTAAAAACTTATAACTTTCAAGCGGTCGTGGCCGAGTGGTTAAGGCGTCTGATTAGAAATCAGATGTCAATAATAATCATATTTATATTTAAAACTTACAAATCCTAGTGGTTGTGACAATTTTGATTTGTTTCACCATTTACCATAATCTAGAAGGACATGGTCAAAAGGACCAACCTTGATAAAACCATGAAAAGGGGGATGGTTCTCAGCTAGTATATGTTCTATTGCATAAGAGTCTTGATTGGAATGATTATTTTGATATAGCCTATTATGTTTAGTTCATAAAGAGAATTTTTATCAAGATTACCTATACCTTAATTTAGTATTAAAAATGATACATATACCCTGAATTAAGCTGAAAACAACGTATCGTAAAAAATTAGGAATTCAATAATAACCATATCTATATTAAAAACTTATAACTTTCAAGCGGTCGTGGCCGAGTGGTTAAGGCGTATGACTAAACATCATATTCACTTTGGGAGCGTAGGTTCGAATCCTACCGACTGCGAAAATTTTTATCTGTTTAACCATTTACCACGATCTAGAAGGAAATGATTGGTTAGCATATTTACTGTTGTATAAGAGAGTGGATTGGAATAATTATTTTGTTATAGCCTATTTTGTTTATTTCCTAAAGGGGATTTCTTTTCAAGATTACTAAGGCCTTAATTTAATACTTTTATAAAATAATATTATACCTATACCCTGAATTAAATTGGTAATCTTGATAAAAATTCCCTTTATGAACAAAACATAATAGGCTATATAAAAATAATCATTCCAATCAAGACTCTTATGCAATAGGACATATACTAACCAAGAATCATCCCCCTTTTAATGGTTTTATCAAGGTTGGTCCTTTTGATCATGTCCTTCTAGATTAAACACCAACCCAGACATGTAAACAAATAGAATCAACCACATAAACAGAGAAAGACAGACACTTTAAACATTCTAACCAACAATGACAAATATTTGGACTTGCAAACTTCGGTTACTCATAACCGAACTCATAATTTTCAAGCAGTCGTGGCCAAGTGGTTAAGGTGTCTGATTAGAGATCAGATTTCAATAATAATCATATTTATATTTAAAACTTACAAATCCTAGTGGCTGTGACAATTTTGATTTGTTTCACCATTTACCATAATCTAGAAGGACATGATTAAAAGGACCAACCTGAATAAAACCATGGAAAGGAGGATGGTTCTCGGCTAGTATATGTTCTATTGCATAAGAGTCTTGATTGGAATGATTATTTTGATATAGCCTATTATGTTTAGTTCATAAAGGGAATTTTTATCACGATTACCAATACCTTAATTTAACATTAAAACATGATATTATACATATACCCTGAATTAAACTGAAAACAACGTGTCATAAAAAATTGGAAAGGAGTGTTTTTCAAAATGAGATCGATGCCGAAGGCCTCGACCGAGTCCTTTGATTTTGAATTGAAGTTATCAAGGATTTTACAATAGGTTGTATAGGTTGCATCAAGACTGGGCTGGGTAACTGTAGGACAGAGAAAAGTCAAGACAGATAGTCCAAGTAATTGAGAGGCAAATGTTTAAATGGCTGGGGCACGGGTAAATGGCAGGAGTATGCATGACTCTCTTATTGGACACCTACTTGTCAGGTTAGTTTTTGGAAAGGCATGCCTGCCTAGAGTCTTAGGCATGCTGATCAAGAATTCAAAAAGAGGCAAACAAGGCACACCCGCCTATGGTCTTAAGAAGAATTTAAAATTGACATAGGAACGTAAATTTGCTTGAAATAACAGGCAAACAATCGTTTAAAGCCATCTTTATCTTTCAAATAGTACCTATTCGTTGCCTAAGCTTAGCCCCACATTCTGAAAAAAATTTAAATTTTTCACAAATTTTTGAAATTTTTGGGTCACTTGCCTGAGACTCTGGGCGGGTGGGCGCCCCCGAATATTGTCCCAAATTCCTCTCTCAATTTAGCACTTGTTCACGGATGCCCAGCGTCTCCAATCACTTTCCCAATAGTATCTATTCATTGTCTCAGTTCAGTTTAGCAATCTGAGCCAATTTCCACTTTTTCAAGTTTAGGGTCACTTGCCTGAGACTCTGGGCAGGTGAGGTGGGCACCTCCAAAAATTGTCCCAACTTCCTTTCTCGCCTTAGAATTTATTCACGGATACCTAAAACCGTCAACGGTTAGACTGTTGCCCTAGTGGTAATCATGCCATGCTCTACACACATACCAACAATATTTTTTTTTTCCATTTTCACATGGGGTCCCAATCTAGCTCATGTCCATCACTTTGCATTCAAGCATTGACAAATAAAGCCCAGATAGTCGGACCCCAACACTCCAATCTGAACACTGACTAAGAAACCAATTCTGAGCTAGTGAATTTCAACCATTCAGGCTGGTGGACTAAGACCCCAATTCTGAGCTAGTGGATTTCCACCATTCAGGCTGGTGGACTAAGACCCCAATTCTGAGCTAGTGGATTTCAACCATTCTGGCTGGTGGACTGAGACCCCAATTCTGAGCTAGTGGATTTCAACCATTCAGGTTGGTGGACTTAGCAGTTAGACTGTTGCCCTAGCGGTAACCATGCCATACGCTACACACATACCAACCATATTTTTTTTTATTTTCACATGGGGTCCCAATCTAGCTCATGTCCATCGCTTAGCATTCAGGCTTTGACAAATAAAGCCCATATAGTCAATTTTTGGGGGCTTCCAACCTGCCCAGAGTCCCAGACAAATGACCCAAAACTTGAAAAATTGAAATTTGCTTAGATTGCGGGACTGAGCTGTGCCAATGAATAGGTACTAGTCTGAAGGCACAAACAAAAAAAAAGAAAAAATTATTTTTCGGTCACTTGCCCGAGACTTTTGTTGGGTGGGCGCTAATTAAAATTTGCATTCTGAACCCCTGCCGATAATCCACTGACCATATATGAGGGGCTCACTATGCATTGAAAATAGTGAAAAATGAAATTTGCTCAGAATGGGCTGGACTGAGATGAGGCAATGAATAGATACTAATTAGGAAAGTGATTGGAGACGACGGGCACCCCCTCCCCGCCTATCCTGAAGAGAGAAGCTTGAATGAAAAAAAAATTAATTTTTTTGGTCACTTGCCTGAGTCTCTGGGCAGGTGGGCGCCAATTAAAATTTGTATTCTAAACCCCTGCCGATAAGCCACAGACCACATATGAGGGGGTGTCTATAGAAAAGAAAAATTGAGCGTGATTGATGGAAGCGGTGGACATGGGCTACTCCAAGTGGATTTGGGTTAGCGACGGTTAGCGATGGAAGCGGTGGACTAAGACCCTAATTCTGAGCTAGGTGATTTCTACCATTCAGGCTGGTAGACTAAAACCCCAATTCTGAGCTAGTGGATTTGGGTTAGCGACGGTTAGCGATGGAAGCGGTGGACTAAGACCCCAATTCTGAGCTAGGTGATTTCTACCATTCAGGCTGGTAGACTAAAACCCCAATTCTGAGCTAGTGGATTTGGGTTAGCAATGGTTAGCAATGGAAGCGGTGGACTAAGACCCCAATTTTGAGCTAGGTGATTTCAACCATTCAGGCTAGTAGACTAAAACCCCAATTGTGAGCTAGTGGATTTGGAAGCAATGGTTAGCGATGGAAGCGGTGGACTAAGACCCCAATTCTGAGCTAGGTGATTTCTACCATTCATTCTGGTAGACTAAGACCCCAATTCTGAGCTAGTGGATTTGATTTAGCGATGGTTAGTGATGGAAACGGTGGACTAAGACCCCAATTCTGAGCTAGGTGATTTCTACCATTCAGGCTGGTAGACTAAGACCCCAATTCTGAGCTATTGGATTTGGGATAGCGATAGTTAGCGATGGAAGCGGTGGACTAAGACCCCAATTCTGAGCTAAGTGATTTCTACCATTCAGGCTGGTAGACTAAGACCCCAATTCTGAGCTAGTGGATTTGGGTTAGCGATGGTTAGCGATGGAAGCGGTGTGTGTGCGTGTGTGGATTATCCGCCGCTGAGTGTATGGTATGAGATGAGATGGCTAGTGGATTTCAACCATTCAGGCTGGTGGACTGAGAGACCCCAATTCTGAAAACTGTCCAAATTTTTTTAATAATTAATTAAAAATTTGCATCCTGAACCCCTGCCATTAATCCACAGACCTTATATGAGGGGGTCACTATAGGAAAGAAAAATTGAGCGTGATTGATGGAAGGGCAGATGGTTAGCGCTTGAGCAATGGTCTAGTCATTCACTACCTAAAGCTTCCGTTAACCACTGCTATTTTCAATCATTCAGGCTGGTGGACTAAGACCCCAATTCTGAGCTATTGGATTTCCACGATTCAGGCTGGTGGTCTAAGACCCCAATTCTGAGCTAGTGGATTTCCACCATTCAGGCTGGTGGACTGAGACCCCAATTCTGAGCTAGTGGATTTTTAACCATTCAGGCTTGTACACTGAGACCCCTATTCTGAAAATGTCCTAATTTTGTCAAAAACATAATTAAAAATTTGCATCCTGAACCCCTGCCGATAATCCACAGACCTTATATGAGGGGATACCTATAAAAAACAAAAATTGAGCGTGATTGATGGATGGAAACGGTGGACATGGTCTAGGCAAGATCCATGTCAAAATGAATCTATTGTTGGTTATTGGTGTAGCACATGGTAGCATCGCGCTTGAGCAACGGTCTTACCATTCACGGCCTTAAGCAACCGTGCACCTGTGATAGCTCTACCCAGTTGATGTGTGTGGAATTTGAAACCTCTAAAAAGGAAGGTGGACTAGCATGCCAGTGAAGGCCCATGGAGAGAGAGAGAGAGAGAGCCTATGTGCCTTTCATTTCTACTAGGGCTTGTTGGGTATGTTTTGGTCTGTTTTTTGTTACGGCAAGGCTCGCAGTAGTTAGACCAATTGGTCAGTCAGACTTTGACAGATCAAATCTGTTGCTTCTATCTTGAATTTAGAAGGCAAGTGAAAGTTTGACTCCAATATATGTGTCTTAAATTGGACTCGAATCCATATGAAGATGAGATGGCTTGTTGGTGTCAACCATTCAGGCTGCTTGACTAAGACCCCAATTCTGAAAATGTCCAAATTTTGTTTAATAATTACTTAAAAATTTGCATTCTGAACCCCTGCCGATAATCCACAGACCTTATATGAGGGGTCACTATAGAAAAGAAAAATGGAGCGTGATTGATGGAAGCGGTGGACATGGGTTACTGCAAGATCCATGTCAAAATGAATCTATTGTTGGGTATTGGTGTAGCGCATGGTAGCATCGCTAGAGCAACGATCCACTCGCTAGAGCAACGAATCACTCGCCCAATAAAGGAAATTTCTCTTGTGGAAGTGTGTAAAGGAAGAGTCTGTTTGAAATTGGCAAATGTAAGTTGGACCATCCAACTGCTACCAGCGAGAGGCCTTTTGGCGATTGTTAGTGCAAGCATAGTGGTTAGACCAATTGGTCAGTCAGACTTTGACAGATCAAATCTGTTGCTTCTATCTTGAATTTAGAAGGCAAGTGAAAGTTTGACTCCAATATATGTGTCTTAAATTGGACTCGAATCCATATGAAGATGAGATGGCTTGTTGGTGTCAACCATTCAGGCTGCTTGACTAAGACCCCAATTCTGAAAATGTCCAAATTTTGTTTAATAATTACTTAAAAATTTGCATTCTGAACCCCTGCCGATAATCCACAGACATTATGTGAGGGGGTCACTATAGAAAATAAAAATGGAGCGTGATTGATGGAAGCGGTGGGCATGGGCTACTGCAAGATCCATGTCAAAATGAATCTATTGTTGGGTATTGGTGTAGCACATGGTAGCATCGCTAGAGCAACGATCCTACCATTCACGGCCATAAGCATCCGTGAACCTATGTAGCTGTACCTAGTTGATGACAATTGAATTGAAATAGCGAGGAATGTGTACTGGGCTAGTATGCCAGGAGAGACCCCAAGGAAAGAGAGCCACTGTGCCCTTCATTCCCTTTAGGGCTTGTATGGTATGCCTAGCTCAATTGTTGTCACGGCAAGGCTTGATCAGTTGCACCAAAAGATGGCTTGAATCACTCGCCCAATAAAGGAAATTTCTCTTGTGGAAGTGTGTAAAGGAAGAGTCTGTTTGAAATTGGCGAATGTTAGTTGGACCATCCAACTGCTAACAGCGAGAGGCCTTTTGGCGATTGTTAGTGCAAGCATAGTGGTTTCGAAT
>JAPEVW010000517.1:0-40743 GCA_027921565.1 Artemia sinica | reverse complement strand
AGAGCTTCGGACTTCCTCAGACTTGTGGATCATTGCACTTAGTAAAACCCAGTTGGTGGAACGATTGCAGAGCCAATGTGATAAATTTAAGACACGAAAATTGCAAAATGAGTTTTCCCTAACATGGCAGGGTCATGGGGCGAACTCATTCAAAGCGAACCCAATCGCCAACTTCTGGCTTCCAAGCCAGACCCCGTTCTTTAAGGGGCGACTCTATAACCATGCGATTCAATTGCGGACTCAGTTATATCCCACCAGAAGAACCCAGTACAACTCCAACCCTTTGACGAATATATGCAGGCACGGATGCCCTTCGCAGGAGACTATTCAACATGTCCTACAATCCTGTGTGTAAGTCCACGGGGCCCGAGTCAAACGGCATGACTCCATGGTCAATTCTCTGATAGAGCGTGTTAAAGGATGCAACTTAAGGAATATACACGAAACATATTTGACTCATGGCACACAAAGGCTCAAGCCGGATCTCGTAATTGTTAAGTTAGGTGTGGCCTACATTGCGGATGTTACGGTGGATTACGGTCACCCCTCGGTATTTAATAGAGCAGCTGAAGAAAAGATACGAAAGTATGGCGTACTTACTCCTGAGGATATGCCCTCTGACTTAGGCGAAATTTCCAGGCTTGAGGTCGTCCCTGTTGTACTTGGGGCTCGGGGAGGCTGGAGAAGTTCCAACTCGAAGATTAACAAGATTCTTGGTATATGACATAGCTTCGCCAAGGTTAACATCATCCGGGTAATTAAAGCGAGCATATTGATGTTGAGGTTACATAGTAGCCTTCAGACCTCACGAAACGGCAATGGTAACAATGCATTAACCCTCACCAGTAGAAGTACTTTACGTCGGAGGAATTTAGTAGTATGTGGTAATCAATTGAATGTGTGCTCCAGTAGTGTTGTTAACGCAGATGTATTGACCTATGCAGTTACGGCCCCTGGAAAGTCCAGGTAATGGGGGACTGACCAGGGGATGTCGCGTTCGGCAAGTGCTCCGCACGGGGGCTAGAGACTCGGGTTAAACCACAACGACAGAGGATTTCGGTTCGCGAAAATTCCTGGATGTTGGACGGACTTGTTCCTATGGACATGCTCCGCTAAACCCAACAAGCCAGTTATAAGTTTGCTTCACTCCCATATACGGGACCGTCCAAAGGTAGGGCTGGATCTCTTCGGTGGTTATGGACGGGTGCCTATGGCAGATGTGGGACTGCTCTGTCGGGGCAGATTGCCTTCTCTCAGAAGAGGTTGGGGAGGTCTGGTTAGTAGGTTCGGCCTCAACAGACAAGAACCGCCCAAGACGCTGGGACTGAGACGAGATGGACCACAGGCAGGGTCCCTATGGGCAAGCCCGTAGCCAGGACGGGTCTGTATGTGGAAACATGGGTGCTGGAAGGTTATAACTGGAATCTGGCTTCCGGAGAGTGGAGTTGCCAGGGTTGGTCTGCTTATCAGGTCTTCAGTGGCATCTCACCTAACCGGTGGCTTTGTAAGGCTTCTTCTCAAAAGAATTTTGAATTTTTACTTTCCTATCTTTGTTCTTTTCCAAATAAACGTTAGTACGTTACAGTCTACTCCCCTTATGGGATTGGGCTGATCAGGACCGATTGGGGCCACTAGGTTGGCAATGGGCAGTGAAAACCCGTTGTCAACCCAGACCGGCCGGCATTTTAACCCTCATAAGGCTGAGTTGAGAACCTGCGCAGGGTGAGCTCACTCCTTAGTTAGAAGGAGTGAGTCTAGAGATTGGAGCCTTCGGGCTGTATGGTTGAGTACAGGTGCGTGGGTACTCTCTCCTCCTAGTTGTAGCTTATGTTCTAGGACCAAGGTTGCGCCAGGAGACAAATGATAACGCAAAAATAGCCAAATGCCTCGTCATCTAAATTAGTGACGCGCACGAATGAATTAACGAGATTCCCACTGTCCCTATGTACTGTCTAGCGAACCAACTGCCAGGGGAACGGGCCTGGTAACGTCTGCGGGGAAAGAATACCCTGTTGAGTTTGGCTCTAGTTCGGCATTGTGGAGTGACATGAGAGGTGTAGCATAAGTGGGAGATGGTAACTTCGGCAATGAAATACCACTACTTTCATGGTCGCTTCACTTACTCAGTGAAGCGGAGGCAAGGCCCTTTGGGGACTTGTTTGTGGTGTCAAGGGAGTCCAACAGCGGTTGGCGCTCTTGATCCGTGCTGAAGACAGTGCCAGATGGGGAGTTTGACTGGGGCGGTACATCTGTCAAATGATAACGCAGGTGTCCTAAGGCCAGCTCGGGGAGGACAGAAACCTCCCGTAGAGGAAAGGGCAAATGCTGGCTTGATCCCGACTTTCAGTACGAGTACGGACTGCGAAAGCATGGCCTATCGATCCTTTTGGCCTTAAGAGTTTTAAGCAAGATGTGTCAGAAGAGTTACCACAGGGATAACTGGCTTGTGGTGGCCAAGCGTTCATAGCGACGTCGCTTTTGATCCTTCGATGTCGGCTCTTCCTATCATTGCGAAGCAGTATTCGCCAAGTGTAGGATTGTTCACCCACCTACAGGGAACGTGAGCTGGGTTTAGACCGTCGTGAGACAGGTTAGTTTTACCGCCCGAACTCATAACCGAACTCATAACCCGAACCCATAACCGAACTCATAATTTTCAAGCAGTCGTGGCCAAGTGGTTAAGGTGTCTGATTAGAGATCAGATTTCAATAATAATCATATTTATATTTAAAACTTACAAATCCTAGTGGCTGTGACAATTTTGATTTGTTTCACCATTTACCATAATCTAGAAGGACATGATTAAAAGGACCAACCTGAATAAAACCATGGAAAGGAGGATGGTTCTCGGCTAGTATATGTTCTATTGCATAAGAGTCTTGATTGGAATGATTATTTTGATATAGCCTATTATGTTTAGTTCATAAAGGGAATTTTTATCACGATTACCAATACCTTAATTTAACAACGTGTCATAAAAAATTGGAAAGGAGTGTTTTTCAAAATGAGATCGATGCCGAAGGCCTCGACCGAGTCCTTTGATTTTGAATTGAAGTTATCAAGGATTTTACAATAGGTTGTATAGGTTGCATGAAGACTGGGCTGGGTAACTGTAGGACAGAGAAAAGTCAAGACAGATAGTCCAAGTAATTGAGAGGCAAATGTTTAAATGGCTGGGGCACGGGTAAATGGCAGGAGTATGCATGACTCTCTTATTGGACACCTACTTGTCAGGATAGTTTTTGGAAAGGCATGCCTGCCTAGAGTCTTAGGCATGCTGATCAAGAATTCAAAAAGAGGCAAACAAGGCACACCCGCATATGGTCTTAAGAAGAATTTAAAATTGACATAGGAACGTAAATTTGCTTGAAATAACAGGCAAACAATCGTTTAAAGCCATCTTTATCTTTCAAATGTTACCTATTCGTTGCCTAAGCTTAGCCCCACATTCTGAAAAAAATTTAAATTTTTCACAAATTTTTGAAATTTTTGGGTCACTTGCCTGAGACTCTGGGCGGGTGGGCGCCCCCAAATATTGTCCCAAATTCCTCTCTCAATTTAGCACTTGTTCACGGATGCCCAGCGTCTCCAATCACTTTCCCAATAGTATCTATTCATTGTCTCAGTTCAGTTTAGCAATCTGAGCCAATTTCCACTTTTTCAAGTTTAGGGTCACTTGCCTGAGACTCTGGGCAGGTGATGTGGGCACCTCCAAAAATTGTCCCAACTTCCTTTCTCGCCTTAGAATTTATTCACGGATACCTAAAAACCGTCAACGGTTAGACTGTTGCCCTAGTGGTAATCATGCCATGCTCTACACACATACCAACAATATTTTTTTTTTTTTCCATTTTCACATGGGGTCCCAATCTAGCTCATGTCCATCACTTTGCATTCAAGCATTGACAAATAAAGCCCAGATAGTCGGACCCCAACACTCCAATCTGAACACTGACTAAGAAACCAATTCTGAGCTAGTGAATTTCAACCATTCAGGCTGGTGGACTAAGACCCCAATTCTGAGCTAGTGGATTTCAACCATTCTGGCTGGTGGACTGAGACCCCAATTCTGAGCTAGTGGATTTCAACCATTCAGGTTGGTGGACTTAGCAGTTAGACTGTTGCCCTAGCGGTAACCATGCCATACGCTACACACATACCAACCATATTTTTTTTTTTTTATTTTCACATGGGGTCCCAATCTAGCCCATGTCCGTCGCTTAGCATTCATCTTACACACATAACAACAATATTTTTTTCCATTTTCTCATGGGGTCCCAATCTAGCTCATGTCCATCGCTTAGCATTCAGGCTTTGACAAATAAAGCCCATATAGTCAATTTTTGGGGGCTTCCAACCTGCCCAGAGTCCCAGACAAATGACCCAAAACTTGAAAAATTGAAATTTGCTTAGATTGCGGGACTGAGCTGTGCCAATGAATAGGTACTAGTCTGAAGGCACAAAACAAAAAAAAGAAAAAATTATTTTTCGGTCACTTGCCCGAGACTTTTGTTGGGTGGGCGCTAATTAAAATTTGCATTCTGAACCCCTGCCGATAATCCACTGACCATATATGAGGGGCTCACTATGCATTGAAAATAGTGAAAAATGAAATTTGCTCAGAATGGGCTGGACTGAGATGAGGCAATGAATAGATACTAATTAGGAAAGTGATTGGAGACGACGGGCACCCCCCCCCGCCTATCCTGAAGAGAGAAGCTTGAATGAAAAAAAAATTAATTTTTTTGGTCACTTGCCTGAGTCTCTGGGCAGGTGGGCGCCAATTAAAATTTGTATTCTAAACCCCTGCCGATAAGTCACAGACCACATATGAGGGGGTGTCTATAGAAAAGAAAAATTGAGCGTGATTGATGGAAGCGGTGGACATGGGCTACTCCAAGTGGATTTGGGTTAGCGACGGTTAGCGATGGAAGCGGTGGACTAAGACCCTAATTCTGAGCTAGGTGATTTCTACCATTCAGGCTGGTAGACTAAAACCCCAATTCTGAGCTAGTGGATTTGGGTTAGCGAAGGTTAGCGATGGAAGCGGTGGACTAAGACCCCAATTCTGAGCTAGGTGATTTCTACCATTCAGGCTGGTAGACTAAAACCCCAATTCTGAGCTAGTGGATTTGGGTTAGCAATGGTTAGCAATGGAAGCGGTGGACTAAGACCCCAATTTTGAGCTAGGTGATTTCAACCATTCAGGCTAGTAGACTAAAACCCCAATTGTGAGCTAGTGGATTTGGAAGCAATGGTTAGCGATAGAAGCGGTGGACTAAGACCCCAATTCTGAGCTAGGTGATTTCTACCATTCATTCTGGTAGACTAAGACCCCAATTCTGAGCTAGTGGATTTGATTTAGCGATGGTTAGTGATGGAAACGGTGGACAAAGACCCCAATTCTGAGCTAGGTGATTTCTACCATTCAGGCTGGTAGACTAAGACCCCAATTCTGAGCTATTGGATTTGGGATAGCGATAGTTAGCGATGGAAGCGGTGGACTAAGACCCCAATTCTGAAAAACTGTCCAAATTTTTTTAATAATTAATTAAAAATTTGCATCCTGAACCCCTGCCATTAATCCACAGACCTTATATGAGGGGGTCACTATAGGAAAGAAAAATTGAGCGTGATTGATGGAAGGGCAGATGGTTAGCGCTTGAGCAATGGTCTAGTCATTCACTACCTAAAGCTTCCGTTAACCACTGCTATTTTCAATCATTCAGGCTGGTGGACTAAGACCCCAATTCTGAGCTATTGGATTTCCACGATTCAGGCTGGTGGTCTAAGACCCCAATTCTGAGCTAGTGGATTTCCACCATTCAGGCTGGTGGACTGAGACCCCAATTCTGAGCTAGTGGATTTTTAACCATTCAGGCTTGTACACTGAGACCCCTATTCTGAAAATGTCCTAATTTTGTCAAAAACATAATTAAAAATTTGCATCCTGAACCCCTGCCGATAATCCACAGACCTTATATGAGGGGATACCTATAAAAAACAAAAATTGAGCGTGATTGATGGATGGAAACGGTGGACATGGTCTAGGCAAGATCCATGTCAAAATGAATCTATTGTTGGTTATTGGTGTAGCACATGGTAGCATCGCGCTTGAGCAACGGTCTTACCATTCACGGCCTTAAGCAACCGTGCACCTGTGATAGCTCTACCCAGTTGATGTGTGTGGAATTTGAAACCTCTAAAAAGGAAGGTGGACTAGCATGCCAGTGAAGGCCCATGGAGAGAGAGAGAGAGAGAGAGCCTATGTGCCTTTCATTTCTACTAGGGCTTGCTGGGTATGTTTTGGTCTGTTTTTTGTTACGGCAAGGCTCGCAGTAGTTAGACCAATTGGTCAGTCAGACTTTGACAGATCAAATCTGTTGCTTCTATCTTGAATTTAGAAGGCAAGTGAAAGTTTGACTCCAATATATGTGTCTTAAATTGGACTCGAATCCATATGAAGATGAGATGGCTTGTTGGTGTCAACCATTCAGGCTGCTTGACTAAGACCCCAATTCTGAAAATGTCCAAATTTGTTTAATAATTACTTAAAAATTTGCATTCTGAACCCCTGCCGATAATCCACAGACCTTATATGAGGGGGTCACTATAGAAAAGAAAAATGGAGCGTGATCGATGGAAGCGGTGGACATGGGTTACTGCAAGATCCATGTCAAAATGAATCTATGGTTGGGTATTGGTGTAGCGCATGGTAGCATCGCTAGAGCAACGATCCACTCGCTAGAGCAACGAATCACTCGCCCAATAAAGGAAATTTCTCTTGTGGAAGTGTGTAAAGGAAGAGTCTGTTTGAAATTGGCAAATGTAAGTTGGACCATCCAACTGCTACCAGCGAGAGGCCTTTTGGCGATTGTTAGTGCAAGCATAGTGGTTAGACCAATTGGTCAGTCAGACTTTGACAGATCAAATCTGTTGCTTCTATCTTGAATTTAGAAGGCAAGTGAAAGTTTGACTCCAATATATGTGTCTTAAATTGGACTCGAATCCATATGAAGATGAGATGGCTTGTTGGTGTCAACCATTCAGGCTGCTTGACTAAGACCCCAATTCTGAAAACGTCCAAATTTTGTTTAATAATTACTTAAAAATTTGCATTCTGAACCCCTGCCGATAATCCACAGACATTATGTGAGGGGGTCACTATAAAAAATAAAAATGGAGCGTGATTGATGGAAGCGGTGGGCATGGGCTACTGCAAGATCCATGTCAAAATGAATCTATTGTTGGGTATTGGTGTAGCACATGGTAGCATCGCTAGAGCGACGATCCTACCATTCACGGCCATAAGCATCCGTGAACCTATGTAGCTGTACCTAGTTGATGACAATTGAATTGAAATAGCGAGGAATGTGTACTGGGCTAGTATGCCAGGAGAGACCCCAAGGAAAGAGAGCCACTGTGCCCTTCATTCCCTCTAGGGCTTGTATGGTATGCCTAGCTCAATTGTTGTCATGGCAAGGCTTGATCAGTTGCACCAAAAGATGGCTTGAATCACTCGCCCAATAAAGGAAATTTCTCTTGTGGAAGTGTGTAAAGGAAGAGTCTGTTTGAAATTGGCGAATGTTAGTTGGACCATCCAACTGCTAACAGCGAGAGGCCTTGTGGCGATTGTTAGTGCAAGCATAGTGGTTTAGAATGCACTAGGATTGTACGAGGAATGCTTTCCAATGGGTTTGCGTTTCAAAAACACTATAAACTGATGGTGATTAAGAGTGATTTGGTTTTGAGCCACAGGGAATCACTATGATCTTAGCATCTGTTGAGCAAGACGAATCTTGGAAATTGTGGAATCCTTGATTCGGTAATGATTTTGGTACCATTAGAGCCTTTGACTATGGGATTAAGGGGTCTTGAAAGGAGGATGGCAATATAGCCGTACTCCTGGAGAGAAATCTCAATGGTTCACTGGGTTTCTAATGTGCCTGATGGTAACGTGAATGTGTTACCTGGTTGATCTTGCCAGTAGCATATACTTGTCTCAAAGATTAAACCATGCATGTCTAAGTACAAGCCCCCAGTGGGCGAAACCGCGAATGGCTCAATAAATCAGTTATGGTTCCTTAGATCGTACTATATCTTACTTGGATAACTGTGGTAATTCTAGAGCTAATACATGCACAATAGCCCCAACTTCACGGAAGGGGTGCTTTAATTAGATCAAGACCAATCGGGCTTCGGCTCGTCTCTTGGTGACTCTGAATATCTATAGCCAATCGCACGGTCTCGCACCGTTGACGTGTCTTTCAAATGTCTGCCTTATCAATTTTCGATGGTAGGCTATGCGCCTACCATGGTTGCAACGGGTAACGGGGAATCGGGGTTCGATTCCGGAGAGGGAGCCTGAGAAACGGCTACCACATCCAAGGAAGGCAGCAGGCGCGCAAATTACCCACTCCCAGCACGGGGAGGTAGTGACGAAAAATAACGATGCAGGACTCATCCGTGGCCCTGTGATTGGAATGAGTACACTTTAAATCCTTTAACGAGGATCCATTGGAGGGAAAGTCTGGTGCCAGCAGCCGTGGAAACTCCAGCTCCAATAGCGTATATTAAAGTTGCTGTGGTTAAAAAGCTCATAGTTAGATATGGGTCTCGGTCGGGTGGTGCCGCCACACGGTGGTCACTGCCTCGATCGGACAATTCATTGGATCTTTCGGGGTGCTCTTAACCGAGTGTCCTTGGTGGCCGATACGTTTACTTTGAACAAATTAGAGTGCTTAAAGCAGGTGCACAGCGCCTGAAAATCACAGCATGGGATGATGGAATAGGACCTCGGTCTTATTATGTTGGTTTTCTGGACTTGAGGTAATGGTTAACAGAGACAGACGAGGGCATTCGTACTGCGACGCTAGAGGTGAAATTCTTGAACCGTAGCAAGACGAACAACTGCGAAAGCATTTGCCAAGAATGTTTTCATTAATCAAGAACGAAAGTTAGCGGTTCGAAGGCGATTAGATACCGCCCTAGTTCTAACCATAAACGATGCCAACCAGCGATCCGCGGACGTTACTTGAATGACTCCGCGGGCAGCTTCTGGGAAACCAAAGTGTTTGGGTTCCGGGGGAAGTATGGTTGCAAAGCTGAAACTTAAAGGAATTGTCGGAAGGGCACCACCAGGAGTGGAGCCTGCGGCTTAATTTGACTCAACACGGGAAACCTCACCAGGCCCGGACACTGGAAGGATTGACAGATTGAGAGCTCTTTCTTGATTCAGTGGGTGGTGGTGCATGGCCGTTCTTAGTTGGTGGAGCGATTTGTCTGGTTAATTCCGATAACGAATGAGACTCTAGCCTGCTAAATAGACGATGGATCCTAGTGATGGATCGCTCTTCTTAGAGGGAAAAGTGGCGTCTAGCCATATGAGAGTGAGCAATAACAGGTCTGTGATGCCATTAGATGTCATGGTTAACAGAGACAGACGAGGGCATTCGTACTGCGACGCTAGAGGTGAAATTCTTGAACCGTAGCAAGACGAACAACTGCGAATGCATTTGCCAAGAATGTTTTCATTAATCAAGAACGAAAGTTGGAGGTTCGAAGGCGATTAGATACCGCCCTAGTTCTAACCATAAACGATGCCAACCAGCGATCCGCGGACGTTACTTGAATGACTCCGCGGGCAGCTTCTGGGAAACCAAAGTGTTTGGGTTCCGGGGGAAGTATGGTTGCAAAGCTGAAACTTAAAGGAATTGACGGAAGGGCACCACCAGGAGTGGAGCCTGCAGCTTAATTTGACTCAACACGGGAAACCTCACCAGGCCCGGACACTGGAAGGATTGACAGATTGAGAGCTCTTTCTTGATTCAGTGTCATAAGAGTCTTGATTGGAATGATTATTTTGATATAGCCTATTATGTTTAGTTCATAAAGGGAATTTTTATCACGATGACCAATACCTTAATTTAACATTATTTGAAAAAAAACTACGTTTTCTAAAGAGTTATAGAGGCTGAGTCACAAGTTCGAACCTTAAAACGTACAGGGATTAGAAGGTACAGCCCCCCACTTTCGCAGCCCCCCCCCCCCCCCGCTTTCGCAGCCTTTAAATAAAAAAAAATATTTTAAACTGAAAGTAAGGAGTGACATTAAAACTTAAAACGAACAGAAATTATTCCGTATATGAAAGGGGCTGTGCCCTCCTCAACGCCTCGCTCTTTACGCTAAAGTTTTTATTTAAAAAAAAAGAGTTGTGAGAAAGTCAAACTTTAGCGTAAAGAGCGAGGCGTTGAGAAGGGCACAGCCCCTTTGGAAAAAAAAAATTGTGTTGGTATGTGTAGAGCATGGCATGGTTACCACTAGGGCAACAGTCTAACCGTTGACGGTTTTAGGTATCCATTAATAAATTCTAAGGCGAGAAAGGAAGTTGGGACAATTTTTGGAGGTGCCCACCTCACCTGCCCGGAGTCTCAGGCAAGTGACCCTAAACTTGAAAAAGTCGAAATTGGCTCAGATTGCTAAACTGAGCTGAGACAATGAAAAGATACTATTGGGAAAGTGATTGTTACGCTGGGCATCCGTGAACAAGTGCTAAATTGAGAGGGGAAAATGAGAGGCGATCCAGGGGAATCCAACTGTCTAATTAAAACAAAGCATTGCAAAGGCGCCATTGCATGTTGACACATGTGATTTCTGCCCAGTGCTCTGAATTTCAAAGTGAAGAAATTCAACGAAGCGCGGGTAAACGGCGGGAGTAACTATGACTCTTCAAGTATCCAAGCCTTAAGAAGGTGGACCCCAATGTCTTGGTTATTCTGTTGAATGTCTTCTTGGTGCTTGGGAGGACGCCGACGTGCCTGAAACTATATAGAACATCACTGTTGCCAAAAGTACAGGGCAGCGGCTTACCTGTAAAGTCTAGACCAATTACTATAGCCAGCACTTTGCTGCGTCTATATACGAAAATTATTGTAAATAGGCTTAATGCCTCCGAGCTTTTGTGTGGGAGCCAAAGAGGTTTCGTGCGTAGACCTGGTTATTTCGAGAATATATGTACTGTCAGAGCTTTGATCAAGGAGGCACGCACTCAGGGAAGAACCATCTGCCTCGTTGCAGTGGATCTGTCCAAAGCGTTTGATACGGTGCAGCACTCAAGTGTGCTCCGGGCATTGAATCGTTTCTCTGCGAGCGACAAACTGGCCCGTGTGATTGCCGACCTATATTCAGATGTGTCTACACAGCTGAAAGTAGGGAGGGAAGAGCTAGGTCACATTCAGATGAGAGTTGGAGTTAAGCACGGGGACCCTCTGAGTCCAACGCTGTTTAACATGGTTATAGACGAGTTCCTTGCCGCAGTGAATCGAAGTGCAACCGTTGCTAAGGCACCAGGTTCAATTATTGCGGAGTGAAAGTTGCAGTGATTGGGTACGCTGATGACTTGTTGTTAATTGCGGAGTCGCACCATGGAGCGCAAACGTTAATAGAGGGGTTGTCCAATTTTTGCAGGCGCCGGCACCTGCGGATCAACCCCGGTAAATGTCAATCGTTGTGCCTAGAATGGCAGGGTAAAGCTAAGAGCCACAAAGTCTTGGGAGATGTCATTCTTTTCAAGCGTACAGAGGAGGAGTCTCTTGTTGAGGAAGGACCCGTAGGTATTCCAGCCGTAGGGGCATCTGGTACTCTGAGTTATCTTGGGGTCCAGATACGGCCGGATGGGAGCTGTTTAACCAATGTTGCCGATGTCAAGTCCTCGCTAGCGAGACTAGAGAGGGCCCCCCTTAAGGGGGCGCAGAAGATTAAGTTGGCGAAACTTCTGGCTGATCGTCACTTCTATAAAATCTCTGCGGCTGACCCCATCATCTGTCGGCTAGGGCGGTGCGATAGAACGTTATGTTCTTTTGCCAAGAGGGTCTTGCACCTTCCAAAATCGACCGCTACCAGTTTCCTATAGACCAAGACCAGGGACGGGGGCCTTGGCCTCCCCTGTATTCTCGAAAAGGTGATGACGTTTCTGGAGGGTCAGTTTCGTAAGCTTCGGACCTCCTCAGACTTGTGGATCATTGCACTTAGTAAAACCCAGTTGGTGGAACGATTGCAGAGCCGATGTGATAAATTTAAGACACGAAAAATTCAAAATGAGTTTTCCCTAACATGGCAGGGTCATGGGGCGAACTCATTCAAAGCGAACCCAATCGCCAACTTCTGGCTTCCAAGCCAGACCCCGTTCTTTAAGGGGCGACTCTATAACCATGCGATTCAGTTGCGGACTCAGTTATATCCCACCAGAAGAACCCAGTACAACTCCAACCCTTTGACGAATATATGCAGGCACGGATGCCCTTCGCAGGAGACTATTCAACATGTCCTACAATCCTGCGTGTAAGTCCATGGGGCCCGAGTCAAACGGCATGACTCCATGGTCAATTCTCTGATAGAGCGTGTTAAAGGATGCAACTTAAGGAATATACACGAAACATATTTGACTCATGGCACACAAAGGCTCAAGCCGGATCTCGTAATTGTTAAGTTAGGTGTGGCCTACATTGCGGATGTTACGGTGGATTACGGTCACCCCTCGGTATTTAATAGAGCAGCTGAAGAAAAGATACGAAAGTATGGCGTACTTACTCCTGAGGATATGCCCTCTGACTTAGGCGAAATTTCCAGGCTTGAGGTCGTCCCTGTTGTACTTGGGGCTCTGGGAGGCTGGAGAAGTTCCAACTCGAAGATTAACAAGATTCTTGGTATATGACATAGCTTCGCCAAGGTTAACATCATCCGGGTAATTAAAGCGAGCATATTGATGTTGAGGTTACATAGTAGCCTTCAGACCTCACGAAACGGCAATGGTAACAATGCATTAACCCTCACCAGTAGAAGTGCTTTACGTCGGAGGAATTTAGTAGTATGTGGTAATCAATTGAATGTGTGCTCCAGTAGTGTTGTTAACGCAGATGTATTGACCTATGCAGTTACGGCCCCTGGCCAGTCCAGGTAATGGGGGACTGACCAGGGGATGTCGCGTTCGGCAAGTGCTCCGCACGGGGGCTAGAGACTCGGGTTAAACCACAACGACAGATGATTTCGGTTCGCGAAAATTCCTGGATGTTGGACGGACTTGTTCCTATGGACATGCTCCGCTAAACCCAACAAGCCAGTTATAAGTTTGCTTCACTCCCATATACGGGACCGTCCAAAGGTAGGGCTGGATCTCTTCGGTGGTTATGGACGGGTGCCTATGGCAGATGTGGGACTGCTCTGTCGGGGCAGATTGCCTTCTCTCAGAAGAGGTTGGGGAGGTCTGGTTAGTAGGTTCGGCCTCAACAGACAAGAACCGCCCAAGACGCTGGGACTGAGACGAGATGGACCACAGGCAGGGTCCCTATGGCCAAGCCCGTAGCCAGGACGGGTCTGTATGTGGAAACATGGGTGCTGGAAGGTTATACTGGAATCTGGCTTCCGGAGAGTGGAGTTGCCAGGGTTGGTCTGCTTATCAGGTCTTCAGTGGCATCTCACCTAACCGGTGGCTTTGTAAGGCTTCTTCTCAAAAGAATTTTGAATTTTTCCTTTCCTATCTTTGTTCTTTTCCAAATAAACGTTAGTACGTTACAGTCTACTCCCCTTATGGGATTGGGCTGATCAGGACCGATTGGGGCCACTAGGTTGGCAATGGGCAGTGAAAACCCGTTGTCAACCCAGACCGGCCGGCATTTTAACCCTCATAAGGCTGAGTTGAGAACCTGCGCAGGGTGAGCTCACTCCTTAGTTAGAAGGAGTGAGTCTAGAGATTGGAGCCTTCGGGCTGTATGGTTGAGTACAGGTGCGTGGGTACTCTCTCCTCCTAGTTGTAGCTTATGTTCTAGGACCAAGGTTGCGGCCAGGAGACAAATGATAACGCAAAAATAGCCAAATGCCTCGTCATCTAAATTAGTGACGCGCACGAATGAATTAACGAGATTCCCACTGTCCCTATGTACTGTCTAGCGAACCAACTGCCAGGGGAACGGGCCTGGTAACGTCTGCGGGGAAAGAATACCCTGTTGAGCTTGGCTCTAGTTCGGCATTGTGGAGTGACATGAGAGGTGTAGCATAAGTGGGAGATGGTAACTTCGGCAATGAAATACCACTACTTTCATGGTCGCTTCACTTACTCAGTGAAGCGGAGGCAAGGCCCTTTGGGGACTTGTTTGTGGTGTCAAGGGAGTCCAACAGCGGTGGCGCTCTTGATCCGTGCTGAAGACAGTGCCAGATGGGGAGTTTGACTGGGGCGGTACATCTGTCAAATGATAACGCAGGTGTCCTAAGGCCAGCTCGGGGAGGACAGAAACCTCCCGTAGAGGAAAAGGGCAAATGCTGGCTTGATCCCGACTTTCAGTACGAGTACGGACTGCGAAAGCATGGCCTATCGATCCTTTTGGCTTTAAGAGTTTTAAGCAAGATGTGTCAGAAGAGTTACCACAGGGATAACTGGCTTGTGGTGGCCAAGCGTTCATAGCGACGTCGCTTTTTGATCCTTCGATGTCGGCTCTTCCTATCATTGCGAAGCAGTATTCGCCAAGTGTAGGATTGTTCACCCACCTACAGGGAACGTGAGCTGGGTTTAGACCGTCGTGAGACAGGTTAGTTTTACCCTACAGACGTTCAAAGCCGTTGCTATAGTAATCCTGCGAAGTACGAGAGGAACCGCAGGTTCGGACATTTGGTTTTGCACTTGGTCGAACGGACAATGGTGCGAGGCTACGTCCGAGTCATTATACCCGAAAGCCTCTGAAGGTAGAATCTGTGCTGGAGTTCACAATGGTACCGTGCGTTCGGACTCACTGGTGGCTAAACGTAACCTGGTCCTTTAGCTTTTAGCAATGAGTGCTAGTGCTTCGGAGCCAAGGTTCAGCGGTTGCTTGCCCTCGGGAGACGGCGACAGGGTAGCTTCACCGTCGAATAAATCAAAAATTCCATAAGGTCGAATGCCAAAATCACTTGTACACGACTTGGGTACCAGCCGGGGTGTTGTAAACGGTAGAGCAGTAATTTACACTGAGATCTGCTGAGACTAAGCCTACGACCGGGAGATTTGTTGGTCGTAAGGGATTATTGTGTATCGAGAGTAAAAAGGGTGGAGTATAAAGTACTCAAAAATGAAGGGGAGTCATTCTAAACCCATTGTATGGGTAGCGGAAATTAGGATGACTCGGAGAGAGTGTCTAGACTCGTTGAATCTCTTGACACGGGCAGTTGAACGGGAATAAAAACTATTCCGTTTTCTGTCTCTATGTGTTTGCCAAGCCCAGACAGTAATTTTGGTCTTTTTTTGAGACCTAAGCGGGTGCCCTTCGGGCACCCGCACTTTAAATTGAATCAGGCAAATTGTATTAAGTGAAGTCTTTGGTTTTAGAGTCCAAGCGTGTTTGGAAAGGAGGATGGTTCTTGGCTAGTATATGTTCTATTGGATAAGAGTCTTGATTGGAATGATTATTTTGATATAGCCTATTATGTTTAGTTCATAAAGAGAATTTTTATCACGATTACCAATACCTTAATTTAACATTAAAACATGATATTATACATTTACCCTGAATTAAACTGAAAACAACGTATCATAATAAATTAAGAACTCAATAATAACCATATCTATATTAAAAACTTATAACTTTCAAGCGGTCGTGGCCGAGTGGTTAAGGCGTCTGATTAGAAATCAGATGTCAATAATAATCATATTTATATTTAAAACTTACAAATCCTAGTGGTTGTGACAATTTTGATTTGTTTCACCATTTACCATAATCTAGAAGGACATGGTCAAAAGGACCAACCTTGATAAAACCATGAAAAGGGGGATGGTTCTCAGCTAGTATATGTTCTATTGCATAAGAGTCTTGATTGGAATGATTATTTTGATATAGCCTATTATGTTTAGTTCATAAAGAGAATTTTTATCAAGATTACCTATACCTTAATTTAGTATTAAAAATGATACATATACCCTGAATTAAGCTGAAAACAACGTATCGTAAAAAATTAGGAATTCAATAATAACCATATCTATATTAAAAACTTATAACTTTCAAGCGGTCGTGGCCGAGTGGTTAAGGCGTATGACTAAACATCATATTCACTTTGGGAGCGTAGGTTCGAATCCTACCGACTGCGAAAATTTTTATCTGTTTAACCATTTACCACGATCTAGAAGGAAATGATTGGTTAGCATATTTACTGTTGTATAAGAGAGTGGATTGGAATAATTATTTTGTTATAGCCTATTTTGTTTATTTCCTAAAGGGGATTTCTTTTCAAGATTACTAAGGCCTTAATTTAATACTTTTATAAAATAATATTATACCTATACCCTGAATTAAATTGGTAATCTTGATAAAAATTCCCTTTATGAACAAAACATAATAGGCTATATAAAAATAATCATTCCAATCAAGACTCTTATGCAATAGGACATATACTAACCAAGAATCATCCCCCTTTTAATGGTTTTATCAAGGTTGGTCCTTTTGATCATGTCCTTCTAGATTAAAACACCAACCCAGACATGTAAACAAATAGAATCAACCACATAAACAGAGAAAGACAGACACTTTAAACATTCTAACCAACAATGACAAATATTTGGACTTGCAAACTTCGGTTACTCATAACCGAACTCATAATTTTCAAGCAGTCGTGGCCAAGTGGTTAAGGTGTCTGATTAGAGATCAGATTTCAATAATAATCATATTTATATTTAAAACTTACAAATCCTAGTGGCTGTGACAATTTTGATTTGTTTCACCATTTACCATAATCTAGAAGGACATGATTAAAAGGAGGACCAACCTGAATAAAACCATGGAAAGGAGGATGGTTCTCGGCTAGTATATGTTCTATTGCATAAGAGTCTTGATTGGAATGATTATTTTGATATAGCCTATTATGTTTAGTTCATAAAGGGAATTTTTATCACGATTACCAATACCTTAATTTAACATTAAAACATGATATTATACATATACCCTGAATTAAACTGAAAAACAACGTGTCATAAAAAATTGGAAAGGAGTGTTTTTCAAAATTAGATCGATGCCGAAGGCCTCGACCGAGTCCTTTGATTTTGAATTGAAGTTATCAAGGATTTTACAATAGGTTGTATAGGTTGCATCAAGACTGGGCTGGGTAACTGTAGGACAGAGAAAAGTCAAGACAGATAGTCCAAGTAATTGAGAGGCAAATGTTTAAATGGCTGGGGCACGGGTAAATGGCAGGAGTATGCATGACTCTCTTATTGGACACCTACTTGTCAGGTTAGTTTTTGGAAAGGCATGCCTGCCTAGAGTCTTAGGCATGCTGATCAAGAATTCAAAAAGAGGCAAACAAGGCACACCCGCCTATGGTCTTAAGAAGAATTTAAAATTGACATAGGAACGTAAATTTGCTTGAAATAACAGGCAAACAATCGTTTAAAGCCATCTTTATCTTTCAAATAGTACCTATTCGTTGCCTAAGCTTAGCCCCACATTCTGAAAAAAAATTTAAATTTTTCACAAATTTTTGAAATTTTTGGGTCACTTGCCTGAGACTCTGGGCGGGTGGGCGCCCCCGAATATTGTCCCAAATTCCTCTCTCAATTTAGCACTTGTTCAAGGATGCCCAGCGTCTCCAATCACTTTCCCAATAGTATCTATTCATTGTCTCAGTTCAGTTTAGCAATCTGAGCCAATTTCCACTTTTTCAAGTTTAGGGTCACTTGCCTGAGACTCTGGGCAGGTGAGGTGGGCACCTCCAAAAATTGTCCCAACTTCCTTTCTCGCCTTAGAATTTATTCACGGATACCTAAAACCGTCAACGGTTAGACTGTTGCCCTAGTGGTAATCATGCCATGCTCTACACACATACCAACAATATTTTTTTTTTCCATTTTCACATGGGGTCCCAATCTAGCTCATGTCCATCACTTTGCATTCAAGCATTGACAAATAAAGCCCAGATAGTCGGACCCCAACACTCCAATCTGAACACTGACTAAGAAACCAATTCTGAGCTAGTGAATTTCAACCATTCAGGCTGGTGGACTAAGACCCCAATTCTGAGCAAGTGGATTTCCACCATTCAGGCTGGTGGACTAAGACCCCAATTCTGAGCTAGTGGATTTCAACCATTCTGGCTGGTGGACTGAGACCCCAATTCTGAGCTAGTGGATTTCAACCATTCAGGTTGGTGGACTTAGCAGTTAGACTGTTGCCCTAGCGGTAACCATGCCATACGCTACACACATACCAACCATAGTTTTTTTTTTTTATTTTCACATGGGGTCCCAATCTAGCCCATGTCCGTCGCTTAGCATTCATCTTACACACATAACAACAATATTTTTTTCCATTTTCTCATGGGGTCCCAATCTAGCTCATGTCCATCGCTTAGCATTCAGGCTTTGACAAATAAAGCCCATATAGTCAATTTTTGGGGGCTTCCAACCTGCCCAGAGTCCCAGACAAATGACCCAAAACTTGAAAAATTGAAATTTGCTTAGATTGCGGGACTGAGCTGTGCCAATGAATAGGTACTAGTCTGAGGCACAAACAAAAAAAAAAAAAAAAAATTATTTTTCGGTCACTTGCCCGAGACTTTTGTTGGGTGGGCGCTAATTAAAATTTGCATTCTGAACCCCTGCCGATAATCCACTGACCATATATGAGGGGCTCACTATGCATTGAAAATAGTGAAAAATGAAATTTGCTCAGAATGGGCTGGACTGAGATGAGGCAATGAATAGATACTAATTAGGAAAGTGATTGGAGACGACGGGCACCCCCTCCCCGCCTATCCTGAAGAGAGAAGCTTGAATGAAAAAAAAATTAATTTTTTTGGTCACTTGCCTGAGTCTCTGGGCAGGTGGGCGCCAATTAAAATTTGTATTCTAAACCCCTGCCGATAAGCCACAGACCACATATGAGGGGGTGTCTATAGAAAAGAAAAATTGAGCGTGATTGATGGAAGCGGTGGACATGGGCTACTCCAAGTGGATTTGGGTTAGCGACGGTTAGCGATGGAAGCGGTGGACTAAGACCCTAATTCTGAGCTAGGTGATTTCTACCATTCAGGCTGGTAGACTAAAACCCCAATTCTGAGCTAGTGGATTTGGGTTAGCGACGGTTAGCGATGGAAGCGGTGGACTAAGACCCCAATTCTGAGCTAGGTGATTTCTACCATTCAGGCTGGTAGACTAAAACCCCAATTCTGAGCTAGTGGATTTGGGTTAGCAATGGTTAGCAATGGAAGCGGTGGACTAAGACCCCAATTTTGAGCTAGGTGATTTCAACCATTCAGGCTAGTAGACTAAAACCCCAATTGTGAGCTAGTGGATTTGGAAGCAATGGTTAGCGATGGAAGCGGTGGACTAAGACCCCAATTCTGAGCTAGGTGATTTCTACCATTCATTCTGGTAGACTAAGACCCCAATTCTGAGCTAGTGGATTTGATTTAGCGATGGTTAGTGATGGAAACGGTGGACTAAGACCCCAATTCTGAGCTAGGTGATTTCTACCATTCAGGCTGGTAGACTAAGACCCCAATTCTGAGCTATTGGATTTGGGATAGCGATAGTTAGCGATGGAAGCGGTGGACTAAGACCCCAATTCTGAGCTAAGTGATTTCTACCATTCAGGCTGGTAAACTAAGACCCCAATTCTTAGCTAGTGGATTTGGGTTAGCGATGGTTAGCGATGGAAGCGGTGGACTAAGACCCCAATTCTGAGCTAGGTGATTTCTACCATTCAGGCTGGTAGACTAAGACCCCAATTCTGAGCTAGTGGATTTGGGTTAGCGATGGTTAGCGATGGAAGCGGTGTGTGTGCGTGTGGGGATTATCCGCCGCTGAGTGTATGGTATGAGATGAGATGGCTAGTGGATTTCAACCATTCAGGCTGGTGGGACTGAGAGACCCCAATTCTGAAAACTGTCCAAATTTTTTTTAATAATTAATTAAAAATTTGCATCCTGAACCCCTGCCATTAATCCACAGACCTTATATGAGGGGGTCACTATAGGAAAGAAAAATTGAGCGTGATTGATGGAAGGGCAGATGGTTAGCGCTTGAGCAATGGTTCTTAGTCATTCACTACCTAAAGCTTCCGTTAACCACTGCTATTTTCAATCATTCAGGCTGGTGGACTAAGACCCCAATTCTGAGCTATTGGATTTCCACGATTCAGGCTGGTGGTCTAAGACCCCAATTCTGAGCTAGTGGATTTCCACCATTCAGGCTGGTGGACTGAGACCCCATTCTGAGCTAGTGGATTTTTAACCATTCAGGCTTGTACACTGAGACCCCTATTCTGAAAATGTCCTAATTTTGTCAAAAAACATAATTAAAAATTTGCATCCTGAACCCCTGCCGATAATCCACAGACCTTATATGAGGGGATACCTATAAAAAACAAAAATTGAGCGTGATTGATGGATGGAACGGTGGACATGGTCTAGGCAAGATCCATGTCAAAATGAATCTATTGTTGGTTATTGGTGTAGCACATGGTAGCATCGCGCTTGAGCAACGGTCTTACCATTCACGGCCTTAAGCAACCGTGCACCTGTGATAGCTCTACCCAGTTGATGTGTGTGGAATTTGAAACCTCTAAAAAGGAAGGTGGACTAGCATGCCAGTGAAGGCCCATGGAGAGAGAGAGAGAGAGAGCCTATGTGCCTTTCATTTCTACTAGGGCTTGTTGGGTATGTTTTGGTCTGTTTTTTGTTACGGCAAGGCTCGCAGTAGTTAGACCAATTGGTCAGTCAGACTTTGACAGATCAAATCTGTTGCTTCTATCTTGAATTTAGAAGGCAAGTGAAAGTTTGACTCCAATATATGTGTCTTAAATTGGACTCGAATCCATATGAAGATGAGATGGCTTGTTGGTGTCAACCATTCAGGCTGCTTGACTAAGACCCCAATTCTGAAAATGTCCAAATTTTGTTTAATAATTACTTAAAAATTTGCATTCTGAACCCCTGCCGATAATCCACAGACCTTATATGAGGGGTCACTATAGAAAAGAAAAATGGAGCGTGATTGATGGAAGCGGTGGACATGGGTTACTGCAAGATCCATGTCAAAATGAATCTATTGTTGGGTATTGGTGTAGCGCATGGTAGCATCGCTAGAGCAACGATCCACTCGCTAGAGCAACGAATCACTCGCCCAATAAAGGAAATTTCTCTTGTGGAAGTGTGTAAAGGAAGAGTCTGTTTGAAATTGGCAAATGTAAGTTGGACCATCCAACTGCTACCAGCGAGAGGCCTTTTGGCGATTGTTAGTGCAAGCATAGTGGTTAGACCAATTGGTCAGTCAGACTTTGACAGATCAAATCTGTTGCTTCTATCTTGAATTTAGAAGGCAAGTGAAAGTTTGACTCCAATATATGTGTCTTAAATTGGACTCGAATCCATATGAAGATGAGATGGCTTGTTGGTGTCAACCATTCAGGCTGCTTGACTAAGACCCCAATTCTGAAAATGTCCAAATTTTGTTTAATAATTACTTAAAAATTTGCATTCTGAACCCCTGCCGATAATCCACAGACATTATGTGAGGGGGGCACTATAGAAAATAAAAATGGAGCGTGATTGATGGAAGCGGTGGGCATGGGCTACTGCAAGATCCATGTCAAAATGAATCTATTGTTGGGTATTGGTGTAGCACATGGTAGCATCGCTAGAGCAACGATCCTACCATTCACGGCCATAAGCATCCGTGAACCTATGTAGCTGTACCTAGTTGATGACAATTGAATTGAAATAGCGAGGAATTTGTACTGGGCTAGTATGCCAGGAGAGACCCCAAGGAAAGAGAGCCACTGTGCCCTTCATTCCCTTTAGGGCTTGTATGGTATGCCTAGCTCAATTGTTGTCACGGCAAGCTTGATCAGTTGCACCAAAAGATGGCTTGAATCACTCGCCCAATAAAGGAAATTTCTCTTGTGGAAGTGTGTAAAGGAAGAGTCTGTTTGAAATTGGCGAATGTTAGTTGGACCATCCAACTGCTAACAGCGAGAGGCCTTTTGGCGATTGTTAGTGCAAGCATAGTGGTTTCGAATGCACTAGGATTGCACGAGGAATGCTTTCCAATGGGTTTGCGTTTCAAAAACACTATAAACTGATGGTGGTTAAGAGTGATTTGGTTTTGAGCCACAGGGAATCACTATGATCTTAGCATCTGTTGAGCAAGACGAATCTTGGAAATTGTGGAATCCTTGATTCGGTAATGATTTTGGTACCATTAGAGCCTTTGACTATGGGATTAAGGGGTCTTGAAAGGAGGATGGCAATATAGCCGTACTCCTGGAGAGAAATCTCAATGGTTCACTGGGTTTCTAATGTGCCTGATGGTAACGTGAATGTGTTACCTGGTTGATCCTGCCAGTAGCATATACTTGTCTCAAAGATTAAACCATGCATGTCTAAGTACAAGCCCCCAGTGGGCGAACCGCGAATGGCTCAATAAATCAGTTATGGTTCCTTAGATCGTACTATATCTTACTTGGATAACTGTGGTAATTCTAGAGCTAATACATGCACAATAGCCCCAACTTCACGGAAGGGGTGCTTTAATTAGATCAAGACCAATCGGGCTTCGGCTCGTCTCTTGGTGACTCTGAATATCTATAGCCGATCGCACGGTCTCGCACCGTTGACGTGTCTTTCAAATGTCTGCCTTATCAATTTTCGATGGTAGGCTATGCGCCTACCATGGTTGCAACGGGTAACGGGGAATCGGGGTTCGATTCCGGAGAGGGAGCCTGAGAAACGGCTACCACATCCAAGGAAGGCAGCAGGCGCGCAAATTACCCACTCCCAGCACGGGGAGGTAGTGACGAAAAATAACGATGCAGGACTCATCCGTGGCCCTGTGATTGGAATGAGTACACTTTAAATCCTTTAACGAGGATCCATTGGAGGGAAAGTCTGGTGCCAGCAGCCGCGGAAACTCCAGCTCCAATAGCGTATATTAAAGTTGCTGTGGTTAAAAAGCTCATAGTTAGATATGGGTCTCGGTCGGGTGGTGCCGCCACACGGTGGTCACTGCCTCGATCGGACAATTCATTGGATCTTTCGGGGTGCTCTTAACCGAGTGTCCTTGGTGGCCGATACGTTTACTTTGAACAAATTAGAGTGCTTAAAGCAGGTGCACAGCGCCCGAAAATCACAGCATGGAATGATGGAATAGGACCTCGGTCTTATTATGTTGGTTTTCGGACTTGAGGTAATGGTTAACAGAGACAGACGAGGGCATCGTACTGCGACGCTAGAGGTGAAATTCTTGAACCGTAGCAAGACGAACAACTGCGAAAGCATTTGCCAAGAATGTTTTCATTAATCAAGAACGAAAGTTTTAGAGGTTCGAAGGCGATTAGATACCGCCCTAGTTCTAACCATAAACG
The DNA here is from genome assembly GCA_027921565.1 of Artemia sinica. NCBI lineage: Eukaryota > Metazoa > Arthropoda > Branchiopoda > Anostraca > Artemiidae > Artemia > Artemia sinica. The sequence goes on along the minus strand of JAPEVW010000517.1, from coordinate 17,368 downwards.
ATGCCAACCAGCGATCCGCGGACGTTACTTGAATGACTCCGCGGGCAGCTTCTGGGAAACCAAAGTGTTTGGGTTCCGGGGGAAGTATGGTTGCAAAGCTGAAACTTAAAGGAATTGTCGGAAGGGCACCACCAGGAGTGGAGCCTGCGGCTTAATTTGACTCAACACGGGAAACCTCACCAGGCCCGGACACTGGAAGGATTGACAGATTGAGAGCTCTTTCTTGATTCAGTGGGTGGTGGTGCATGGCCGTTCTTAGTTGGTGGAGCGATTTGTCTGGTTAATTCCGATAAAACGAATGAGACTCTAGCCTGCTAAATAGACGATGGATCCTAGTGATGGATCGCTCTTCTTAGAGGGAAAAGTGGCGTCTAGCCATATGAGAGTGAGCAATAACAGGTCTGTGATGCCATTAGATGTCATGGTTAACAGAGACAGACGAGGGCATTCGTACTGCGACGCTAGAGGTGAAATTCTTGAACCGTAGCAAGAAGAACAACTGCGAATGCATTTGCCAAGAATGTTTTCATTAATCAAGAACGAAAGTTAGAGGTTCGAAGGCGATTAGATACCGCCCTAGTTCTAACCATAAACGATGCCAACCAGCGATCCGCGGACGTTACTTGAATGACTCCGCGGGCAGCTTCTGGGAAACCAAAGTGTTTGGTTCCGGGGGGAAGTATGGTTGCAAAGCTGAAACTTAAAGGAATTGACGGAAGGGCACCACCAGGAGTGGAGCCTGCAGCTTAAGTTTTGACTCAACACGGGAAACCTCACCAGGCCCGGACACTGGAAGGATTGACAGATTGAGAGCTCTTTCTTGATTCAGTGTCATAAGAGTCTTGATTGGAATGATTATTTTGATATAGCCTATTATGTTTAGTTCATAAAGGGAATTTTTATCACGATGACCAATACCTTAATTTAACATTATTTGAAAAAAAAAACTACGTTTTCTAAAGAGTTATAGAGGCTGAGTCACAAGTTCGAACCTTAAACGTACAGGGATTAGAAGGTACAGCCCCCCACTTTCGCAGCCCCCCCCCCCCCGCTTTCGCAGCCTTTAAATAAAAAAAATATTTTAAACTGAAAGTAAGGAGTGACCTTAAAACTTAAAACGAACAGAAATTATTCCGTATATGAAAGGGGCTGTGCCCTCCTCAACGCCTCGCTCTTTACGCTAAAGTTTTTATTTAAAAAAAAAAAGAGTTGTGAGAAAGTCAAACTTTAGCGTAAAGAGCGAGGCGTTGAGAAGGGCACAGCCCCTTTGGAAAAAAAAATATTGTTGGTATGTGTGTAGAGCATGGCATGGTTACCACTAGGGCAACAGTCTAACCGTTGACGGTTTTAGGTATCCATTAATAAATTCTAAGGCGAGAAAGGAAGTTGGGACAATTTTTGGAGGTGCCCACCTCACCTGCCCGGAGTCTCAGGCAAGTGACCCTAAACTTGAAAAAGTCGAAATTGGCTCAGATTGCTAAACTGAGCTGAGACAATGAAAAGATACTATTGGGAAAGTGATTGGTTACGCTGGGCATCCGTGAACAAGTGCTAAATTGAGAGGGGAAAATGAGAGGCGATCCAGGGGAATCCAACTGTCTAATTAAAACAAAGCATTGCAAAGGCGCCATTGCATGTTGACACAATGTGATTTCTGCCCAGTGCTCTGAATGTCAAAGTGAAGAAATTCAACGAAGCGCGGGTAAACGGCGGGGAGTAACTATGACTCTTCAAGTATCCAAGCCTTAAGAAGGTGGACCCCAATGTCTTGGTTATTCTGTTGAATGTCTTCTTGGTGCTTGGGAGGACGCCGACGTGCCTGAAACTATATAGAACATCACTGTTGCCAAAAGTACAGGGCAGCGGCTTACCTGTAAGTCTAGACCAATTACTATAGCCAGCACTTTGCTGCGTCTATATACGAAAATTATTGTAAATAGGCTTAATGCCTCCGAGCTTTTGTGTGGGAGCCAAAGAGGTTTCGTGCGTAGACCTGGTTATTTCGAGAATATATGTACTGTCAGAGCTTTGATCAAGGAGGCACGCACTCAGGGAAGAACCATCTGCCTCGTTGCAGTGGATCTGTCCAAAGCGTTTGATACGGTGCAGCACTCAAGTGTGCTCCGGGCATTGAATCGTTTCTCTGCGAGCGGCGACAAACTGGCCCGTGTGATTGCCGACCTATATTCAGATGTGTCTACACAGCTGAAAGTAGGAAGGGAAGAGCTAGGTCACATTCAGATGAGAGTTGGAGTTAAGCACGGGGACCCTCTGAGTCCAACGCTGTTTAACATGGTTATAGACGAGTTCCTTGCCGCAGTGAATCGAAGTGCAACCGTTGCTAAGGCACCAGGATTCAATTATTGCGGAGTGAAAGTTGCAGTGATTGGGTACGCTGATGACTTGTTGTTAATTGCGGAGTCGCACCATGGAGCGCAAACGTTAATAGAGGGGTTGTCCAATTTTTGCAGGTGCCGGCACCTGCGGATCAACCCCGGTAAATGTCAATCGTTGTGCCTAGAATGGCAGGGTAAAGCTAAGAGCCACAAAGTCTTGGGAGATGTCATTCTTTTCAAGCGTACAGAGGAGGAGTCTCTTGTTGAGGAAGGACCCGTAGGTATTCAGCCGTAGGGGCATCTGGTACTCTGAGTTATCTTGGGGTCCAGATACGGCCGGATGGGAGCTGTTTAACCAATGTTGCCGATGTCAAGTCCTCGCTAGCGAGACTAGAGAGGGCCCCCCTTAAGGGGGCGCAGAAGATTAAGTTGGCGAAACTTCTGGTTGATCGTCACTTCTATAAAATCTCTGCGGCTGACCCCATCATCTGTCGGCTAGGGCGGTGCGATAGAACGCTGTGTTCTTTTGCCAAGAGGGTCTTGCACCTTCCAAAATTGACCGCTACCAGTTTCCTATAGACCAAGACCAGGGACGGGGGCCTTGGCCTCCCCTGTATTCTCGAAAAGGTGATGACGTTTCTGGAGGGTCAGTTTCGTAAGCTTCGGACCTCCTCAGACTTGTGGATCATTGCACTTAGTAAAACCCAGTTGGTGGAAACGATTGCAGAGCCGATGTGATAAATTTAAGACACGAAAATTGCAAAATGAGTTTTCCCTAACATGGCAGGGGGTCATGGGGCGAACTCATTCAAAGCGAACCCAATCGCCAACTTCTGCTTCCCAGAGCAGACCCCGTTCTTTAAGGGGCGACTCTATAACCATGCGATTCAGTTGCGGACTCATTTATTCCCACCAGAAGAACCAGTACAACTCCAACCTTTGACGAATTTATTTCAGGCACGGATGCCCTTCGCAGGAGACTATTCAACATTTTCTTACAATCTGTGTGTAAGTCCACGGGGCCCGAGTCAAAACGGCTTTCCATGGTCAATTCTCTGATTTTTGCGGTTTAAGGATGCAACTCAAGGAATATACACGAAACATTTGACTCATGGCACACAAAGGCTCAAGCCGAGATCTCGTCTGTGTTAAGTTAGGTGTGGTCCTACTTTGATTCGGATTTTTACGGTTTTTTCGGTCACCCCTCGGATTTTTAATAGATCTTGCAGCTGAAGAAAAGATACGAAAGTATGGCGTACTTACTTCCTGAGGATATGCCCTTTGTTTTAGGCGAAATTTCCAGGCTTGAGGTCGTCCTACTTGTTTTTTACTTTTCCTGTGTTTTACGGGGAGGTTTTTCCAATTCGAAGATGCTATTCTTTATTTTCTGGTACGTATTACATTTTTTTCGTTTTTTTGTTAACTTTCATCCGGGTAATTAAAGCGAGCTTATTGATGTTGAGGTTACATAGTAGGAGCCTTCTTTTTTTTCACGACGAAACGGGCAATGGTAAACGAATGCATTAACCCTCATTTTTTTTCTTTTTGCTTTTACGTCGGGGCATTTAGTCTTTTATGTGGTAATCAATTGAATTTTTTCTCAGTCGTGTTTAACGGCAGATTTATTGACTTTTTTTGATTTTTTCTTTTTATCATTTTGGCCATGTCCAGGTAATGTTGGGACGGACCAGGAGTGTCTGCCGTTTTTTGAGCGCTCCGCGAGGGGGTTAGAGACTCGGGGTTAAGACCACGAAACGACAGATGATCTCGGTTCGCATTAATTCTGGATGTTTGTTTCGGACGGATTTGTTTTAAGGGTACATGTGTTCTTTAAACCCAACAAGCCAGTTTTTTAATTTTGCTTCACTCCCATTTAAGGGGACGTCCAAATTTATTTTACCGATTCTTTCGGTTTATCTTTTTTTTTGTTTTTTTTTTTTGGGTACGCCTTTTTTTATGTCGGTGCCTATGGCTTTTTTGTCTCTTGCCTTTTCAGAAGAGGTTGGGGAGGTCTATTTAGTAGGTTTATTCTTTTTAACAGCCATTTTTTTTGTTTTTATGATTTTCAAGACTTTGTTTTTGTTTTTCTATTTGGACCACAGGCATTTTTATTTGTCCCCTATGGCCAAGCCCGTACCCAGGACGGGTTTGTATTGTTTTCTTCACTTTGGGTTATGTGTCCCAAAGGTTTACTGGATATCTTTTTCTGAGTTTTGTCATTTTGTTTTGCCAGGGTTGTTTTTGCTTTATCAGGTCTTCTGTGGCATATTCACCTAACCGTTGGGTCTTGTTAAGGCTTCTTCTTATTTCTCTTTTGAATTTTTTTGCCTTCTATTTTGGTTTCTTTTCCAAATAAAGGCAGGGTGAGTACGTCAGTCTATCTCCCCTTTATGTGGAAAACATTGGCTGATCATGACCGGATTGGGCCACTAGTTGGCACATGGGCAGTGGGAAGAACCCGTTTGCATCAACCCAGAACAGGCCGGCATTTTAACCCTCATCAAAAAGGCTGAGTTGAGACCTTGCCAAGGTGAGCTCACTTTTTTTCCTTAAGTGTACGTCTAGATGGTAACTTCGGTCAATGAAAATACTTCACTGATCTTTCATGGTTCGCTTCACTTACTCAGTGAAGCGGAAGGCCCTTTGGGACTTGTTTGTGAGTTTCAAGGGAGTCCAACAGCGGGTGGCGCTCTGATAACCTGCTGAAGGTGAGCTCAGTGCCAGATGGGGAGTTTGAACTGGAGCGGTACATAACTCGTCAAATGATACGCAGTTGAAGGCCTAGGCCAGGCTCGGGGAGGACAGAAACCTTCCGCAGTCGAGGAAAAGGGCAAATGTGCTTGATCCGACTTTCAGTTACGGTGCCCGACTGGGGACGCATGGCCTATCGATCAATTTTGGCTTTAAGAGTTTTAAGCAAGATGTGTCAGGAAGAGTTACCACAGGACAGAAACTGGCTTGTGGTGCCAGCAAAGGTTCAAAGCCGGATCGCTTTTTGATACGAGTTCGATGTCGGCTCTTCCTATCATTGCGAGTAAGAGTATTCGCCAAGTTGTAGGAATTGTTACCCACTCAGGGATAGAGCTGTGTGGCCAAGCGTCATAGGCGAGCTGATCCTTCGATTCGGCCTCTTCCTATCCACGATGCAGTACGCCCAAGTGTAGTGTTTCACCAACCTGGAACGTGAGCTGACCGTCGTGAGACAGGTTAGTTTTACCCTAGAGACGTTCAAAGCCGTTGCTATAGTAATCCTGCAAAGTACGAGAGGAACCGCAGGTTGGACATTGGTTTTGCACTTGGTCGCCACGGACAATGGTGCGAGGCTACGTCCGAGTCATATAATACCTGAAAGCCTCGAAGTTTAGATATCTGATGCTGGAGTTCACAATACCGTAGCGTTCGGACTCACTGGAAACGGCTAATGGTAACAAGCATTAACCTCACCAGGTCCTTTAGCTTTTAGTCAATGATTTAGTGTATGTCGGAGCCAACAATTCGGCGGTTGCTTGCCCTCGGGATACGTGCGGACAGGGATGCTTCACCGTCGAATAAAATCAGGGTTCCTAGGTTCGAATGGCCCATCACTTGTACAATGGGTACTGACCGGGATGTTGTAAACGTAGAGCAAGTGCTCCGCAGGGGGCTAGAGACTCGAGACTAAGCCTTACGACAGCTGATTTTGTTGGTCGAAGGATTCCTGGATGTTCGACGGAGTAAAAAGGGTGGACATGCCTACGACCGCTAAAATTATCAAAAATGCCCAGTTATAAGTTGCATTCTAAACCCATTGTATGGGTAGCGGAAATTAGGATGACTCGGAGAGAGTGTCTAGCTCGTGTGAATCTCTGTTGACATTGGGTCTTTGAACGGGAATAAAAAACTATTCCGTTTTCTGTCCTATGTGTTTGCCAAGCCCAGACAGTAAATTTGGTCTTTTTTTGAGACCTACAGGCGGGTGCCCTTCGGGCAGGCCCGCACTTTAAAATTGAATCCAGGCGGGTCTGTATGTAAGTGAGTCTTGGTTTTTAGACTCCAAGCGTGGCTTGGAAAAGGAGGAGTGGTTCTTGGTAGTATATGTTGGTCTATTGCATAAGAGTCTTGATTGGAATGATTATTTTGATATAGGCCTATTAATGTTTAGCTTCATAAAAGAATTTTTTTCACGATTACCAATACCTTATTTAACATTAAACATGATATTATACTTTACCCTGAAAACTGAAAACAACGTATCATAATAAATTTAGAACTCAATAATAACCCATATCTATATTAAAAAACTTATAACTTTCAGGCGATCGTGGGCCCCGAGTGGTTAAGGCGGCTGATTAAATCAGTTGTCAATAATAATCATATTATATTTAAAACTTACAAATCCTAGTGGTTGTGAGCAATTTTGATTTGTTTCACCATTTACCATAATTAGAAGGACATGGTCAAAAGGAACAACCTTGATAACCATTGAAAAGGGGGATGGTTCCTCAGCTGTATGTTCTATTGCATAAGGTCTTGATTGGACTGATTATTTGATGATATAGCTATTATGTTTATGTTCATAACCAAGAATTTTTATCAGATTACCTATACCTTAATTTAGTATTAGCCAAATGATACATATACCCTGAATTAAGCTGAAAACAAACGTATCGTAAAAAATTAGGAATTCAATAATAACCATATCTATATTAAAACAACTTTCAAGGGTCGTGGCCGAGTGTTAACGTATTGCTGGAAACAATTACACTGTTGGATCTGGGAGCGTAGGTTCGAATCCTACCGACATGTGACATGAGAGGTGTTAAGTGGGAATCTGTTTAACTTTACGGCACGATCTGTTAAAATACCAATAATCATGGTTAGCACTATTTACTGTCAGTATAGAGAGTGGATTGGAATAATTATTTTGTTATAGCCTATTATTTTGTTTATTTCCTAAAGGGGATTTTCTTTTCAAGATTACTAAGGCCTTAATTTAATACTTTATAAAATAATTTACTGGGGCCTATACCCTGAATTAAATAACGCAAGGTAATCTTGATAAAAATTCCCTTTATGAACAAACCTCCCATAATAGGCTATATAAAAATAATCATTCCAATCAAGACTCTTAGTGCAAGTAGGACATATACTAACCAAGAATCATCCCCTTTTAATGGTTTTATCAAGTTGTGTCCTTTTGATCATGTCCTTCTAGGGATTAAAACACCAACCCAGACTTGTGGTAAACAAATAGAATCAACCACGTAAAACAGAGGAAAGACAGTCACTTTAAAACATGTCGGCTCTAACCAACAATGACAAATATTTGGACTTTGCAAACTTCGGTTACTCATACCGAACTCATAATTTTCAAGCAGTCGTGAGCCTGGGTTAAGACCGTCGTGAGACAGGATCAGATTTCAAATAAACTACAGACGTTCAAAGCCGTTGCTATAGTAATCCTGCGAAGTACGAGAGGAACCGCAGGTTTCGACATTTGGTTTTGCACTTGGTCGAACGGACAATGGTGCGAGGCTACGTCCGAGTCATTATACTGAAAGCCTCTGAAGAATTAGAATCTGTGCTGGAGTTCACAATGGTACCGTGCGTTCGGACTCACTGGTGGTTAAACGTAACCTGGTCCTTTAGCTTTTAGCAATGAGTGCTAGTGCTTCGGAGCCAAGGTTCGGCGGTTGCTTGCCCTCGGGAGACGGCGACAGGGCGGCTTCACCGTCGAATAAATCAAAAATTCCATAAGGTCGAATGCCAAAATCACTTTGTACACGAGCCGCGGGTTGGGTACCAGCCGGGGTGTTTGTAAACGGTAGAGCAGTAATTTACACTGAGATCTGCTGAGACTAAGCCTACGACCGGGAGATTTGTTGGTCGTAAGGGATTATTGTGTATCGAGAGTTAAAAAGGGTGGAGTTATAAAGTACTCAAAATGAAGGGGAGTCATTTCTAAACCCATTGTATGGGTAGCGGAAATTAGGATGACTCGGAGAGAGTGGTCTAGACTCGTTGAATCTCTTGACATGGGCAGTTGAACGGGAATAAAAACTATCCGTTTCTGTCTCTATGTGTTTGCCAAGCCCAGACAGTAATTTAGTCTTTTTTTGAGACCTAAGCGCGGTGCCCTTCGGGCACCCGCCACTTTAAATTGAATCAGGCAAATTGGGGCGGGGGTATTAAGTGAAGTCTTTGGTTTTAGAGTCCAAGCGTGTTTGGAAAGGAGGATGGTTCTTGGCTAGTATATGTTCTATTGCATAAGAGTCTTGATTGGAATGATTATTTTGATATAGCCTATTATGTTTAGTTCATAAAGAGAATTTTTATCACGATTACCAATACCTTAATTTAACATTAAAACATGATATTATACATTTACCCTGAATTAAACTGAAAACAACGTATCATAATAAAATTAAGAACTCAATAATAACCATATCTATATTAAAAACTTATAACTTTCAAGCGGTCGTGGCCGAGTGGTTAAGGCGTCTGATTAGAAATCAGATGTCAATAATAATCATATTTATATTTAAAACTTACAAATCCTAGTGGTTGTGACAATTTTGATTTGTTTCACCATTTACCATAATCTAGAAGGACATGGTCAAAAGGACAACCTTGATAAAACCATGAAAAGGGGGATGGTTCTCAGCTAGTATATGTTCTATTGCATAAGAGTCTTGATTGGAATGATTATTTTGATATAGCCTATATGTTTAGTCATAAAGAGAATTTTATCAAGATACCTATACCTTAATTTAGTATTAAAAATGATACCATATACCCTGAATTAAGCTGAAAACAACGTATCGTATAAAAAATAGGAATTCAATAATAACCACATCTATATTAAAAACTTATAACTTTCAAGCGGTCGTGGCCGAGTGGTTAAGGCGTATGACTAAACATCATATTCACTTTGGGACGTAGGTTCGAATCCTACCGACTGCGAAAATTTTTATCTGTTTAACATTTACCACGATCTAGAAGGAAATGATTGGTTAGCATATTTACTGTTGTATAAGAGAGTGGATTGGAATAATTATTTTGTTATAGCCTATTTTGTTTATTTCCTAAAGGGGATTTCTTTTCAAGATTTACTAAGGCCTTAATTTAATACTTTTAAAATAATATTATACCTATACCCTGAATTAAATGGTAATCTTGATAAAAAATTCCCTTTATGAACAAAACATAATAGGCTATATAAAAATAATCATTCCCAATCAAGACTCTTATGCAATAGGACATATACTAACCAAGAATCATCCCCCTTTTAATGGTTTTATCAAAGGTTGGTCCTTTTGATCATGTCCTTCTAGATTAAACACCAACCCAGACATGTATGGTAAACAAATAGAATCAACCACATAAACAGAGAAAGACAGACACTTTTTAAACATTCTAACCAACAATGACAAATATTTGGACTTGCAAACTTCGGTTATCATAACCGAACTCATAATTTTTCAAGCAGTCGTGGCCAAGTGGTTAAGGGTCTGATTAGAGATCAGATTTAAATAATAATCATATTTATATTTAAAACTTACAAATCCTAGTGGCTGTGGACAATTTTGATTTGTTTCACCATTTACCATAATCTAGAAGGACATGATTAAAAGGACCAACCTGAATAAAACCATGGAAAGGAGGATGGTTCTCGGCTAGTATATGTTCTATTGCATAAGAGTCTTGATTGGAATGATTATTTTGATATAGCCTATTATGTTTAGTTCATAAAGGGAATTTTATCACGATTACCAATACCTTAATTTAACATTAAAACATGATATTATACATATACCCTGAATTAAAACTGAAAAACCCAACGGGTCATAAAAAATTGGGAAAGGGTCCAAACACAGTGTCATAAAAAATTGGAAAGGAGTGTTTTTCAAAATGAGAATCGATGCCGAAGGCCTCGACCGAGTCCTTTGATTTTGAATTGAAGTTATCAAGGATTTTACAATAGGTTGTATAGGTTGCATCAAGACTGGGCTGGGTAACTGTAGGACAGAGAAAAGTCAAGACAGATAGTCCAAGTAATTGAGAGGCAAAATGTTTAAATGGCTGGGGCACGGGTAAATGGCAGGAGTATGCATGACTCTCTTATTGGACACCTACTTGTCAGGTTAGTTTTTGGAAAGGCATGCCTGCCTAGAGTCTTAGGCATGTGATCAAGAATTCAAAAAGAGGCAAACAAGGCACACCCGCCTATGGTCTTAAGAAGAATTTAAAATTGACATAGGAACGTATAAATTTGCTTGAAAATAACAGGCAAAAACAATCGTTGTAAAGCCATCTTTATTTTCAAATAGTACCTATTCGTTGCCTAAGCTTAGCCCCACATTCTGAAAAAAATTTAAATTTTTCACAAATTTTTGAAATTTTTGGGTCACTTGCCTGAGACTCTGGGCGGGTGGGCGAACCCGAATATTGTCCCAAATTCCTCTCTCAATTTAGCACTTGTTCACGGATGCCCAGCGTCTCCAATCACTTTCCAATAGTATCTATTCATTGTCTCAGTTCAGTTTAGCAATCTGAGCCAATTTCCACTTTTTCAAGTTTAGGGTCACTTGCCTGAGACTCTGGGCAGGTGAGGTGGGCACCTCCAAAATTGTCCCAACTTCCTTTCTCGCCTTAGAATTTATTCACGGATACCTAAAACCGTCAACGGTTAGACTGTTGCCCTAGTGGTAATCATGCCATGCTCTACACACATACCAACAATATTTTTTTTTTCCATTTCACATGGGGTCCCAATCTAGCTCATGGTCCATCACTTTGCATTCAAGCATTGACAAATAAAGCCCAGATAGTCGGACCCCCAACACTCCAATCTGAAACACTGACTAAGAGAAACCAATTCTGAGCTAGTGAATTTCAAACCATTCAGCTGGTGGACTAAGACCCCAATTCTGAGCTAGTGGATTTCCACCATTCAGGCTGGTGGACTAAGACCCCAATTCTGAGCTAGTGGATTTCAACCATTCTGGCTGGTGGACTGAGACCCCAATTCTGAGCTAGTGGATTTCAACCATTCAGGTTGGTGGACTTAGCAGTTAGACTGTTGCCCTAGCGGTAACCATGCCATACGCTACACACATACCAACCATATTTTTTTTTTTTTCACATGGGGTCCCAATCTAGCCCATGTCCGTCGCTTAGCATTCATCTTACACACATAACAACAATATTTTTTTCCATTTTCTCATGGGGTCCCAATCTAGCTCATGTCCATCGCTTAGCATTCAGGCTTTGACAAATAAAGCCCATATAGTTAATTTTTGGGGGCTTCCAACCTGCCCAGAGTCCCAGAGCAAAATGACCCAAAACTTGAAAAATTGAAATTTGCTTAGATTGCGGGACTGAGCTGTGCCAATGAATAGGTACTAGTCTGAAGGCACAAACAAAAAAAAAAGAAAAAATTATTTTTCGGTCACTTGCCCGAGACTTTTGTTGGGTGGGCGCTAATTAAAATTTGCATTCTGAACCCCTGCCGATAATCCACTGACCATATATGAGGGGCTCACTATGCATTGAAAATAGTGAAAAATGAAATTTGCTCAGAATGGGCTGGACTGAGATGAGGCAATGAATAGATACTAATTAGGAAAGTGATTGGAGACGACGGGCACCCCCTCCCGCCTATCCTGAAGAGAGAAGCTTGAATGAAAAAAAAATTAATTTTTTGGTCACTTGCCTGAGTCTCTGGGCAGGTGGGCGCCAATTAAAATTTGTATTCTAAACCCCTGCCGATAAGCCACAGACCACATATGAGGGGGTGTCTATAGAAAAGAAAAATTGAGCGTGATTGATGGAAGCGGTGGACCATGGGCTACTCCAAGTGGATTGGGTTAGCGACGGTTAGCGATGGAAGCGGTGGACTAAGACCCTAATTCTGAGCTAGGTGATTTCTACCATTCAGGCTGGTAGACTAAAACCCCAATTCTGAGCTAGTGTGGATTTGGAGTTAGCGACGGTTAGCGATGGAAGCGGTGGACTAAGACCCCAATTCTGAGCTAGGTGATTTCTACCATTCAGGCTGGTAGACTAAAACCCCAATTCTGAGCTAGTGGATTTGGGTTTAGCAATGGTTAGCAATGGAAGCGGTGGACTAAGACCCCAATTTTTGAGCTAGGTGATTTCAACCATTCAGGCTAGTAGACTAAAACCCCAATTGTGAGCTAGTGGATTTGGAAGCAATGGTTAGCGATGGAAAGTGGGACTAAGACCCCAATTCTGAGCTAGGTGATTTCTACCATTCATTCTGGTAGACTAAGACCCCAATTCTGAGCTAGTTGATTTGATTTAGCGATGGTTAGTGATGGAAACGGTGGACTAAGACCCCAATTCTGAGCTAGGTGATTTTCTACCATTCAGGCTGGTAGACTAAGACCCCAATTCTGAGCTATTGGATTTGGGATAGCGATAGTTAGCGATGGAAGCGGTGGACTAAGACCCCAATTCTGAGCTAAGTGATTTCTACCATTCAGGCTGGTAAACTAAGACCCCCAATTCTGAGCTAGGGATTTGGGTTAGCGATGGTTAGCGATGGAAGCGGTGGACTAAGACCCCAATTCTGAGCTAGGTGATTTCTACCATTCAGGCTTGGTAGACTAAGACCCCAATTCTGAGCTAGTGGATTTGGGTTAGCGATGGTTAGCGATGGAAGCGGTGTGTGTGCGTGTGTGGATTATCCCCCGCTGAGTGTATGGTATGAGATGAGATGGGCTAGTGGATTTTCAACCATTCAGGATGGTGGACTGAGAGACCCCATTCTGAAAAACTGTCCAAATTTTTTAATAATTAATTAAAAATTTGCATCCTGAACCCCTGCCATTAATCCACAGACCTTATATGAGGGGGTCACTATAGGAAAGAAAATTGAGCGTGATTGATGGAAGGGCAGATGGTTAGCGCTTGAGCAATGGTCTAGTCATTTCATACCTAAAGCTTCCGTTAAACACTGCTATTTTCGCATTCATTCAGGCTGGTGGACTAAGACCCCAATTCTGAGCTATTGGATTTCCACGATCAGGCTGGTTGGTCTAAGACCCCAATTCTGAGCTAGTGGATTTCCACCATTCAGGCTGGGGGACTGAGACCCCAATTCTGAGCTAGTGGATTTTTAACCATTCAGGCTTGTACACTGAGACCCCTATTCTGAAAATGTCCTAAATTTTGTTAAAAAAAATAATTAAAAATTTGCATTCTGAAACCCCTGCCCGATAATCCACAGACTTATATGAGGGGATACCTATAAAAAAAAAAAATTGAGCGTGATTGATGGATGGAAACGGTGGACAGGGTCTAGGCAAGATCCATGTCTAAAATGAATCTATTGTTGGGTTATTGGTTTGTAGCACATAGGTAGCATCGCGCTTTGAGCAACGGTCTTTACCATTCACGGCCTTAAGCAACCGTGCACCTGTGATAGCTCTACCCAGTTGATGTTGTGTGTTTTTTGTGGAATTTGAAACCTCTAAAAAGGAAGGTGGACTAGCATGCCAGTTGAAGGCCATGGAGAGAGAGAGAGAGAGAGGGCCCCTATGTGCCTTTCATTTCTTACTAGGGCTTGTTGGGTATGTTTTGGTCTGTTTTTTGTTACGGCAAGGCTCGCAGTAGTTAGACCAATTGGTCAGTCAGACTTTGACAGATCAAATCTGTTGCTTCTATCTTGAATTTAGAAGGCAAGTGAAAGTTTGACTCCACATATATGTGTTCTTAATTTGGACTCGAATCCGTATGAAGACTGAGATGGCTTGTTTTGGTGTCAACCATTCAGGCTGCTTGACTAAGACCCCAATCTGAAAAATGTCAAAAAATTTTGTTTAATAATTATTAAAAAAATTTGCCATTCTGAAACCCCTTTGCCGTACTTAATCCCACACAGAACTTATCTGAGGGGGTGGGGGTCAACCATACTGGAGAAAGAAAAAATGGCCCCCCCGTGATTGATGGAAGCGTGGGAGTGGGGACATGGGTTACTGCAAGATCCATGTCCAGAACCGAAAAATGAATCCATTGTTGGGTATTGGTGTGAAGCGCCCATGGTAGCATCGCTAGAAGCATCGATCAATCGCAGAAACGAATCACTCGATTCCTTAACAGGCCAATTTCTCTGGAGGGGGGGTTATTTGGGGGGTAAAGAAGAGTCTGTTTGAAATGGCAATGTAAGTTGGAGAACCATCCAATGTACAGCGATGAGGGCCTTTTGGCGATTGATAGTGCAAGATGTGGTTAGACCAATAGGGTCAGTCGACTGTTGACAGATCAAAATCTGTTGCTCTATCTTGAATTTAGAAGGAAGTGAAAGTTTGAAACTCCAATATATGTGTCTTAAATGGACTCGAATCCACTATGCCCCTGAGATGGCGATGTTGGTGTCAACCATTCCAGGCTGCTTGACAATGAACCCAATTCTGAAAAATGTCCAAATGTTTGTTTCAATTACTTAAAAATTCTGCATTCTGAACCCCCTGCCGATAATCCACCGGACATTATGTGAGGGGGTCACTATAGAAAATAAAAATGCCAGCGTGATTTGAAAAAGCCGGTGGGGCATGGACTCACTGAAAGATCCAATGTCAAAAGGCAATCAATTGTTACTTGATGTAGCAAATGTTGTAGCAGTCGCTAGAGCACTGCCGATCTTTTTTTCTTTGACCATTCACGGCCATAAGCATCCGAACCTGATGTAGCTGTACCTAGTTGACGGACCAATCCAAAACTGAAACCAGCGAGGAGGCCTGTTGTACTGGGCGTATGTTAGAGGAAGACCCCAAGGAAAGAGAGCACTGTGCCCTTCATTCCCTTTAGTGGACTTGTATCGATATGCCTAGCTCAATTGATTGGTCACCGGCAAGACTTGATCAGTTTCCAAAAGATGGCTTGAAGCACTCGCCCAATAAAGGAAATTTCTCTTGTAAAAGTGATGGTGAAGAGTCTGTTTAGAAATTGGCGAATGTTAGTTGGACCATCCCCCAACGGACTAAACAGCGAGAGGCCACTCATGGCGATTGTCCCCCCCGTGCAAGCATAGTGGTTTTGGAATGCACTAGGATTGTCACGAGGAATACTTTGGATATGGTTTTGGTTTCAAAAAAACACTATAAACTGAGGTGGTTAAGGGGGGATTTGTTTTGAGCCACAGGGAAATCACTATGATTTAGCATACGGTTGAGCCATATGGACGAATCTTGGAAATTGGGAATCCTTGATTCGGTAATGATTCTTGTACCATTAGAGCCTGTGACTATGTGATTTAAGGTGGTCAAGGAGGATGGCAATATAGCCGTACTCCTGGAGAGAGAAATCTACAATGGTTCACCGTGTTTCTAATGTGCCTGATGGTAAACTTGAATGTGTGTTACCTGGTTTGATCCTGCCATAGTAGCATATGAACTTGTCTCAAAGATTAAAACATGCATGTCTAAGTACAAGCCCCCAGTGGGTCCGAAAAACCGCGAAATGGCTCAATAAATCCAGTTATGGTTCCTTAGATCGTACTATATCTACTTGGATAACTGTGGTAATTCTAGAGCTAATACATGCACAATATAGCCCCAACTTCACGGAAGGGCGTGCTTTTATTAGATCAAAGAACCAATCGGGCTTCGGCTCGGGGGTTCTCTTGGTGACTTGAATATCAAAACAACTATAGCCGAAATCGCACCGGTCTTCGCACCCGTGGACGGTGTCACTTTCAAAAATGTCTGCCTTATCAACTTCCGATGGTAGGCTATGCGCCTACTTACCATGGTTGCCAAAGGGGTAAACGGGGAAAATCGGGGTTCGATTCCACGGATGTAATGAGGGAGTCCTTCTGAGAAACGGCTACCACATCCACAGGAGGCAAAGCAGGCGCGCAAATTACCCACTCCCAGCACGGGGAGGTAGTGACGAAAAATAAACGATGCAGGACTCATGCCCGGGCCCTGTGATTGGAATGAGTACACTTTAAATCCTTTAACGAGAGGATCCTTATTGGAGGGAAAGTAAGGTGCCAGCAGCCGCGGACACTCCAGCTCCAATAGCGTATATTAAAGTTGCTTGCGGGTTAAAAAGGCTCATAGTTAGCGATATGGGTCTCGGTCGGGGTGGTGCCGCCACACGGTAGGTCACTTAGCCTCGATCGGACAATTCATTGGATCTTTCGGGGTAGCTCTTCCAACCGAGTGTCCTGGTGGGCCGATTTACGATTTACTTTGAACAAATTAGAGTGCTTAAAGCAGGTGACACAGCGCCTGAAAATCACAAGCATGGAATGCGATGATGAATAGGACCTCGGATCTATTATGTTGGTTTTCTGGACTTGAGGTAATGGTTAACAGAGACAGACGATTTTTTTCTTCTCGGGCATTAGTACTGCGACGCTAGAGGTGAAATTCTTGACCGCCCCCCCCCCCCTTTTTCTTTTTTCCGTCGCAAGACGAACAACGCTGCGAAAGCATTTGCCAAGAATGTTTTCATTAATCAAGAACGAAAGTTTGAGGTTCGAAGGCGATTAGATACCACCCTAGTTCAACCTAAACGATGCCAACCAGCATCGCGGACGTGACTTGAATGACTCGCTGGGGCAGTTCTGGGAACCAAAAGTGTTTGCGTTCCGGGGAAGTTATGGTTCGCAAAGCTTAACTTAAAGGAATTGTCGGTAAAGGGCACCACAGGAGTGGAGCCTGCGGCTTTATTTGACTCAACACGGGAAACCTCAACAGGCCCGGACACTGGAAGGATGACAGTTGAGAGACTCTTTCTGATTCCAGTGGGTGGGTGGTGCATGGCCCGTTCTAGTTGGTGGAGCGGATGTAGTCTGTTAATTCCAGATAACGAATGAGACTCTAGCCTGAAATAGAAGATTGGATCCTAGTGATGGATCGCTCTTCTTAGAGGGAAAAGTTGGCGAAGCCATATGAGGAGTGAGCAATAAAGGTCTGTGATGCCATAGATGTCATGGTAACAGAGAAAGACGAGGGCATGCTACTGCGACGATAGAGGTGAAATTCTTGAACCGTAGCAAGACGAACAACTGCGAATGA
>JAPEVW010000516.1:0-85881 GCA_027921565.1 Artemia sinica | reverse complement strand
TCTGTTTGGGTGTTTGATCTATTTGTTTGCATGTCTGGGTTGGTGTTTGCAAGTCCTAAGAATTTGTCTTTGTTGGTTTGAATGTCTAAAGCGTCTGTCTTTCTCTGTTTGTGTGTCTGATTCTATTTGTTTTGCATGTCTGGGTTGATGTTTCCATGTCCAAGAATTTGTCTTTATTGGTTTGAATGTCTAAAAAGTATCTGTCTTTCTCTGTTTGTGTGTCTGATTCTATTTATTTGCATGTCTGGGTTGGTGTTTGCAAGTCAAAGAATTTGTCTTTGTTGGTTTGAATGTCTGAAGTGTCTGTCCTTTCTCTGGTGTTTCTAGGTCTGATTCTATTTGTTTGCATGTCTGGGTTGTGTTTGCAAGTCCAAGAATTTGTCTTTATTGGTTGGAATGTCTAAAGTGTCTGTCTATCTCTGTTTGTGTGTCTGATTCTATTGTTTGCATGTCTGGGTTGGTGTGTTGCAAGCCCAAAAATTTGTCTTTGTAGGTTTGAATTTCTAAAGTGTCTGTCTTTCTCTGTTTGTGTGTTTGATTCTATTTGTTTGCATGTCTGGGTTGGTGTTTGCATGTCCAATAATTTCTCTTTGTTGGTTTGAATGTCTAAAGTGTCCTGTCTTTCTCTGTTAGTATGTCTGACTCTATTTGTTTACATGTCTGGGTTTGGTGTTTGCAAGTCCAAGAATTTGTCTTTGTTGTGTATCTGATTCTATGTTGTTTGCATGTCTGACTTGGTGTTTACAAGTCTAAGTATTTTGTCTTTATTGGTTTGAATGTCTAAAGTGTCTGTCTTTCTCTGTTTGTGTGTCTGATTCTATTTGTTTGTATGTCTGGGTTGGTGTTTGCAAGTTCAAGAATTTGTTTTTGTTGGTTTGAATGTCTAAAGTGTCTATCTTTCTCTGTTTGTGTGTGTCTGATTCTATTTGTATGCATGTGTGGATTGGTGTTTGCAAGTCCAAGTATTTGTCTTTGTTGGTTTGAATGTATAAAGTGTCTGACTTTCTCTGTTTGTGTGTTTTTAGTCTATTTGTTTGCATGTCTGGGTTGGTGTTTGCAAGTCCAAGAATTTGTCTTTGTTGGTTTGAATGTCTAAAGTGTCTATCCTTCTCTGTTTGTGTGTCTGATTCTATTTGTCTGCATTTCTGGGCTGGTGTTTGCAAGTCCAAGTATTGTCTTTGATGGTTTGAATGTCTAAAGTGTCTGTCTTTCTCTGTTGGTGTATATGATTCTATTTGTTTGCATGTCTGGGTTTGATGTTTGCAAGTCCAAGTATTTGTCTTCCTTGGTTTTAATGTCTAAAGTGTCTGTCTTTCTCTGTTTTTGTGTGTCTGATTCTATTTATTTGCATTTCTGGGTTGGTGTTTGCAAGTCTAAGTATTTGTCTTTCTTAGTTTAAATGTCTAAAGTTTCTGTCTTTCTCTGTTTGTGTGTCTGATTCTATTTGTTGGCATGTCTGGGTTGGTGTTTGCAAGTCCAAGTATTTGTCTTTGTTGATTGGAATGTCTAAAGTGTCTGTCTTTATCTGTTTGTGCGTTTGATTCTATTTGTTTACATGTCTGGGTTAATGTTTGCAAGTCCAAGAATATGTCTTTGTTGGTTTGAATGTCTAAAGTATCTGTCTTTTCTCTGTTTGGGTGTTTGATTCTATTGTTTGTATGTCTGGGTTGGTGTTTGCAAGTCCAAGAATTTGTCTTTGTTGGTTTGAAAGTGTAAAGTGTCTGTCTGTCTCTGTTTGTGTGTCTGATTCTATTTATTAGCATGTCTGGTTTGATGTTTCCATGTCCAAGAATTCGTCTTTATTAATTTGAATGTCTAAAGTGTCTGTCTTTCTCTGTTTGTGGGTCTGATTCTATTTGTTTGCATGTCTGGTTTGGTGTTTGCAAGTCCAAGAATTTGTCTTTATGGGTTGGAATGTCTAAAGTGTCTGTCTTTCTCTGTTTGTGGGTCTGATTCTATTTTTTTGCATGTCTGGGTTGGTGTTTGCAAGTCCAAGAATTTGTCTTTGTTGGTTTGAATGCCTAAAGTGTCTGTCTTTCTATTTCTCTGTTTGTGTGTTTGATTCCATTTGTTTGCATGTCTGGGTTGGTGTAAGCATGTTCAAAATTTGTCTTTGTTGGTTTGAATGTCTAAAGTGTCTGTCTTTCTCTGTTTGTGCGTCTGATTATATTTGTTTACATGTCTGGGTTGGTGTCTGCAAGTCCAAGAATTTATCTTTGTTGGTTTGAATGTTTAAAGTGTCTGTCTTTCTCTGTTTGTGTGTCTGATTCTATTTGTTTGCATGTCTGGGTTGGTGTTTGCAAGTCTAAGTATTTGTGTTTATTGGTTTGAATGTCTAAAGTGTCTGTCTTTCTCTGTTTGTATGTCTGATTCTATTTGTTTGCAGGTCTGGGTTGGTGTTTGCAAGCTCAAGAATTTTTTTTGTTGGTTTAATGTCTAAAGTGTCTATCTATCTTTCTCTGTTTGTGTGTCTGATTCTATTTGAATGCATGTCTTGGTTGGTGTTTGCAAGTCCAAGTATTTGTCTTTGTTGGTTTAAAGTGTCTATCCTTCTCTGTCTTTTGTTTTTTGTGTGTCTATGATTCTATTTGTTTTGCATTTCTGGGTTGGTGTGCCAAAATGTCTAAAGTGTCTGTCTTTCTCTGTTGTTGTATCTGATTCTATTTGATTCTATACAAGAATTTGTCTTTATTGGTTTGAATGTCTAAAGTGTCTGTCTTTCTCTGTTTTTTGTATCTGATTCTATTTGATTCTATACAAGAATTTGTCTTTATTGGTTTGAATGTCTCTAAAGTGTCTCTCTTTCTCTGTTTGTATGTTTGATTCTATTTGTTTGCATGTCTGGGTTAATGTTTGCATGTCCAAGAATTTGTCTTTGGTGGTTTGAATGTCTAAAGTGTCTGACCTTCTCTGTTGTGTGTGTTTGATTCTATTTTGTTTGCATGCTGGGTTGGTGTTTGCAAGTCCGAGAATTTGTCTTTGTTGGTTTGAATGTGAAAAGTGTCTGTCTTTCTCTGTTTGTGTGTCTGATTCTATTGTTTTTATTTCTGGGTTGGTGTTTGCAAGTCCAAGAATTTTGTCTTTGTTGGTTTGAATGACTAAAGTATCTGTCTTTCTCTGTTTGTGTGTTTGTTTCTATTTGTTTACATGTCTGGGTTGGTGTCTGCAAGTCCAAGAATTTGTCTTTGTTGGTTTGAATGTTTAAAGTGTCTGTCTTTCTCTGTTTGTGTGTCTTTCTCTATTTTTATGCATGTCTTGGTTGGTGTTTGCAAGTCCAAGTATTTGTCTTTATTGGTTTTGAAGTTGTCTATCCTTCGCTGTTTTGTGTGTCTGATTCTATTTGTTTGCATTTCTGGGTTGGTGAAATGTCTAAAGTGTCTGTCTTTCTCTGTTGTTGTATCTGATTCTATTTGATTCTATACAAGAATTTGTCTTTATTTGTTTGAATGTCTAAAGTGTCTGTCTTTCTCTGTTTGTGTGTCTGATTCTATTTGTTGGCATGTCTGGGTTGGGTGTTTGCAAGTCCAAGTATTTGTCTTTGTTGATTTGAATGTCTAAAGTGTCTCTCTTTCTCTGTTTGTATGTTTGATTCTATTTGTTTGCATGTCTGGGTTAATGTTTGCATGTCCAAGAATTTGTCTTTGGTGGTTTGAATGTCTAAAGTGTCTGTCTTTCTCTGTTTTGTGTGTCTGATTCTATTTGTTTGCATGTCTGGGTTGGTGTTTGCAAGTTCAAGAATTTGTTTTTGTTGGATTGAATGTCTAATGTGTCTATCTTTCTCTGTTTGTGTGTCTGATTCTATTTTGTATGCATGTCTGGGTTGGTGTTTGCAAGTCCAAGTATTTGTCTTTGTTGATTTGAAGTGTCTATCCTTCTCTATTTGTGTGTCTGATTCTATTTTTTTTGCATGTCTGGGTTGGTGTCTGCAAGTCCAAGTATTTGTTTTTTGTTGCTTTGAATGTCTAAAGTGTCTGTATTTCTCTGTTTATGTGTCTAATCCTATTGGTTTGCATGTCTGGGTTAGTGTTTGCAAGTCCAAGTATTTGTCTTTGATGGTTTGAATGTCTAAAGTGTCTGTCTGTCTCTGTTGGTGTATCTGATTCTATTTGATTCTATACAAGGATTTGTCTTTGTTGGTTTGAATGTCTAAAGTGTCTGTCTTTCTCTGTTTGTGTGTCTGACTCTATTTGTTGGCATGTCTGGGTTGGTGTTTGCAAGTCCAAGTATCTGTCTTTGTTGATTTGAAAGTCTAAAGTGTCTCTCTTTCTCTGTTTGTATGTTTGATTCTATTTGTTTGTATGTCTGGGTTAATGTTTGCATGTCAAACAATTTATCTTAGTTGGTTTGAATGTCTAAAGTGTCTGACCTTCTCTGTTTGTGTTTGATTCTATATGTTTGCATGTCTGGGTTGGTGTTTGCAAGTCCAAGAATTTGTCTTTGTTGGTTTGAATGTCTAAAGTATCTGTCTTTCTCTGTTTGGGTGTTTGATTCTATTTGTTTGCATGTCTGGGTTGGTGTTTGCAAGTCTAAGAATTTGTCTTTGTTGGTTTGAATGTCTAAAGTGTCTGTCTTTCTCTGTTTGTGTGTCTGATTCTATTGTTTGCATGTCTGGGTTGATGTTTCCATGTCCAAGAATTTGTCTTTATTGGTTTGAATGTCTAAAGTGTCTGTCTTTCTCTCTTTGTGTGTCTATTCTATTTGTTTGCATGTCTGGGTTGGTGTTTGCAAGTCCAAGAATTTGTCTTTGTTGGTTTGAATGTCTAAAGTGTGTGTCTTTCTCTGTTTGTAGGTCTGATTCTATTTGTTTGCATGTCTGGGTTGGTGTTTGCAAGTCCAAGAATTTGTCTTTATTAGTTGGAATGTCTAAAGTGTCTGGCTTTCTCTGTTTGTGTGTCTGATTCTATTGTTTGCATGTCTGGGTTGGTGTTTGCAAGTCCAAGAATTTGTCTTTATTGGTTTGAATGTCTAAAGTGTCTGTCTTTCTCTGTTAGTATGTCCGACTCTATTTGTTTACACGTCTGGGTTGGTGTCTGCAAGTCCAAGAATTTTTCTTTGTTGGTTTGAATGTTTAGAGTGTCTGTCTTTCTCTGTTTGTGTATCTGATTCTTTTTGTTTGCATGTCTCACTTGGTGTTTACAAGTCTAAGTATTTGTCTTTATTGGTTTGAATGTCTAAAGTGTCTGTCTTTCTCTCTTTTGTGTGTCTGATTCTATTTGTTTGCATGTCTGGGTTGGTGTTTGCAAGTTCAAGTATTTGTATTTGTTGGTTCGAATATCTAAAGTGTCTATCTTTCTCTGTTTGTGTGTCTGATTCTATTTGTATGCATGTCTGGATTGGCGTTTGCAAGTCCAAGTATTTGTCTTTGTTGGTTTGAATGTATAAAGTGTCTGTCTTTCTCTGTGTTGTGTGTTTGATTCTATTTGTTTGCATGTCTGGGTTGGTGTTTGCAAGTCCAAGAATTTGTCTTTGTTGGTTTGAATGTCTAAAGTGTCTGACATTCTCTGTTTGTGTGTTTTGATTCTATTTGTTTGCATGTCTGGGTTGGTGCTTGCAAGTCAAGAATTTGTCTTTGTTGGTTTGAATGTCTAAAGTGTCTGTTTTTTCTGTTTGTGTGTCTGATTCTATTTGTTTGCCTGTCTGGGTTGGTGTTTGCAAGTTCAAGAATTTGTTTTTGTTGGTTTGAATGTCTAAAGTGTCTATCTTTCTCTGTTTGTGTGTCTGATTCTATTTGTATGCATGTCTGGGTTGTTGTTTGCAAGTCCAAGTATTTGTCTTTGTTGGTTTGAAGTGTCTATCCTTCTCGTCTTTGTGTGTCTGATTCTATTTGTTTGCATGTCTGGGTTGGTGTCTGCAAGTCCAAGTATTTGTCTTTTGTTGGTTTGAATGTCTAAAGTGTCTGTCTTTCTCTGTTTACGTGTCTAACGTAACAGAATTTGTCCAAGTTTAATGTCTAAGAATTGTTGTCTTTGTAGGTTTGAATGTCTAAAGTGTCTGTCTTTCTCTGTTTGTGTGTCTGATTTTATTTGTTTACATGTCTGGGTTGGTGTCTGCAAGTCCAAGATTTGTCTTTTGTTTGAATGTTTAAAGTGTCTGTCTTTCTCTTTTGTGTGTCTGATTCTATTTGTTTGCATGTCTGGGTTGGTGTTTGCAAGTCCAAGTATTTGTCTTTGTTGGTTTGAATGTCTAAAGTGTCTGTCCTTTCTCTGTTGTTTTTGTGTCTGGATTTCTATTTGTTTGCATGTCTGGGTTGGTGTTTGCAAGTTCAAGAATTTGTTTTGTTGGTTTGAATGTCTAAAGTGTCTATCTTTCTCTGTTTGTGTGTCTGATTCTATTTGTAGGCGTGTCTGGGTTGTTTGTTTGCAAGTCCAAGTATTTTGTATTGTCTTTGTTGGTTTGAAGTGTCTATCCTTCTCTGTTTGTGTGTCTGATTCTATTTGTTTGCATGTCTGGGTTGGTGTCTGCAAGTCCAAGTATTTGTCTTTGTTGGTTTGAATGTCTAAAGTGTTTGTCTTTCTCTGTTTATGTGTCTAATCCTATTTGTTTGCATGTCTGGGTTATTGTTTTGCAAGTCCAAGTATTTGTTTTTGATGGTTTGAATGTCTAAAGTGTCTGTCTGTCTCTGTTTGTGTATCTGGTTCTATTTGATTCTATACAAGAATTTGTCTTTGTTGGTTTGAATGTCTAAAGTGTCTGTCTTTCTCTGTTTGTGTGTCTGACTCTATTTGTTGGCATGTCTGGGTTGGTGTTTGCAAGTCCAAGTATTTTTCTTTGTTGATTTAAATGTCTAAAGTGTCTGTCTTTCTCTGTTTGTATGTTTGATTCTATTGTTTGTATGTCTGGGTTAATGTTTGCATGTCAAAGAATTTGTCTTTGGTGGTTTGAATGTCTAAAGTGTCTGACCTTCTCTGTTTGTGTGTTTGATTCTATTTGTTTGCATGTCTGGGTTGGTGTTTGCAAGTCTAAGAATTTGTCTTTGTTGGTTTGAATGTCTAAAGTGTCTGTCTTTCTCTGTTTGTGTGTCTGATTCTATTTGTTTACATGTCTGGGTTGATATTTCCATGTCCAAGAATTTTTCATTATTGGTTTGAATGTCTAATGTGTCTGTCTTTATCTGTTTGTGTGTCTGATTCTATTTGTTTGCATGTCTGGGTTGGTGTTTGCAAGTCCAAGAATTTGTCTTTGTTGGTGTTTGAATGTCTGAAGTGTCTGTCTTTCTCTGTTTGCAGGTCTGATTCTATTTGTTTGCATGTTTTGGGTTGGTGTTTGCAAGTCCAAGAATTTGTCTTTATTGGTTTAGAATTCTAAAGTGTCTGTATTTTTCTGTTTATGTGTCCGATTCTATTTGTTTGCATGTCTGGGTTGATGTTTCCATGTCCAAGAATTTGTCATTATTGGTTTGAATGTCTAAGTTGTCAGTCTTTCTCTGTTTGTGTGTCTGATTCTCTGTGTTTGCATGTCTGGGTTGGTGTTTGCAAGTCCAAGAATTTGTCTTTGTTGGTTTGAATGTCTAAAGTGTCTGTCTTTCTCTGTTTTTGCAGGTCTGATTCTATTTGTTTGCATGTCTGGGTTGGTGTTTGCAAGCCCAAGAATTTGTTTTTGTTGGTTTGAATGTCTAAAGTGTCTGTCTTTCTCTGTTTGTGTGTTTGATTCTATTTTTTACATGTCTGGGTTGGTGTTTGCATGTCCAATAATTTGTCTTTGTTGGTTTGAATGTCTAAAGTGTCTGTCTTTCTCTGTTTGTAGGTCTGATTCTATTTGTTTGCATGTCTGGGTTGGTGTTTGCAAGTCCAAGAATTTGTCTTTATTGGTTTGAATGTCTAAAGTGTCTGTCTTTCTCTGTTTTGTGTGTTGATTCTATTTTTTTTTCGCATGTCTGGGTTGGTGTTTGCATGTCCAATAATTTGTCTTTGTTGGTTTGAATGTCTAAAGTGTCTTTCTTTCTCTGTTAGTATGTCTGACTCTATTTGTTTACATGTCTGGGTTGGTGTCTGCAAGTCCAAGAATTTGTCTTTTTTGGTTTGAATGTTTAAAGTGTCTGTCTTTCTCTGTTTGTGTGTATCTGATTCTATTTGCTTGCACGTCTGACTTGGTGTTTACAAGTCTAAGTATTTGTCTTTATTGGTTCTAATGTCTAAAGTGTCCGTCTTTCTCTGTTTGTGTGTCTGATTCTATTTGTTTGCATGTCTGGGTTGGTGTTTGCAAGTTCAAGATTTTGTATTTGTTGGTTTGAATGTCTAAAGTGTCTATCTTTCTCTGTTTGTGTGTCTGATTCTATTTTTTATGTCTTTTTGGTATGCATGTCTGGATTGGTGTTTTTGCAAGTCCAAGTATTTGTCTTTGTTGGTTTGAATGTATATAAGTGTCTGTCTTTCTATTGTGTCTGATTCTATAGTTTTCATGTCTGGGGTTGGTGTTTGCAAGTCAAAGAATTTGTCTTTGTTGGTTTGAATGACTAAAGTATCTGTCTTTCTCTGTTTGTGTGTCTGATTCTATTTGTTTTGCATTTCTGGGTTGGTGTATGCATGTCCAAGAATTTGTCTTTTTGTAGGTTTGAATGTCTAAAGTGTCTGTATTTCTCTGTTTGTGTGTCTGATTCTATTTGTTTACATGTCTGGGTTGGTGTCTGCAAGTCCAAGAATTTGTCTTTGTTGGTCTGAATGTTTAAAGTGTCTGTCTTTCTCTGTTTGTGTGTCTGATTCTATTTGTTTGCATGTCTGGGTTGGTGTTTGCAAGTCCAAGTATTTGTCTTTGTTGGTTTGAATGTCTAAAGTGTCTGTATTTCTCTGTTTGTGTGTCTGATTCTATTTGTTTACATGTCTGGGTTGGTGTCTGCAAGTCCAAGAATTTGTCTTTGTTGGTCTGAATGTTTAAAGTGTCTGTCTTTCTCTGTTTGTGTGTCTGATTCTATTTGTTTGCATGTCTGGGTTGGTGTTTTGCAAGTCCAAGTATTTGTCTTTGTTGTTTGAATGTCTAAAGTGTCTGTCTTTCTCTGT
This sequence comes from Artemia sinica, assembly GCA_027921565.1. NCBI lineage: Eukaryota > Metazoa > Arthropoda > Branchiopoda > Anostraca > Artemiidae > Artemia > Artemia sinica. The sequence goes on along the minus strand of JAPEVW010000516.1, from coordinate 76,888 downwards.
TTGTGTGTCTGATTCTATTTGTTTGCATGTCTGGGTTGGTGTTTGCAAGTTCAAGAATTTGTTTTGTTGGTTTAAGGTCTAAAGTGTCTATCTTTCTCTGTTTGTGTGTCTGATTCTATTTGTAGGCATGTCTGGGTTGTTGTTTGTAAGTCCAAGTATTTGTCTTTGTTGGTTTGAAGTGTCTATCCTTCTCTAATTGTGTGTCTGATTCTATTTGTTTGCATGTCTGGGTTGGTGTCTGCAAGTCCAAGTATTTGTCTTTTGTTGGTTTGAATGTCTAAAGTGTCTGTCTTTCTCTGTTTGTAAGTCTGATTCTATTTGTTTGCATGTCTGGGTTGGTGTTTGCAAGCCCAAAATTTGTCTTTGTTGGTTTGAATGTCTAAAGTGTCTGTCTTTCTCTGTTTGTGTGTTTGATTCTATTTGTTTTGCATGTCTGGGTTGGTATTTGCATGTCCAATAATTTCTCTTTATTGGTTTGAATGTCTAAAATGTCTGTCTTTCTCTGTTTGTGTGTCTGATTCTATTTGTTTACATGTCTGGGTTGGTGTCTGCAAGTCCAAGAATTTGTCTTTGTTGGTCTGAATGTTTAAAGTGTCTGTCTTTCTCTGTTTGTGTGTTTTCATTCTATTTGTTTGCATGTCTGGGTTGGTGTTTGCAAGTCCAAGAATTTGTCTTTGTTGGTTTGAATATCTAAAGTGTCTGTCTTTCTCTGTTTGTGTGTCTGATTCTATTTATTTGCATGTCTGGGTTGGTGTTTGCAAGTCAAAGTATTTGTCTTTCTTGGTTTAAATGTCTAAAGTTTCTGTCTTTCTCTGTTTTTTGTGTCTGATTCTATTTGTTGGCATGTCTGGGTTGGTGTTTGCAAGTCCAAGTATTTGTCTTTGTTGATTTGAATGTCTAAAGTGTATGTCTTTCTCTGTTTGTGCGTTTGATTCTATTTGTTTGCATGTCTGGGTTAATGTTTGCAAGTCCAAGAATTTGTCTTTGGTGTTTTGAATGTCTAAAATGTCTGTCCTTCTCTGTTTGTGTGTTTGATTCTATTTGTTTGCATGTCTGGGCTGGTGTTTGCAAGTCCAAGAATTTGTTTTTGTTGGTTTGAATGTCTAAAGTATCTGTCTTTCTCTGTTTGGGTGTTTGATTCTAGTTGTTTGTATGTCTGGGTTGGTGTTTGCAAGTCCAAGAATTTGTCTTTGTTGGTTTGAATATCTAAAGTGTCTGTCTTTTCTCTGTTTGTGTATCTGATTCTATTTATTTGCATGTCTGGGTTGATGTTTCCATGTCCAAGAATTTGTCTTTATTGGTTTGAATGTCTAAAGTGTCTGTCTTTCTCTGTTTGTGGGTCTGATTCTATTTGTTTGCATATCTGGGCTGGTGTTTGCAAGTCCAAGAATTTGTCTTTATTGGTTGGAATGTCTAAAGTGTCTGTCTTTCTCTGTTTGTGCGTCTGATTATATTTGTTTACATGTCTGGGTTAGTGTCTGCAAGTCCAAGAATTTGTCTTTGTTGGTTTGAATGTTTAAAGTGTCTGTCTTTCTCTGTTTGTGTGTCTGATTCTATTTGTTCGCATGTCTGGGTTGGTGTTAGCAAGTCCAAGTATTTGTCTATATTGGTTTGAATGTCTAAAGTGTCTGTCTTTCTCTGTTTGTGTATCGATTCTATTTGTTTGCATGTCTGGGTTGGTGTTTGCAAGTTTAAGAATTTGTATTTGTTGGTTTGAATGTCTAAAGTGTCTATCTTTCTCTGTTTGTGTGTCTGATTCTATTTGTATGCATGTCTGGATTGGTGTGTTTGCAAGTCCAAGTATTTGTCTTTGTTGGTTTGAATGTATAAAGTGTCTGTCTTTCTCTGTTTGTGTGTTTGATTCTATTTGTTTGCATGTATGGGTTGGTGTTTGCAAGTCCAAGAATTTGTCTTTGTTGGTTTGATTGTCTAAAGTGTCTGACCTTCTCTGTTTGTGTGTTTTGATTCTATTTGTTTGCATGTCTGGGTTGGTGTTTGCAAGTCCAAGAATTTGTCTTTGTTGGTTTGAATGTTTAAAGTATCTGTCTTTCTCTGTTTGAGTGTTTGATTCTATTTGTTTGCATGTCTGGGTTGGTGTTTGCAAGTCTAAGAATTTGTCTTTGTTGGTTTGAATGTCTAAAGCGTCTGTCTTTCTCTGTTTGTGTGTCTGATTCTATTTGTTTGCATGTCTGGGTTGATGTTTCCATGTCCAAGAATTTGTCTTTATTGGTTTGAATGTCTAAAGTATCTGTCTTTCTCTGTTTGTGTGTCTGATTCTATTTATTTGCATGTCTGGGTTGGTGTCTGTAAGTCCAAGAATTTGTCTTTGTTTGTTTGAATGTCTGAAGTGTCTGTCTTTCTCTGTTTGTGTATCTGATTCTATTTGCTTGCACGTCTGACTTGGTGTTTACAAGTCTAAGTATTTGTCTTTATTGGTTCTAATGTCTAAAGTGTCCGTCTTTCTCTGTTTGTGTGTCTGATTCTATTTGTTTGCATGTCTGGGTTGGTGTTTGCAAGTTCAAGATTTTGTATTTGTTGGTTTGAATGTCTAAAGTGTCTATCTTTCTCTGTTTGTGTGTCTGATTCTATTTGTATGCATGTCTGGATTGGTGTTTGCAAGTCCAAGTATTTGTCTTTCTTGGTTTAAATGTCTAAAGTTTCTGTCTTTCTCTGTTTGTGAGTCTGATTCTATTTGTTGGCATGTCTGGGTTGGTGTTTGCAAGTCCAAGTATTTGTCTTTGTTGATTTGAATGTCTAAAGTGTATGTCTTTCTCTGTTTGTGCGTTTGATTCTATTTGTTTGCATGTCTGGGTTAATGTTTGCAAGTCCAAGAATTTGTCTTTGGTGTTTTGAATGTCTAAAGTGTCTGTCCTTCTCTGTTTGTGTGTTTGATTCTATTTTTTTGCATGTCTGGGCTGGTGTTTGCAAGTCCAAGAATTTGTTTTTGTTGGTTTGAATGTCTAAAGTATCTGTCTTTCTCTGTTTGGGTGTTTGATTCTAGTTTGTTTGTATGTCTGGGTTGGTGTTTGCAAGTCCAAGAATTTGTCTTTGTTGGTTTGAATGTCTAAAGTGTCTGTCTTTCTCTGTTTGTGTATCTGATTCTATTTATTTGCATGTCTGGGTTGATGTTTCCATGTCCAAGAATTTGTCTTTATTGGTTTGAATGTCTAAAGTGTCTGTCTTTCTCTGTTTGTTGGGTCTGATTCTATTTGTTTGCATATCTGGGCTGGTGTTTGCAAGTCCAAGAATTTGTCTTTATTGGTTGGAATGTCTAAAGTGTCTGTCTTTCTCTGTTTGTGCGTCTGATTATATTTGTTTACATGTCTGGGTTGGTGTCTGCAAGTCCAAGAATTTGTCTTTGTTGGTTTGAATGTTTAAAGTGTCTGTCTTTCTCTGTTTTGTGTGTCTGATTCTATTTGTTCGCATGTCTGGGTTGGTGTTAGCAAGTCCAAGTATTTGTCTATATTGGTTTTGAATGTCTAAAGTGTATGTCTTTCTCTGTTTGTGCGTTTGATTCTATTTGTTTGCATATCTGGGTTAATATTTGCAAGTCCAAGAATTTGTCTTTGGTGTTTGGAATGTCTAAAGTGTCTGTCCTTCTCTGTTTGTGTGTTTGATTCTATTTGTTTGCATGTCTGGGCTGGTGTTTGCAAGTCCAAGAATTTGTTTTTGTTGGTTTGAATGTCTAAAGTATCTGTCTTTCTCTGTTTGGGTGTTTGATTCTAGTTGTTTGTATGTCTGGGTTGGTGTTTGCAAGTCCAAGAATTTGTCTTTGTTGGTTTGAATGTCTAAAGTGTCTGTCTTTCTCTGTTTGTGTATCTGATTCTATTTATTTGCATGTCTGGGTTGATGTTTCCATGTCCAAGAATTTGTCTTTATTGGTTTGAATGTCTAAAGTGTCTGTCTTTCTCTGTTTGTGGGTCTGATTCTATTTGTTTGCATATCTGGGCTGGTGTTTGCAAGTCCAAGAATTTGTCTTTATTGGTTGGAATGTCTAAAGTGTCTGTCTTTCTCTGTTTTGTGCGTCTGATTATATTTGTTTACATGTCTGGGTTGGTGTCTGCAGGTCCAAGAATTTGTCTTTGTTGGTTTGAATGTTTAAAGTGTCTGTCTTTCTCTGTTTGTGTGTCTGATTCTATTTGTTCGCATGTCTGGGTCTAAAGTATCTGTCTTTCTCTGTTTGGGTGTTTGATTCTAGTTGTTTGTATGTCTGGGTTGGTGTTTGCAAGTCCAAGAATTTGTCTTTGTTGGTTTGAATGTCTAAAGTGTCTGTCTTTCTCTGTTTGTGCATCTGATTCTATTTATTTGCATGTCTGGGTTGATGTTTCCATGTCCAAGAATTTGTCTTTATTGGTTTGAATGTCTAAAGTGTCTGTCTTTCTCTGTTTGTGGGTCTGATTCTATTTGTTTGCATATCTGGGCTGGTGTTTGCAAGTCCAAGAATTTGTCTTTATTGGTTGGAATGTCTAAAGTGTCTATCTTTCTCTGTTTGTGTGTCTGATTCTATTTGTTTGCATGTCTGGGTTGGTGTTTGCAAGTCCAAGAATTTGTCTTTGTTGGTTTGAATGTCTAAAGTGTCTGTCTTTCTCTGTTTGTGTGTCTGATTTCTATTGTTTGTCTAAAGTGTCTGTCTTTTCTGTTTGTGTGTCTGATTCTATTTGTTTGCATGTCTGGGTTGATGTTTCCATGTCCAAGAATTTGTCATTATTGGTTTGAATGTCTAATGTGTCTGTCTTTCTCTGTTTGTGTGTTTTTATTCTATTTGTTTGCATGTCTGGGTTGGTGTTTGCAAGTCCAAGAATTTGTCTTTGTTGGTTTGAATATCTAAAGTGTCTATCTTTCTCTTTTTGTGTGTCTGATTCTATTTGTATGCATGTGTGGATTGGTGTTTGCAAGTCCAAGTATTTGTCTTTGTTGGTTTGAATGTATAAAGTGTCTGTCTTTCTCTGTTTGTGTGTTTTATTCTATTTGTTTGCATGTCTGGGTTGGTTTTTGCAAGTCCAAAAATTCGTGTTTATTAATTTGAATGTCTAAAGTGTCTGTCTTTCTCTGCTTGTGGGTCTGATTCTATTTGTTTGCATGTCTGGGTTGGTGTTTGCGAGTCCAAGAATTTGTCTTTATGGGTTGGAATGTCTAACGCGTCTGTCTGTCTCTGTTTGTGTGTCTGATTCTATTTGTTTGCATGTCTGGGTTGGTTTTTGCAAGTCCAAGAATTCGTCTTTATTAATTTGAATGTCTAAAGTGTCAGTCTTTCTCTGTTTGTGGGTCTGATTGTATTTGTTTGCACGTCTGGGTTGGTGTTTGTAAGTCCAAGAATTTGTCTTTATGGGTTGGAATGTCTAAAGTGTCTGTCTTTCTCTGTTTGTGCGTCTGATTATATTTGTTTACATATCTGGGTTGGTGTCTGCAAGTCCAAGAATTTGTCTTTGTTGGTTTGAATGTTTAAAGTGTCTGTCTTTCTCTGTTTGTGTGTCTGATTCTATTTGTCCGCATGTCTGGGCTGGTGTTTGCAAGTCCAAGTATTTGTCTTTGATGGTTTGAATGTCTAAAGTGTCTGTCTTTCTCTGTTGGTGTATCTGATTCTATTTGTTTGCATGTCTGGGTTGATGTTTGCAAGTCCAAGTATTTGTCTTCTTTGGTTTAATGTCTAAAGTGTCTGTCTTTCTCTGTTTGTGTGTCTGATTCTATTTATTTGGATGTCTGGGTTGGTGTTTGCAAGTTCAAGTATTTGTCTTTCTTGGTTTAAATGTCTAAAGTTTCTGTCTTTCTCTGTTTGTGTGTCTGATTCTATTTGTTGGCATGTCTGGGTTGGTGTTTGCAAGTCCAAGTATTTGTCTTTGTTGATTTGAATGTCTAAAGTGTATGTCTTTCTCTGTTTGTGCGTTTGATTCTATTTGTTTGCATGTCTGGGTTAATGTTTGCAAGTCCAAGAATTTGTCTTTGGTGTTTTGAATGTCTAAAGTGTCTGTCCTTCTCTGTTTGTGTGTTTGATTCTATTTGTTTGCATGTCTGGGCTGGTGTTTGCAAGTCCAAGAATTTGTTTTTGTTGGTTTGAATGTCTAAAGTATCTGTCTTTCTCTGTTTGGGTGTTTGATTCTAGTTGTTTGTATGTCTGGGTTGGTGTTTGCAAGTCCAAGAATTTGTCTTTGTTGGTTTGAATGTCTAAAGTGTCTGTCTTTCTCTGTTTGTGTGTCTGATTCTATTTATTTGCATGTCTGGGTTGATGTTTCCATGTCCAAGAATTTGTCTTTATTGGTTTGAATGTCTAAAGTGTCTGTCTTTCTCTGTTTGTGGGTCTGATTCTATTTGTTTGCATATCTGGGCTGGTGTTTGCAAGTCCAAGAATTTGTCTTTATTGGTTGGAATGTCTAAAGTGTCTATCTTTCTCTGTTTGTGTGTCTGATTCTATTTGTTTGCATGTCTGGGTTGGTGTTTGCAAGTCCAAGAATTTGTCTTTGTTTGTTTGCATGTCTGACTTGGTGTTTACAAGTCGAAGTATTTGTCTTTATTGGTTTGAATATCTAAAGTGTCTGTCTTTCTCTGTTTGTGTGTTTGATTCTATTTCTTTAAATGTCTGGGTTGGTGTTTGCAAGTTCGAGAATTTGTTTTGTTGGTTTGAATGTCTAAAGTGTCTATCTTTCTCTTTTTGTGTGTCTGATTCTATTTGTATGCATGTGTGGATTGGTGTTTGCAAGTCCAAGTATTTGTCTTTGTTGGTTTGAATGTATAAAGTGTCTGTCTTTCTCTGTTTGTGTGTTTTATTCTATTTGTTTGCATGTCTGGGTTGGTTTTTGCAAGTCCAAAAATTCGTCTTTATTAATTTGAATGTCTAAAGTGTCTGTCTTTCTCTGTTTGTGGGTCTGATTCTATTTGTTTGCATGTCTGGGTTGGTGTTTGCGAGTCCAAGAATTTGTCTTTATGGGTTGGAATGTCTAACGCGTCTGTCTGTCTCTGTTTGTGTGTGTCTGATTCTATTTGTTTGCATGTCTGGGTTGGTTTTTGCAAGTCCAAGAATTCGTCTTTATTAATTTGAATGTCTAAAGTGTCAGTCTTTCTCTGTTTGTGGGTCTGATTGTATTTGTTTGCACGTCTGGGTTGGTGTTTGTAAGTCCAAGAATTTGTCTTTATGGGTTGGAATGTCTAAAGTGTCTGTCTTTCTCTGTTTGTGCGTCTGATTATATTTGTTTACATATCTGGGTTGGTGTCTGCAAGTCCAAGAATTTGTCTTTGTTGGTTTGAATGTTTAAAGTGTCTGTCTTTCTCTGTTTGTGTGTCTGATTCTATTTGTTTGCATGTCTGGGTTGGTGTTTGCAAGTCCAAGTATTTGTCTTTGTTGGTTTGAATGTCTAAAGTGTCTGTCTTTCTCTGTTTGTGTGTCTGATTCTATTTGTTTGCATGTCTGGGTTGATGTTTCCATGTCTAAGAATTTGTCTTTATTGGTTTGAATGTCTAAAGTATCTGTCTTTCTCTGTTTGTGTGTCTGATTCTATTTATTTGCATGTCTGGGTTGGTGTTTGCAAGTCAAAGAATTTGTTTTTGTTGGTTTGAATGTCTAAAGTGTCTGTCTTTCTCTGTTTGTAGGTCTGATTCTATTTGTTTGCATGTCTGGGTTGGTGTTTGCAAGTCCAAGAATTTGTCTTTATTGGTTGGAATGTCTAAAGTGTCTGTCTTTCTCTGTTTGTGTGTCTGATTCTATTGTTTGCATGTCTGGGTTGTTGTTTGCATTTCCAATAATTTATCTTTGTTGGTTTGAATGTCTAAAGTGTCATTCTTTCTCTGGTTATAAGTCTGATTCTATTGTTTGCATGTCTGGGTTGGTGTTTGCAAGCCCAAAAATTTGTCTTTGTTGGTTTGAATTTCTAAAGTGTCTGTCTTTCTCTGTTTGTGTGTTTGATTCTATTTGTTTGCATGTCTGGGTTGGTGTTTGCATGTCCAATAATTTCTCTCTTTGTTGGTTTTAATGTCTAAAGTGTCTGTCTTTCTCTGTTAGTATGTCTGACTCTATTTGTTTACATGTCTGGGTTGGTGTTTGCAAGTCCAAGAATTTGTCTTTGTTGTGTATCTGATTCTATTTGTTTGCATGTCTGACTTGGTGTTTACAAGTCTAGTATTTGTCTTTATTGGTTTGAATGTCTAAAGTGTCTGTCTTTCTCTGTTTGTGTGTCTGATTCTATTTGTTTGTATGTCTGGGTTGGTGTTTGCAAGTTCAAGAATTTTGTTTTTGTTGGTTTGAATGTCTAAAGTGTCTATCTTTCGCTGTTTGTGTGTCTGATTCTATTTGTATGCATGTGTGGATTGGTGTTTGCAAGTCCAAGTATTTGTCTTTGTTGGTTTGAATGTATATAAAGTGTCTGTCTTTCTCTGTTTGTGTGTTTTTATTCTATTTGTTTGCATGTCTGGGTTGGTGTTTGCAAGTCCAAGAATTTGTCTTTGTTGGTTTGAATGTCTAAAGTGTCTATCCTTCTCTGTTTGTGTGTCTGATTCTATTTGTCTGCATGTCTGGGCTGGTGTTTGCAAGTCCAAGTATTTGTCTTTGATGGTTTGAATGTCTAAAGTGTCTGTCTTTCTCTGTTGGTGTATCTGATTCTATTTGTTTGCATGTCTGGGTTGATGTTTGCAAGTCCAAGTATTTGTCTTCCTTGGTTTTAATGTCTAAAGTGTCTGTCTTTCTCTGTTTGTGTGTCTGATTCTATTTATTTGCATGTCTGGGTTGGTGTTTGCAAGTCCAAGTATTTGTCTTTCTTGGTTTAAATGTCTAAAGTTTCTGTCTTTCTCTGTTTGTGTGTCTGATTCTATTTGTTGGCATGTCTGGGTTGGTGTTTGCAAGTCCAAGTATTTGTCTTTGTTGATTGGAATGTCTAAAGTGTCTGTCTTTATCTGTTTGTGCGTTTGATTCTATTTGTTTGCATATCCGGGTTAATGTTTGAAAATCCAAAAATTTGTCTTTGTTGGTTTGAATGTCTAAAGTGTTTGATTCTATTTGTTTATATGTCTGGGTTGGTGTTTGCAAGTCCAAGAATTTGTCTTTGTTGGTTTGAAATTGTAAAGTGTCTGTCTGTCTCTGTTTGTGTGTCTGATTCTATTTATTAGCATGTCTGGGTTGATGTTTCCATGTCCAAGAATTCGTCTTTATTAATTTGAATGTCTAAAGTGTCTGTCTTTCTCTGTTTGTGGGTCTGATTCTATTTGGTTGCATGTCTGGGTTGGTGTTTGCAAGTCCAAGAATTTGTCTTTATGGGTTGGAATGTCTAAAGTATCTGTCTTTCTCTGTTTGTGTGTTTGATTCTATTTGTTTGCATGTCTGGGTTGGTGTATGCATGTTCAAGAATTTGTCTTTGTTGGTTTGAATGTCTAAAGTGTCTGTCTTTCTCTGTTTGTGCGTCTGATTATATTTGTTTACATGTCTGGGTTGGTGTTTGCAAGTCCAAGAATTTGTCTTTGTTGGTTTGAATGTTTAAAGTGTCTGTCTTTCTCTGTTTGTGTGTCTGATTCTATTTGTTTGCATGTCTGGGTTGGTGTTTGCAAGTCCAAGTATTTGTCTTTGTTGGTTTGAATGTCTAAAGTGTCTGTCTTTCTCTGTTTGTGTATCGATTCTATTGGTTTGCATGTCTGGCTTGGTGTTTACAAGTCTAAGTATTTGTGTTTATTGGTTTGAATGTCTAAAGTGTCTGTCTTTCTCTGTTTGTTTGCTTGTCTGCAAATCCAAGAATTTGTCTTTGTTGGTTTGAATGTCTAAAGTATCTGTCTTTCTCTGTTTGGGTGTTTGATTCTATTTGTTTATATGTCTGGGTTGGTGTTTGCAAGTCCAAGAATTTGTCTTTGTTGGTTTGAAAGTGTAAAGTGTCTGTCTGTCTCTGTTTGTGTGTCTGATTCTATTTATTAGCATGTCTGGGTTGATGTTTCCATGTCCAAGAATTCGTCTTTATTAATTTGAATGTCTAAAGTGTCTGTCTTTCTCTGTTTGTGGGTCTGATTCTATTTGTTTGCAGGTCTGGGTTGGTGTTTGCAAGTCCAAGAATTTGTCTTTATGGGTTGGAATGTCTAAAGTGTCTGTCTTTCTCTGTTTGTGTGTCTGATTCTATTGTTTGCATGTCTGGGATGGTGTTTGCAAGTCCAAGAATTTGTCTTTGTTGGTTTGAATGTCTAAAGTGTCTGTCTTTCTCCGTTTGTGTGTCTGATTCTATTTGTATGCATGTCTGGATTGGTGTTTGCAAGTCCAAGTATTTTTCTTTGTGGTTTGAATGTATAAAGTGTCTGTCTTTCTCTGTTTGTGTGTCTGATTCTATTGTTTGCATGTCTGGGTTGGTTTTTGCAAGTCCAAGAATTTGTCTTTGTTGGTTTGAATGTCTAAAGTGTCTATCTTTCTCTGTTTGTGTGTCTGATTCTATTTGTATGGATGTCTGGATTGGTGTTTGCAAGTCCAAGAATTTGTCTCTATTGGTTGGAATGTCTAAAGAGTCTGTCTTTCTCTGTTTGTGTGTCTGATTCTATTTGTTTGCATGTCTGGGTTGATGTTTCCATGTCCAAGAATTTGTCTTTATTGGTTTGAATGTCTAAAGTGTCTGTCTTTCTCTGTTTGTGGGTCTGATTCTATTTGTTTGCATATCTGGGCTGGTGTTTGCAAGTCCAAGAATTTGTTTTTATTGGTTGGAATGTCTAAAGTGTCTGTCTTTCTCTGTTTGTGTGTCTGATTCTATTAGTTTGCATGTCTGGGTTGGTGTTTGCAAGTCCAAGAATTTGTCTTTGTTGGTTTGAATGTCTAAAGGGTCTGTCTTTCTCTGTTTGTGTGTCTGATTCTATTGTTTTCATGTCTGGGTTGGTGTTTGCAAGTCCAAGAATTTGTCTTTGTTGGTTTGAATGACTAAAGTATCTGTCTTTCTCTGTTTGTGTGTCTGATTCTATTTGTTTACATGTCTGGGTTGGTGTCTGCAAGTCCAAGAATTTGTCTTTGTTGGTTTGAATGTTTAAAGTGTCTGTCTTTCTCTAATTGTGTGTCTGATTCTATTTGTTTGCATGTCTGGGTTGGTGTTTGCAAGTCCAAGTATTTGTCTTTGTTGGTTTGAATGTCTAAAGTGTCTGTCTTTTCTCTGTTTGTGTATCTGATTCTATTTGTTTGCACTTCTGGGTTGGTGTTTGCAAGTTCAAGACTTTGTTTTTTGTGGTTTGAATGTCTAAAGTGTCTATCTTTCTTTGTTTGTGTGTCTGATTCTATTTGTATGCATGTCTGGGTTGTTGTTTGCAAGTCCAAGTATTTGTCTTTGTTGGTTTGAAGTGTCTATCCTTCTCTGTTTGTGTGTCTGATTCTATTTGTTTGCATGTCTGGGTTGGTGTCTGCAAGTCCAAGTATTTGTCTTTTGTTGGTTTGAATGTCTAAAGTGTCTGTCTTTCTCTGTCTATGTGTCTAATCCTATTTGTTTGCATGTCTGGGTTAGTGTTTGCAAGTTCAAGTATTTGTCTTTGATGGTTTGAATGTCTAAAGTGTCTGTCTTTATCTGATTGTGTGTTTGACTCTATTTGTTGGCATGTCTGGGTTGGTGTTTGCAAGTCCAAGTATTTGTCTTTGTTGATTTGAATTTCTAAAGTGTCTCTCTTTCTCTGTTTGTATGTTTGATTCTATTTGTTTGTATGTCTGGGTTAATGTTTGCATGTCAAAGAATTTGTCTTTGGTGGTTTGAATGTTTAAAAGTGTCTGACCTTCTCTGTTTGTGTGTTTGATTCTATTTGTTTGCATGTCTGGGTTGGTGTTTGCAAGTCTAAGAATTTGTCTTTGTTGGTTTGAATGTCTAAATTGTCTGTCTTTCTCTATTTGTGTGTCTGATTCTATTTGTTGGCATGTCTGGGTTGGTGTTTGCAAGTCCAAGTATTTGTCTTTGTTGATTGGAATGTCTAAAGTGTCTGTCTTTATCTGTTTGTGCGTTTGATTCTATTTGTTTGCATATCTGGGTTAATGTTTGCAAATCCAAGAATTTGTCTTTGTTGGTTTGAATGTCTAAAGTATCTGTCTTTCTCTGTTTGGGTGTTTGATTCTATTTGTTTATATGTCTGGGTTGGTGTTTGCATGTCCAAGAATTTGTCTTTGTTGGTTTGAAAGTGTAAAGTGTCTGTCTGTCTCTGTTTGTGTGTCTGATTCTATTTATTAGCATGTCTGGGTTGACGTTTCCATGTCCAAGAATTCGTCTTTATTAATTTGAATGTCTAAAGTGTCTGTCTTTCTCTGTTTGTGGGTCTGATTCTATTTGTTTGCATGTCTGGGTTGGTGTTTGCAAGTCCAAGAATTTGTCTTTATGGGTTGGAATGTCTAAAGTTTCTGTCTTTCTCTGTTTGTGTGTTTGATTCTATTTGTTTGCATGTCTGGGTTGGTGTATGCATGTTCAAGAATTTGTCTTTGTTGGTTTGAATGTCTAAAGTGTCTGTCTTTCTCTGTTTGTGCGTCTGATTATATTTGTTTACATGTCTGGGTTGGTGTCTGCAAGTCCAAGAATTTGTCTTTGTTGGTTTGAATGTTTAAAGTGTCTGTCTTTCTCTGTTGTGTGTCTGATTCTATTTGTTCGCATGTCTGGGTTGGTGTTAGCAAGTCCAAGTATTTGTCTATATTGGTTTGAATGTCTAAAGTGTCTGTCTTTCTCTGTTTGTGTATCGATTCTATTTGTTTGCATGTCTGGGTTGGTGTTTGCAAGTTTAAGAATTTGTATTTGTTGGTTTGAATGTCTAAAGTGTCTATCTTTCTCTGTTTGTGTGTCTGATTCTATTTGTATGCATGTCTGGATTGGTGTTTGCAAGTCCAAGTATTTGTCTTTGTTGGTTTGAATGTATAAAGTGTCTGTCTTTCTCTGTTTGTGTGTTTGATTCTATTTGTTTGCATGTCTGGGTTGGTGTTTGCAAGTCCAAGAATTTGTCTTTGTTGGTTTGAATGTCTAAAGTATCTGTCTTTCTCTGTTTGGGTGTTTGATTCTATTTGTTTGCATGTCTGGGTTGGTGTTTGCAAGTCTAAGAATTTGTCTTTGTTGGTTTGAATGTCTAAAGCGTCTGTCTTTCTCTGTTTGTGTGTCTGATTCTATTTGTTTGCATGTCTGGGTTGATGTTTCCATGTCCAAGAATTTGTCTTTATTGATTTGAATGTCTAAAGTATCTGTCTTTTCTCTGTTTGTGTGTCTGATTCTATTTATTTGCATGTCTGGGTTGGTGTTTGCAAGTCAAAGAATTTGTCTTTGTTGGTTTGAATGTCTGAAGTGTCTGTCTTTCTCTGTTTGTAGGTCTGATTCTATTTGTTTGCATGTCTGGGTTGGTGTTTGCAAGTCCAAGAATTTGTCTTTATTGGTTGGAATGTCTAAAGTGTCTGTCTATCTCTGTTTGTGTGTCTGATTCTATTGTTTGCATGTCTGGGTTGGTGTTTGCAAGCCCAAAAATTTGTCTTTGTAGGTTTGAATTTCTAAAGTGTCTGTCTTTCTCTGTTTGTGTGTTTGATTCTATTTGTTTGCATGTCTGGGTTGGTGTTTGCATGTCCAATAATTTCTCTTTGTTGGTTTGAATGTCTAAAGTGTCTGTCTTTCTCTGTTAGTATGTCTGACTCTATTTGTTTACATGTCTGGGTTGGTGTTTGCAAGTCCAAGAATTTGTCTTTGTTGTGTATCTGATTCTATTTGTTTGCATGTCTGACTTGGTGTTTACAAGTCTAAGTATTTGTCTTTATTGGTTTGAATGTCTAAAGTGTCTGTCTTTCTCTGTTTGTGTGTCTGATTCTATTTGTTTGTATGTCTGGGTTGGTGTTTGCAAGTTCAAGAATTTGTTTTTGTTGGTTTGAATGTCTAAAGTGTCTATCTTTCTCTGTTTGTGTGTCTGATTCTATTTGTATGCATGTGTGGATTGGTGTTTGCAAGTCCAAGTATTTGTCTTTGTTGGTTTGAATGTATAAAGTGTCTGACTTTCTCTGTTTGTGTGTTTTTAGTCTATTTGTTTGCATGTCTGGGTTGGTGTTTGCAAGTCCAAGAATTTGTCTTTGTTGGTTTGAATATCTAAAGTGTCTATCCTTCTCTGTTTGTGTGTCTGATTCTATTTGTCTGCATTTCTGGGCTGGTGTTTGCAAGTCCAAGTATTTGTCTTTGATGGTTTGAATGTCTAAAGTGTCTGTCTTTCTCTGTTGGTGTATATGATTCTATTTGTTTGCATGTCTGGGTTGATGTTTGCAAGTCCAAGTATTTGTCTTCCTTGGTTTTAATGTCTAAAGTGTCTGTCTTTCTCTGTTTGTGTGTCTGATTCTATTTATTTGCATTTCTGGGTTGGTTATTGCAAGTCTAAGTATTTGTCTTTCTTGGTTTAAATGTCTAAAGTTTCTGTCTTTCTCTGTTTGTGTGTCTGATTCTATTTGTTGGCATGTCTGGGTTGGTGTTTGCAAGTCCAAGTATTTGTCTTTGTTGATTGGAATGTCTAAAGTGTCTGTCTTTCTCTGTTTGTGCGTTTGATTCTATTTGTTTACATGTCTGGGTTAATGTTTGCAAGTCCAAGAATATGTCTTTGTTGGTTTGAATGTCTAAAGTATCTGTCTTTCTCTGTTTGGGTGTTTGATTCTATTTGTTTGTATGTCTGGGTTGGTGTTTGCAAGTCCAAGAATTTGTCTTTGTTGGTTTGAAAGTGTAAAGTGTCTGTCTGTCTCTGTTTGTGTGTCTGATTCTATTTATTAGCATGTCTGGGTTGATGTTTCCATGTCCAAGAATTCGTCTTTATTAATTTAAATGTCTAAAGTGTCTGTCTTTCTCTGTTTGTGGGTCTGATTCTATTTGTTTGCATGTCTGGTTTGGTGTTTGCAAGTCCAAGAATTTGTCTTTATGGGTTGGAATGTCTAAAGTGTCTGTCTTTCTCTGTTTGTGGGTCTGATTCTATTTTTTGCATGTCTGGGTTGGTGTTTTGCAAGTCCAAGAATTTGTCTTTGTTGGTTTGAATGTCTAAAGTGTCTGTCTTTCTCTGTTTGTGTGTTTGATTCCATTTGTTTGCATGTCTGGGTTGGTGTAGCATGTTCAAGAATTTGTCTTTGTTGGTTTGAATGTCTAAAGTGTCTGTCTTTCTCTGTTTGTGCGTCTGATTATATTTGTTTACATGTCTGGGTTGGTGTCTGCAAGTCCAAGAATTTATCTTTGTTGGTTTGAATGTTTAAAGTGTCTGTCTTTCTCTGTTTGTGTGTCTGATTCTATTTGTTTGCATGTCAGGGTTGGTGTTTGCAAGTCTAAGTATTTGTGTTTATTGATTTGAATGTCTAAAGTGTCTGTCTTTCTCTGTTTGTATGTCTGATTCTATTTGTTTGCAGGTCTGGGTTGGTGTTTGCAAGCTCAAGAATTTTTTTGTTGTTTGAATGTCTAAAGTGTCTATCTTTCTCTGTTTGTGTGTCTGATTCTATTTGAATGCATGTCTTGGTTGGTGTTTGCAAGTCCAAGTATTTTTCTTTGTTGGTTTTAAAGTGTCTATCCTTCTCTGTTTGTGTGTCTGATTCTATTTGTTTGCATTTCTGGGTTGGTGAAATGTCTAAAGTGTCTGTCTTTCTCTGTTGTTGTATCTGATTCTATTTGATTCTATACAAGAATTTGTCTTTATTGGTTTGAATGTCTAAAGTGTCTGTCTTTCTCTGTTTTTGTATCTGATTCTATTTGATTCTATACAAGAATTTGTCTTTATTGGTTTGAATGTCTAAAGTGTCTCTCTTTCTCTGTTTGTATGTTTGATTCTATTTGTTTGCATGTCTGGGTTAATGTTTGCATGTCCAAGAATTTGTCTTTGGTGGTTTGAATGTCTAAAGTGTCTGACCTTCTCTGTTTGTGTGTTTGATTCTATTTGTTTGCATGCCTGGGTTGGTGTTTGCAAGTCCGAGAATTTGTCTTTGTTGGTTTGAATGTGAAAAGTGTCTGTCTTTCTCTGTTTGTGTGTCTGATTCTATTGTTTTTATTTCTGGGTTGGTGTTTGCAAGTCCAAGAATTTGTCTTTGTTGGTTTGAATGACTAAAGTATCTGTCTTTCTCTGTGTGTGTGTTTGTTTCTATTTGTTTACATGTCTGGGTTGGTGTGTCTGCAAGTCCAAGAATTTGTCTTTGTTGGTTTGAATGTTTAAAGTGTCTGTCTTTCTCTGTTTGTGTGTCTTTCTCTATTTGTATGCATGTCTTGGTTGGTGTTTGCAAGTCCAAGTATTTGTCTTTATTGGTTTGAAGTGTCTATCCTTCGCTGTTTGTGTGTCTGATTCTATTTGTTTGCATTTCTGGGTTGGTGAAATGTCTAAAGTGTCTGTCTTTCTCTGTTGTTGTATCTGATTCTATTTGATTCTATACAAGAATTTGTCTTTATTTGTTTGAATGTCTAAAGTGTCTGTCTTTCTCTGTTTGTGTGTCTGATTCTATTTGTTGGCATGTCTGGGTTGGTGTTTGCAAGTCCAAGTATTTGTCTTTGTTGATTTGAATGTCTAAAGTGTCTCTCTTTCTCTGTTTGTATGTTTGATTCTATTTGTTTGCATGTCTGGGTTAATGTTTGCATGTCCAAGAATTTGTCTTTGGTGGTTTGAATGTCTAAAGTGTCTGTCTTTCTCTGTTTGTGTGTCTGATTCTATTTGTTTGCATGTCTGGGTTGGTGTTTGCAAGTTCAAGAATTTGTTTTTGTTGGATTGAATGTCTAATGTGTCTATCTTTCTCTGTTTGTGTGTCTGATTCTATTTGTATGCATGTCTGGGTTGGTGTTTGCAAGTCCAAGTATTTGTCTTTGTTGGTTTGAAGTGTCTATCCTTCTCTATTTGTGTGTCTGATTCTATTTTTTTGCATGTCTGGGTTGGTGTCTGCAAGTCCAAGTATTTGTTTTTTGTTGCTTTGAATGTCTAAAGTGTCTGTATTTCTCTGTTTATGTGTCTAATCCTATTGGTTTGCATGTCTGGGTTAGTGTTTGCAAGTCCAAGTATTTGTCTTTGATGGTTTGAATGTCTAAAGTGTCTGTCTGTCTCTGTTGGTGTATCTGATTCTATTTGATTCTATACAAGGATTTGTCTTTGTTGGTTTGAATGTCTAAAGTGTCTGTCTTTCTCTGTTTGTGTGTCTGACTCTATTTGTTGGCATGTCTGGGTTGGTGTTTGCAAGTCCAAGTATCTGTCTTTGTTGATTTGAAAGTCTAAAGTGTCTCTCTTTCTCTGTTTGTATGTTTGATTCTATTTGTTTGTATGTCTGGGTTAATGTTTGCATGTCAAACAATTTATCTTAGTTGGTTTGAATGTCTAAAGTGTCTGACCTTCTCTGTTTGTGTTTGATTCTATATGTTTGCATGTCTGGGTTGGTGTTTGCAAGTCCAAGAATTTGTCTTTGTTGGTTTGAATGTCTAAAGTATCTGTCTTTCTCTGTTTGGGTGTTTGATTCTATTTGTTTGCATGTCTGGGTTGGTGTTTGCAAGTCTAAGAATTTGTCTTTGTTGGTTTGAATGTCTAAAGTGTCTGTCTTTCTCTGTTTGTGTGTCTGATTCTATTTGTTTGCATGTCTGGGTTGATGTTTCCATGTCCAAGAATTTGTCTTTATTGGTTTGAATGTCTAAAGTGTCTGTCTTTCTCTCTTTGTGTGTCTATTCTATTTGTTTGCATGTCTGGGTTGGTGTTTGCAAGTTCAAGAATTTGTCTTTGTTGGTTTGAATGTCTAAAGTGTCTGTCTTTCTCTGTTTGTAGGTCTGATTCTATTTGTTTGCATGTCTGGGTTGGTGTTTGCAAGTCCAAGAATTTGTCTTTATTGGTTGGAATGTCTAAAGTGTCTGGCTTTCTCTGTTTGTGTGTCTGATTCTATTGTTTGCATGTCTGGGTTGGTGTTTGCAAGTCCAAGAATTTGTCTTTATTGGTTTGAATGTCTAAAGTGTCTGTCTTTCTCTGTTAGTATGTCCGACTCTACTTGTTTACACGTCTGGGTTGGTTTCTGCAAGTCCAAGAATTTTTCTTTGTTGGTTTGAATGTTTAAAGTGTCTGTCTTTCTCTGTTTGTGTATCTGATTCTTTTGTTTGCATGTCTCACTTGGTGTTTACAAGTCTAAGTATTTGTCTTTATTGGTTTGAATGTCTAAAGTGTCTGTCTTTCTCTGTTTGTGTGTCTGATTCTATTTGTTTGCATGTCTGGGTTGGTGTTTGCAAGTTCAAGTATTTGTATTTGTTGGTTCGAATATCTAAAGTGTCTATCTTTCTCTGTTTGTGTGTCTGATTCTATTTGTATGCATGTCTGGATTGGCGTTTGCAAGTCCAAGTATTTGTCTTTGTTGGTTTGAATGTATAAGTGTCTGTCTTTCTCTGTTTGTGTGTTTGATTCTATTTGTTTGCATGTCTGGGTTGGTGTTTGCAAGTCCAAGAATTTGTCTTTGTTGGTTTGAATGTCTAAAAATGTCTGACATTCTCTGTTTGTGTGTTTGATTCTATTTGTTTGCATGTCTGGGTTGGTGCTTGCAAGTCCAAGAATTTGTCTTTGTTGGTTTGAATGTCTAAAGTGTCTGTTTTTTTCTGTTTGTGTGTCTGATTCTATTTGTTTGCCTGTCTGGGTTGGTGTTTGCAAGTTCAAGAATTTGTTTTTGTTGGTTTGAATGTCTAAAGTGTCTATCTTTCTCTGTTTGTGTGTCTGATTCTATTTGTATGCATGTCTGGGTTGTTGTTTGCAAGTCCAAGTATTTGTCTTTGTTGGTTTGAAGTGTCTATCCTTCTCTCTTTATGTGTCTGATTCTATTTGTTTGCATGTCTGGGTTGGTGTCTGCAAGTCCAAGTATTTGTCATTTGTTGGTTTGAATGTCTAAAGTGTCTGTCTTTCTCTGTTTACGTGTCTAACGTAACAGAATTTGTCCAAGTCTGGGTAATGGTTAATGTCTAAGAATTTGTCTTTGTAGGTTTGAATGTCTAAAGTGTCTGTCTTTCTCTGTTTGTGTGTCTGATTTTATTTGTTTACATGTCTGGGTTGGTGTCTGCAAGTCCAAGAATTTGTCTTTGTTGGTTTGAATGTTTAAAGTGTCTGTCTTTCTCTTTTTGTGTGTCTGATTCTATTTGTTTGCATGTCTGGGTTGGTGTTTGCAAGTCAAAGTATTTGTCTTTGTTGGTTTGAATGTCTAAAGTGTCTGTCTTTCTCTGTTTGTGTGTCTGGTTCTATTTGTTTGCATGTCTGGGTTGGTGTTTGCAAGTCAAGAATTTGTTTTTGTTGGTTTGAATGTCTAAAGTGTCTATCTTTCTCTGTTTGTGTGTCTGATTCTATTTGTAGGCGTGTCTGGGTTGTTGTTTGCAAGTCCAAGTATTTGTCTTTGTTGGTTTGAAGTGTCTATCCTTCTCTGTTTGTGTGTCTGATTCTATTTGTTTGCATGTCTGGGTTGGTGTCTGCAAGTCCAAGTATTTGTCTTTTGTTGGTTTGAATGTCTAAAGTGTTTGTCTTTCTCTGTTTATGTGTCTAGTCCTATTTGTTTTTATGTCTGGGTTATTGTTTGCAAGTCCAAGTATTTGTTTTTGATGGTTTGAATGTCTAAAGTGTCTGTCTGTCTCTGTTGGTGTATCTGGTTCTATTTGATTCTATACAAGAATTTGTCTTTGTTGGTTTGAATGTCTAAAGTGTCTGTCTTTCTCTGTTTGTGTGTCTGACTCTATTTGTTGGCATGTCTGGGTTGGTGTTTGCAAGTCCAAGTATTTGTCTTTGTTGATTTGAATGTCTAAAGTGTCTCTCTTTCTCTGTTTGTATGTTTGATTCTATTTGTTTGTATGTCTGGGTTAATGTTTGCATGTCAAAAATTTGTCTTTGGTGGTTTGAATGTCTAAAGTGTCTGACCTTCTCTGTTTGTGTGTTTGATTCTATTTGTTTGCATGTCTGGGTTGGTGTTTGCAAGTCTAAGAATTTGTCTTTGTTGGTTTGAATGTCTAAAGTGTCTGTCTTTCTCTGTTTGTGTGTCTGATTCTATTTGTTTACATGTCTGGGTTGATATTTCCATGTCCAAGAATTTTTCATTATTGGTTTGAATGTCTAATGTGTCTGTCTTTATCTGTTTGTGTGTCTGATTCTATTTGTTTGCATGTCTGGGTTGGTGTTTGCAAGTCCAAGAATTTGTCTTTGTTGGTTTGAATGTCTGAAATGTCTGTCTTTCTCTGTTTGCAGGTCTGATTCTATTTGTTTGCATGTTTGGGTTGGTGTTTGCAAGTCCAAGAATTTGTCTTTATTGGTTAGAATGTCTAAAGTGTCTGTATTTTTCTGTTTATGTGTCCGATTCTATTTGTTTGCATGTCTGGGTTGATGTTTTCCATGTCCAAGAATTTGTCATTATTGGTTTGAATGTCTAAGTTGTCAGTCTTTCTCTGTTTGTGTGTCTGATTCTCTGTGTTTGCATGTCTGGGTTGGTGTTTGCAAGTCCAAGAATTTGTCTTTGTTGGTTTGAATGTCTAAAGTGTCTGTCTTTCTCTGTTTGCAGGTCTGATTCTATTTGTTTGCATGTCTGGGTTGGTGTTTGCAAGCCCAAGAATTTGTTTTTGTTGGTTTGAATGTCTAAAGTGTCTGTCTTTCTCTTTTTGTGTGTTTGATTCTATTTTTTACATGTCTGGGTTGGTGTTTGCAATGTCCAATAATTTGTCTTTGTTGGTTTGAATGTCTAAAGTGTCTGTCTTTCTCTGTTTGTAGGTCTGATTCTATTTGTTTGCATGTCTGGGTTGGTGTTTGCAAGTCCAAGAATTTGTCTTTATTGGTTTGAATGTCTAAAGTGTCTGTCTTTCTCTGTTTGTGTGTTTGATTCTATTTTTTTTTCGCATGTCTGGGTTGGTGTTTGCATGTCCAATAATTTGTTTTTGTTGGTTTGAATGTCTAAAGTGTCTTTCTTTCTCTGTTAGTATGTCTGACTCTATTTGTTTACATGTCTGGGTTGGTGTCTGCAAGTCCAAGAATTTGTCTTTGTTGGTTTGAATGTTTAAAGTGTCTGTCTTTCTCTGTTTGTGTATCTGATTCTATTTGCTTGCACGTCTGACTTGGTGTTTACAAGTCTAAGTATTTGTCTTTATTGGTTCTAATGTCTAAAGTGTCCGTCTTTCTCTGTTTGTGTGTCTGATTCTATTTGTTTGCATGTCTGGGTTGGTGTTTGCAAGTTCAAGATTTTGTATTTGTTGGTTTGAATGTCTAAAGTGTCTATCTTTCTCTGTTTGTGTGTGTCTGATTCTATTTGTATGCATGTCTGGATTGGTGTTTGCAAGTCCAAGTATTTGTCTTTGTTGGTTTGAATGTATAAAGTGTCTGTCTTTCTATTGTGTCTGATTCTATAGTTTTCATGTCTGGGTTGGTGTTTGCAAGTCAAGTCAAGAATTTGTCTTTGTTGGTTTGAATGACTAAAGTATCTGTCTTTCTCTGTTTGTGTGTCTGATTCTATTTGTTTGCATTTCTGGGTTGGTGTATGCATGTCCAAGAATTTGTCTTTGTAGGTTTGAATGTCTAAAGTGTCTGTATTTCTCTGTTTGTGTGTCTGATTCTATTTGTTTACATGTCTGGGTTGGTGTCTGCAAGTCCAAGAATTTGTCTTTGTTGGTCTGAATGTTTAAAGTGTCTGTCTTTCTCTGTTTGTGTGTCTGATTCTATTTGTTTGCATGTCTGGGTTGGTGTTTGCAAGTCCAAGTATTTGTCTTTGTTGGTTTGAATGTCTAAAGTGTCTGTATTTCTCTGTTTGTGTGTCTGATTCTATTTGTTTACATGTCTGGGTTGGTGTCTGCAAGTCCAAGAATTTGTCTTTGTTGGTCTGAATGTTTAAAGTGTCTGTCTTTCTCTGTTTGTGTGTCTGATTCTATTTGTTTGCATGTCTGGGTGGTGTTTGCAAGTCCAAGTATTTGTCTTTGTTGGTTTGAATGTCTAAAGTGTCTGTCTTTCTCTGTTTGTGTGTCTGATTCTATTTGTTTGCATGTCTGGGTTGGTGTTTGCAAGTTCAAGAATTTGTTTTTTGTTGGTTTTAATGTCTAAAGTGTCTATCTTTCTCTGTTTGTGTGTCTGATTCTATTTGTAGGCATGTCTGGGTTGTTGTTTGCAAGTCCAAGTATTTGTCTTTGTTGGTTTGAAGTGTCTATCCTTCTCTAATTGTGTGTCTGATTCTATTTGTTTGCATGTCTGGGTTGGTGTCTGCAAGTCCAAGTATTTGTCTTTTGTTGGTTTGAATGTCTAAAGTGTCTGTCTTTCTCTGTTTGTAAGTCGGATTCTATTTTGTTTGCATGTCTGGGTTGGTGTTTGCAAGCCCAAAAATTTGTCTTTGTTGGTTTGAATGTCTAAAGTGTCTGTCTTTCTCTGTTTGTGTGTTTGATTCTATTTGTTTGCATGTCTGGGTTGGTATTTGCATGTCCAATAATTTCTCTTTATTGGTTTGAATGTCTAAAATGTCTGTCTTTCTCTGTTTGTGTGTCTGATTCTATTTGTTTGCATGTCTGGGTTGGTGTTTGCAAGTTCAAGAATTTGTTTTTGTTGGTTTGAATGTCTAAAGTGTCTATCTTTCTCTGTTTGTGTGTCTGATTCTATTTGTATGCATGTGTGGATTGGTGTTTGCAAGTCCAAGTATTTGTCTTTGTTGGTTTGAATGTATAAAGTGTCTGACTTTCTCTGTTTGTGTGTTTTCATTCTATTTGTTTGCATGTCTGGGTTGGTGTTTGCAAGTCCAAGAATTTGTCTTTGTTGGTTTGAATATCTAAAGTGTCTGTCTTTCTCTGTTTGTGTGTCTGATTCTATTTATTTGCATGTCTGGGTTGGTGTTTGCAAGTCAAAGTATTTGTCTTTCTTGGTTTAAATGTCTAAAGTTTCTGTCCTTTCTCTGTTTTTGTGTCTGATTCTATTTGTTGGCATGTCTGGGTTGGTGTTTGCAAGTCCAAGTATTTGTCTTTGTTGATTTGAATGTCTAAAGTGTATGTCTTTCTCTGTTTGTGCGTTTGATTCTATTTGTTTGCATGTCTGGGTTAATGTTTGCAAGTCCAAGAATTTGTCTTTGGTGTTTTGAATGTCTAAAATGTCTGTCCTTCTCTGTTTGTGTGTTTGATTCTATTTGTTTGCATGTCTGGGCTGGTGTTTGCAAGTCCAAGAATTTGTTTTTGTTGGTTTGAATGTCTAAAGTATCTGTCTTTCTCTGTTTGGGTGTTTGATTCTAGTTGTTTTGTATGTCTGGGTTGGTGTTTGCAAGTCCAAGAATTTGTCTTTGTTGGTTTGAATGTCTAAAGTGTCTGTCTTTCTCTGTTTGTGTATCTGATTCTATTTATTTGCATGTCTGGGTTGATGTTTCCATGTCCAAGAATTTGTCTTTATTGGTTTGAATGTCTAAAGTGTCTGTCTTTCTCTGTTTGTGGGTCTGATTCTATTTGTTTGCATATCTGGGCTGGTGTTTGCAAGTCCAAGAATTTGTCTTTATTGGTTGGAATGTCTAAAGTGTCTGTCTTTCTCTGTTTGTGCGTCTGAATATATTTGTTTACATGTCTGGGTTGGTGTCTGCAAGTCCAAGAATTTGTCTTTGTTGGTTTTGAATGTTTAAAGTGTCTGTCTTTCTCTGTTTGTGTGTCTGATTCTATTTGTTCGCATGTCTGGGTTGGTGTTAGCAAGTCCAAGTATTTGTCTATATTGGTTTGAATGTCTAAAGTGTCTGTCTTTCTCTGTTTGTGTATCGATTCTATTTGTTTGCATGTCTGGGTTGGTGTTTGCAAGTTTAAGAATTTGTATTTGTTGGTTTGAATGTCTAAAGTGTCTATCTTTCTCTGTTTGTGTGTCTGATTCTATTTGTATGCATGTCTGGATTGGTGTTTGCAAGTCCAAGTATTTGTCTTTGTTGGTTTGAATGTATAAAGTGTCTGTCTTTCTCTATTTGTGTGTTTGATTCTATTTGTTTGCACGTATGGGTTGGTGTTTGCAAGTCCAAGAATTTGTCTTTGTTGTTTGATTGTCTAAAGTGTCTGACCTTCTCTGTTTGTGTGTTTGATTCTATTTGTTTGCATGTCTGGGTTGGTGTTTGCAAGTCCAAGAATTTGTCTTTGTTGGTTTGAATGTCTAAAGTATCTGTCTTTCTCTGTTTGAGTGTTTGATTCTATTTGTTTGCATGTCTGGGTTGGTGTTTGCAAGTCTAAGAATTTGTCTTTGTTGGTTTGAATGTCTAAAGCGTCTGTCTTTCTCTGTTTGTGTGTCTGATTCTATTTGTTTGCATGTCTGGGTTGATGTTTCCATGTCCCAGAATTTGTCTTTATTGGTTTGAATGTCTAAAGTATCTGTCTTTCTCTGTTTGTGTGTCTGATTCTATTTATTTGCATGTCTGGGTTGGTGTCTGCAAGTCCAAGAATTTGTCTTTGTTGGTTTGAATGTCTGAAGTGTCTGTCTTTCTCTGTTTGTGTATCTGATTCTATTTGCTTGCACGTCTGACTTGGTGTTTACAAGTCTAAGTATTTGTCTTTATTGGTTCTAATGTCTAAAGTGTCCGTCTTTCTCTGTTTGTGTGTCTGATTCTATTTGTTTGCATGTCTGGGTTGGTGTTTGCAAGTTCAAGATTTTGTATTTGTTGGTTTGAATGTCTAAAGTGTCTATCTTTCTCTGTTTGTGTGTCTGATTCTATTTGTATGCATGTCTGGATTGGTGTTTGCAAGTCCAAGTATTTGTCTTTCTTGGTTTAAACGTCTAAAGTTTCTGTCTTTCTCTGTTTGTGAGTCTGATTCTATTTGTTGGCATGTCTGGGTTGGTGTTTGCAAGTCCAAGTATTTGTCTTTGTTGATTTGAATGTCTAAAGTGTATGTCTTTCTCTGTTTGTGCGTTTGATTCTATTTGTTTGCATGTCTGGGTTAATGTTTGCAAGTCCAAGAATTTGTCTTTGGTGTTTTGAATGTCTAAAGTGTCTGTCCTTCTCTGTTTGTGTGTTTGATTCTATTTGTTTGCATGTCTGGGCTGGTGTTTGCAAGTCCAAGAATTTGTTTTTGTTGGTTTGAATGTCTAAAGTATCTGTCTTTCTCTGTTTGGGTGTTTGATTCTAGTTGTTTGTATGTCTGGGTTGGTGTTTGCAAGTCCAAGAATTTGTCTTTGTTGGTTTGAATGTCTAAGGTGTCTGTCTTTCTCTGTTTGTGTATCTGATTCTATTTATTTGCATGTCTGGGTTGATGTTTCCATGTCCAAGAATTTGTCTTTATTGGTTTGAATGTCTAAAGTGTCTGTCTTTCTCTGTTTGTGGGTCTGATTCTATTTGTTTGCATATCTGGGCTGTGTTTGCAAGTCCAAGAATTTGTCTTTATTGGTTGGAATGTCTAAAGTGTCTGTCTTTCTCTGTTTGTGCGTCTGATTATATTTGTTTACATGTCTGGGTTGGTGTCTGCAAGTCCAAGAATTTGTCTTTGTTGGTTTGAATGTTTAAAGTGTCTGTCTTTCTCTGTTTGTGTGTCTGATTCTATTTGTTCGCATGTCTGGGTTGGTGTTAGCAAGTCCAAGTATTTGTCTATATTGGTTTGAATGTCTAAAGTGTATGTCTTTCTCTGTTTGTGCGTTTGATTCTATTTGTTTGCATGTCTGGGTTAATGTTTGCAAGTCCAAGAATTTGTCTTTGGTGTTTGGAATGTCTAAAGTGTCTGTCCTTCTCTGTTTGTGTGTTTGATTCTATTTGTTTGCATGTCTGGGCTGGTGTTTGCAAGTCCAAGAATTTGTTTTTTGTTGGTTTGAATGTCTAAAGTATCTGTCTTTCTCTGTTTTGGGTGTTTGATTCTAGTTGTTTGTATGTCTGGGTTGGTGTTTGCAAGTCCAAGAATTTGTCTTTGTTGGTTTGAATGTCTAAAGTGTCTGTCTTTCTCTGTTTTGTGTATCTGATTCTATTTATTTGCATGTCTGGGTTGATGTTTCCATGTCCAAGAATTTGTCTTTATTGGTTTGAATGTCTAAAGTGTCTGTCTTTCTCTGTTTGTGGGTCTGATTCTATTTGTTTGCATATCTGGGCTGGTGTTTGCAAGTCCAAGAATTTGTCTTTATTGGTTGGAATGTCTAAAGTGTCTGTCTTTCTCTGTTTGTGCGTCTGATTATATTTGTTTACATGTCTGGGTTGGTGTCTGCAAGTCCAAGAATTTGTCTTTGTTGGTTTGAATGTTTAAAGTGTCTGTCTTTCTCTGTTTGTGTGTCTGATTCTATTTGTTCGCATGTCTGGGTCTAAAGTATCTGTCTTTCTCTGTTTGGGTGTTTGATTCTAGTTGTTTGTATGTCTGGGTTGGTGTTTGCAAGTCAAGAATTTGTCTTTGTTGGTTTGAATGTCTAAAGTATCTGTCTTTCTCTGTTTGAGTGTTTGATTCTATTTGTTTGCATGTCTGGGTTGGTGTTTGCAAGTCTAAGAATTTGTCTTTGTTGGTTTGAATGTCTAAAGCGTCTGTCTTTCTCTGTTTGTGTGTCTGATTCTATTTGTTTGCATGTCTGGGTTGATGTTTCCATGTCCAAGAATTTGTCTTTATTGGTTTGAATGTCTAAAGTATCTGTCTTTCTCTGTTTGTGTGTCTGATTCTATTTATTTGCATGTCTGGGTTGGTGTCTGCAAGTCCAAGAATTTGTCTTTGTTGGTTTGAATGTCTGAAGTGTCTGTCTTTCTCTGTTTGTGTATCTGATTCTATTTGCTTGCACGTCTGACTTGGTGTTTACAAGTCTAAGTATTTGTCTTTATTGGTTCTAATGTCTAAAGTGTCCGTCTATCTCTGTTTGTGTGTCTGATTCTATTTGTTTGCATGTCTGGGTTGGTGTTTGCAAGTTCAAGATTTTGTATTTGTTGGTTTGAATGTCTAAAGTGTCTATCTTTCTCTGTTTGTGTGTCTGATTCTATTTGTATGCATGTCTGGATTGGTGTTTGCAAGTCCAAGTATTTGTCTTTCTTGGTTTAAATGTCTAAAGTTTCTGTCTTTCTCTGTTTGTGAGTCTGATTCTATTTGTTGGCATGTCTGGGTTGGTGTTTGCAAGTCCAAGTATTTGTCTTTGTTGATTTGAATGTCTAAAGTGTATGTCTTTCTCTGTTTGTGCGTTTGATTCTATTTGTTTGCATGTCTGGGTTAATGTTTGCAAGTCCAAGAATTTGTCTTTGGTGTTTTGAATGTCTAAAGTGTCTGTCCTTCTCTGTTTGTGTGTTTGATTCTATTTGTTTGCATGTCTGGGCTGGTGTTTGCAAGTCCAAGAATTTGTTTTTGTTGGTTTGAATGTCTAAAGTATCTGTCTTTCTCTGTTTGGGTGTTTGATTCTAGTTGTTTGTATGTCTGGGTTGGTGTTTGCAAGTCCAAGAATTTGTCTTTGTTGGTTTGAATGTCTAAGTGTCTGTCTTTCTCTGTTTGTGTATCTGATTCTATTTATTTGCATGTCTGGGTTGATGTTTCCATGTCCAAGAATTTGTCTTTATTGGTTTGAATGTCTAAAGTGTCTGTCTTTCTCTCTGTTTGTGGGTCTGATTCTATTTGTTTGCATATCTGGGCTGGTGTTTGCAAGTCCAAGAATTTGTCTTTATTGGTTGGAATGTCTAAAGTGTCTGTCTTTCTCTGTTTGTGCGTCTGATTATATTTGTTTACATGTCTGGGTTGGTGTCTGCAAGTCCTAGAATTTGTCTTTGTTGGTTTGAATGTTTAAAGTGTCTGTCTTTCTCTGTTTGTGTGTCTGATTCTATTTGTTCGCATGTCTGGGTTGGTGTTAGCAAGTCCAAGTATTTGTCTATATTGGTTTGAATGTCTAAAGTGTATGTCTTTCTCTGTTGTGTGCGTTTGATTCTATTTGTTTGCATGTCTGGGTTAATGTTTGCAAGTCCAAGAATTTGTCTTTGGTGTTTGGAATGTCTAAAGTGTCTGTCCTTCTCTGTTTGTGTGTTTGATTCTATTTGTTTGCATGTCTGGGCTGGTGTTTTGCAAGTCCAAGAATTTGTTTTTGTTGGTTTGAATGTCTAAAGTATCTGTCTTTCTCTGTTTGGGTGTTTTGATTCTAGTTGTTTGTATGTCTGGGTTGGTGTTTGCAAGTCCAAGAATTTGTCTTTGTTGGTTTGAATGTCTAAAGTGTCTGTCTTTCTCTGTTTTTTGTATCTGATTCTATTTATTTGCATGTCTGGGTTGATGTTTCCATGTCCAAGAATTTGTCTTTATTGGTTTGAATGTCTAAAGTGTCTGTCTTTCTCTGTTTGTGGGTCTGATTCTATTTGTTTGCATATCTGGGCTGGTGTTTGCAAGTCCAAGAATTTGTCTTTATTGGTTGGAATGTCTAAAGTGTCTGTCTTTCTCTGTTTGTGCGTCTGATTATATTTGTTTACATGTCTGGGTTGGTGTCAGCAAGTCCAAGAATTTGTCTTTGTTGGTTTGAATGTTTAAAGTGTCTGTCTTTCTCTGTTTGTGTGTCTGATTCTATTTGTTCGCATGTCTGGGTCTAAAGTATCTGTCTTTCTCTGTTTGGGTGTTTGATTCTAGTTGTTTGTATGTCTGGGTTGGTGTTTGCAAGTCCAAGAATTTGTCTTTGTTGGTTTGAATGTCTAAAGTGTCTGTCTTTCTCTGTTTGTGTATCTGATTCTATTTATTTGCATGTCTGGGTTGATGTTTCCATGTCCAAGAATTTGTCTTTATTGGTTTGAATGTCTAAAGTGTCTGTCTTTCTCTGTTTGTGGGTCTGATTCTATTTGTTTGCATATCTGGGCTGGTGTTTGCAAGTCCAAGAATTTGTCTTTATTGGTTAGAATGTCTAAAGTGTCTATCTTTCTCTGTTTGTGTGTCTGATTCTATTTGTTTGCATGTCTGGGTTGGTGTTTGCAAGTCCAAGAATTTGTCTTTGTTGGTTTGAATGTCTAAAGTGTCTGTCTTTCTCTGTTTGTGTGTCTGATTTCTATTGTTTGTCTAAAGTGTCTGTCTTTTTCTGTTTGTGTGTCTGATTCTATTTGTTTGCATGTCTGGGTTGATGTTTCCATGTCCAAGAATTTGTCATTATTGGTTTGAATGTCTAATGTGTCAGTCTTTCTCTGTTTGTGTGTCTGATTCTATTTGTTTGAATGTCTGGGTTGGTGTTTGCAAGTCCAAGAATTTGTCTTTGTTGGTTTGAATGTCTAAAGTGTCTGTTTTTCTGTGTTTGCAGGTCTGATTCTATTTGTTTGCATGTCTGGGTTGGTGTTTGCAAGCCCAAGAATTTTTTTTTGTTGGTTTGAATGTCTAAAGTGTCTGTCTTTCTCTGTTTGTGTGTGTTGATTCTATTTGTTTACATGTCTGGGTTGGTGTTTGCAAGTCCAAGAATTTGTCTTTATTGGTTGGAATGTCTAAAGTGTCTGTATTTTTCTGTTTGTGTGTCCGATTCTATTTGTTTGCATGTCTGGGTTGATGTTTCCATGTCCAAGAATTTGTCATTATTGGTTTGAATGTCTAAGTTGTCAGTCTTTCTCTGTTTGTGTGTCTGATTCTATTTGTTTGCATGTCTGGGTTGGTGTTTGCAAGTCCAAGAATTTGTCTTTGTTGGTTTGAATGTCTAAAGTGTCTGTCTTTCTCTGTTTGCAGGTCTGATTCTATTTGTTTGCATGTCTGGGTTGGTGTTTGCAAGCCCAAGAATTTGTTTTTGTTGGTTTGAATGTCTAAAGTGTCTGTCTTTCTCTGTTTGTGTGTTTGATTCTATTTTTTACATATCTGGGTTGGTGTTTGCATGTCCAATAATTTGTCTTTGTTGGTTTGAATGTCTAAAGTGTCTGTCTGTCTCTGTTTGTAGGTCTGATTCTATTTGTTTGCATGTCTGGGTTGGTGTTTGCAAGTCCAAGAATTTGTCTTTATTGGTTTTGAATGTCTGAAGTGTCTGTCTTTCTCTGTTTGTGTGTTTGATTCTATTTGTTTGTATGTCTGGGTTGGTGTTTGCATGTCCAATAATTTGTCTTTGTTGGTTTGAATGTCTAAAGTGTCTGTCTTTCTCTGTTAGTATGTCTGACTCCATTTGTTTACATGTCTGAGTTGGTGTCTGCAAGTCCAAGAATTTGTCTTTGTTGGTTTGAATGTTTAAAGTGTCTGTCTTTCTCTGTTTGTGTATCTGATTCTATTTGCTTGCACGTCTGACTTGGTGTTTACAAGTCTAAGTATTTGTCTTTATTGGTTCAAATGTCTAAAGTGTCCGTCTTTCTCTGTTTGTGTGTCTGATTCTATTTGTTTGCATGTCTGGGTTGGTGTTTGCAAGTTCAAGATTTTGTATTTGTTGGTTTGAATGTCTAAAGTGTCTATCTTTCTCTGTTTGTGTGTCTGATTCTATTTGTATGCATGTCTGGATTGGTGTTTGCAAGTCCAAGTATTTGTCTTTGTTGGTTTGAATGTATAAAGTGTCTGTCTTTCTATTGTGTCTGATTCTATTGTTTTCATGTCTGGGTTGGTGTTTGCAAGTCAAAGAATTTGTCTTTGTTGGTTTGAATGACTAAAGTATCCGTCTTTCTCTGTTTTGTGTGTTTGATTCTATTTGTTTGCATTTCTGGGTTGGTTTATTCATGTCCAAGAATTTGTCTTTGTAGGTTTGAATGTCTAAAGTGTCTGTATTTCTCTGTTTGTGTGTCTGATTCTATTTGTTTACATGTCTGGGTTGGTGTCTGCAAGTCCAAGAATTTGTCTTTGTTGGTCTGAATGTTTAAAGTGTCTGTCTTTCTCTGTTTGTGTGTCTGATTCTATTTGTTTGTATGTCTGGGTTGGTGTTTGCAAGTCCAAGTATTTGTCTTTGTTGGTTTGAATGTCTAAAGTGTCTGTCATTCTCTGTTTGTGTGTCTGATTCTATTTGTTTGCATGTCGTGGTTGGTGTTTGCAAGTTCAAGAATTTGTTTTTGTTGGTTTGAATGTCTAAAGTGTCTATCTTTCTCTGTTTGTGTGTCTGATTCTATTTGTAGGCATGTCTGGGTTGTTGTTTGCAAGTCCAAGTATTTGTCTTTGTTGGTTTGAAGTGTCTATCCTTCTCTGTTTGTGTGTCTGATTCTATTTGTTTGCATGTCTGGGTTGGTGTCTGCAAGTCCAAGTATTTGTCTTTTGTTGGTTTGAATGTCTAAAGTGTCTGTCTTTCTCTCTGTTTGTAAGTCTGATTCTATTTGTTTGCATGTCTGGGTTGGTGTTTGCAAGCCCAAAAATTTGTCTTTGCTGGTTTGAATGTCTAAAGTGTCTGTCTTTCTCTGTTTGTGTGTTTGATACTATTTGTTTGCATGTCTGGGTTGGTATTTGCATGTCCAATAATTTCTCTTTATTGGTTTGAATGTCTAAAGTGTCTGTCTTTCTCTGTTTGTGTGTCTGATTCTACTTGTTTGCATGTCTGGGTTGGTGTTTGCAAGTTCAAGAATTTGTTTTTGTTGGTTTGAATGTTTAAAGTGTCTATCTTTCTCTGTTTGTGTGTATGATTCTATTTGTATGCATGTGTGGATTGGTGTTTGCAAGTCCAAGTATTTGTCTTTGTTGGTTTGAATGTATAAAGTGTCTGTCTTTCTCTGTTTGTGTGTTTTTATTCTATTTGTTTGCATGTCTGGGTTGGTGTTTGCAAGTCCAAGAATTTGTCTTTGTTGGTTTGAATGTCTAAAGTGTCTATCCTTCTCTGTTTGTGTGTCTGATTCTATTTGTCTGCATGTCTGGGCTGGTGTTTGCAAGTCCAAGTATTTGTCTTTGATGGTTTGAATGTCTAAAGTGTCTGTCTTTCTCTGTTGGTGTATCTGATTCTATTTGTTTGCATGTCTGGGTTGATGTTTGCAAGTCCAAGTATTTGTCTTCTTTGGTTTTAATGTCTAAAGTGTCTGTCTTTCTCTGTTTGTGTGTCTGATTCTATTTATTTGCATGTCTGGGTTGGTGTTTGCAAGTTCAAGTATTTGTCTTTCTTGGTTTAAATGTCTAAAGTTTCTGTCTTTCTCTGTTTGTGTGTCTGATTCTATTTGTTGGCATGTCTGGGTTGGTGTTTGCAAGTCCAAGTATTTGTCTTTGTTGATTTGAATGTCTAAAGTGTATGTCTTTCTCTGTTTGTGCGTTTGATTCTATTTGTTTGCATGTCTGGGTTAATGTTTGCAAGTCCAAGAATTTGTCTTTGGTGTTTTGAATGTCTAAAGTGTCTGTCCTTCTCTGTTTGTGTGTTTGATTCTATTTGTTTGCATGTCTGGGCTGGTGTTTGCAAGTCCAAGAATTTGTTTTTGTTGGTTTGAATGTCTAAAGTATCTGTCTTTCTCTGTTTTGGGTGTTTGATTCTAGTTGTTTGTATGTCTGGGTTGGTGTTTGCAAGTCCAAGAATTTGTCTTTGTTGGTTTGAATGTCTAAAGTGTCTGTCTTTCTCTGTTTGTGTGTCTGATTCTATTTATTTGCATGTCTGGGTTGATGTTTCCATGTCCAAGAATTTGTCTTTATTGGTTTGAATGTCTAAAGTGTCTGTCTTTCTCTGTTTGTGGGTCTGATTCTATTTGTTTGCATATCTGGGCTGGTGTTTGCAAGTCCAAAAATTTGTCTTTATTGGTTGGAATGTCTAAAGTGTCTATCTTTCTCTGTTTTGTGTGTCTGATTCTATTTGTTTGCATGTCTGGGTTGGTGTTTGCAAGTCCAAGAATTTGTCTTTGTTTGTTTGCATGTCTGACTTGGTGTTTACAAGTCGAAGTATTTGTCTTTATTGGTTTGAATATCTAAAGTGTCTGTCTTTCTCTGTTTGTGTGTTTGATTCTATTTCTTTAAATGTCTGGGTTGGTGTTTGCAAGTTCAAGAATTTGTTTTGTTGGTTTGAATGTCTAAAGTGTCTATCTTTCTCTTTTTTTGTGTGTCTGATTCTATTTGTATGCATGTGTGGATTGGTGTTTGCAAGTCCAAGTATTTGTCTTTGTTGGTTTGAATGTATAAAGTGTCTGTCTTTCTCTGTTTGTGTGTTTTATTCTATTTGTTTGCATGTCTGGGTTGGTTTTTGGAAGTCCAAAAATTCGTCTTTATTAATTTGAATGTCTAAAGTGTCTGTCTTTCTCTGTTTGTGGGTCTGATTCTATTTGTTTGCATGTCTGGGTTGGTGTTTGCGAGTCCAAGAATTTGTCTTTATGGGTTTGGAATGTCTAACGCGTCTGTCTGTCTCTGTTTGTGTGTCTGATTCTATTTGTTTGCATGTCTGGGTTGGTTTTTGCAAGTCCAAGAATTCGTCTTTATTAATTTGAATGTCTAAAGTGTCAGTCTTTCTCTGTTTGTGGGTCTGATTCTATTTGTTTGCACGTCTGGGTTGGTGTTTGTAAGTCCAAGAATTTGTCTTTATGGGTTGGAATGTCTAAAGTGTCTGTCTTTCTCTGTTTGTGGGTCAGATTCTATTTTTTGCACGTCTGGGTTGGTGTTTGCAAGTCCAAGAATTTGTCTTTGTTGGTTTGAATGTCTAAAGTGTCTTTCTTTCTCTGTTTGTGTGTTTGACTCTATTTGTTTGCATGTCTGGGCTGGTGTATGCATGTTCAAGAATTTGTCTTTGTTGGTTTGAATGTCTAAAGTGTCTGTCTTTCTCTGTTTGTGCGTCTGATTATATTTGTTTACATATCTGGGTTGGTGTCTGCAAGTCCAAGAATTTGTCTTTGTTGGTTTGAATGTTTAAAGTGTCTGTCTTTCTCTGTTTGTGTGTCTGATTCTATTTGTTTGCATGTCTGGGTTGGTGTTTGCAAGTCCAAGTATTTGTCTTTGTTGGTTTGAATGTCTAAAGTGTCTGTCTTTCTCTGTTTGTGTATCTGATTCTATTTGTTTGCATGTCTGGCTTGGTGTTTACTAGTCTAAGTATTTGTGTTTATTGATTTGAATGTCTAAAGTGTCTGTCTTTCTCTGTTTGTGTGTCTGATTCTATTTTTTTGCAGGTCTGGGTGGGTGTTTGCAAGCTCAAGAATTTTTTTGTTGGTTTGAATGTCTAAAGTGTCTATCTTTCTCTGTTTGTGTGTCTGATTCTATTTGTATGCATGTCTTGGTTGGTGTTTGCAAGTCCAAGTATTTGTCTTTGTTGGTTTGAAGTGTCTATCCTTCTCTGTTTGTGTGTCTGATTCTATTTGTTTGCATTTCTGGGTTGGTGAAATGTCTAAAGTGTCTGTCTTTCTCTGTTGTTGTATCTGATTCTATTTGATTCTATACAAGAATTTGTCTTTATTGGTTTGAATGTCTAAAGTGTCTGTCTTTCTCTGTTTGTGTGTCTGATTCTATTTGTTGGCATGTCTGGGTTTGTGTTTGCAAGTACAAGTATTTGTCTTTGTTGATTTGAATGTCTAAAGTGTCTCTCTTTCTCTGTTTGTATCTTTGATTCTATTTGTTTGCATGTCTGGGTTAATGTTTGCATGTCCAAGAATTTGTCTTTGGTGGTTTGAATGTCTAAAGTGTCTATCTTTCTCTGTTTGTGTGTTTGATTCTATTTGTTTGCATGTCTGGGTTGGTGTTTGCAAGTCCAAGAATTTGTCTTTGTTGGTTTGAATGTGAAAAGTGTCTGTCTTTCTCTGTTTATGTGTCTGATTCTATTGTTTTTATTTCTGGGTTGGTGTTTGCAAGTCCAAGAATTTGTCTTTGTTGGTTTGAATGACTAAAGTATCTGTCTTTCTCTGTTTGTGTGTTTGATTCTATTTGTTTACATCTCTGGGTTGGTTTCTGCAAGTCCAAGAATTTGTCTTTGTTGGTTTGAATGTTTAAAGTGTCTGTCTTTCTCTGTTTGTGTGTCTTTCTCTATTTGTATGCATGTCTTGGATGGTGTTTGCAAGTCCAAGTATTTGTCTTTGTTGGTTTGAAGTGTCTATCCTTCTCTGTTTGTGTGTCTGATTCTATTTGTTTGCATTTCTGGGTTGGTGAAATGTCTAAAGTGTCTGTCTTTATCTGTTGTTGTATCTGATTCTATTTGATTCTATACAAGAATTTGTCTTTATTGTTTGAATGTCTAAAGTGTCTGTCTTTCTCTGTTTGTGTGTGTCTGATTCTATTTGTTGGCATGTCTGGGTTGGTGTTTGCAAGTCCAAGTACTTGTCTTTGTTGATTTGAATGTCTAAAGTGTCTCTCTTTCTCTGTTTGTATGTTTGATTCTATATGTTTGCATGTCTGGGTTAATGTTTGCATGTCCAAGAATTTGTCTTTGGTGGTTTGAATGTCTAAAGTGTCTGTCTTTCTCTGTTTGTGTGTCTGATTCTATTTGTTTGCATGTCTGGGTTGGTGTTTGCAAGTTCAAGAATTTGTTTTTGTTGGTTTGAATGTCTAATGTGTCTGTCTTTCTCTGTTTGTGTGTCTAATTCTATTTGTATGCATGTCTGGGTTGGTGTTTGCAAGTCCAAGTATTTGTCTTTGTTGGTTTGAAGCGTCTATACTTCTCTATTTGTGTGTCTGATTCTATTTGTTTGCATGTCTGGGTTGGTGTCTGAAAGTCCAAGTATTTGTCTTTTGTTGGTTTGAATGTCTAAAGTGTCTGTATTTCTCTGTTTATGTGTCTAATCCTATTGGTTTGCATGTCTGGGTAGTAGTGTTTGCAAGTCCAAGTATTTGTCTTTGATGGTTTGAATGTCTAAAGTGTCTGTCTTTCTCTGCTTGTGTGTCTGACTCTATTTGTTGGCATGTCTGGGTTGGTGTTTGCAAGTCCAAGTATCTGTCTTTAATGATTTGAAAGTCTAAAGTGTCTCTCTTTCTCTGTTTGTATGTTTGATTCTATTTGTTTGCATGTCAAACAATTTATCTCAGTTGGTTTGAATGTCTAAAGTGTCTGACCTTCTCTGTTTGTGTTTGATTCTATTTGTTTGCATGTCTGGGTTGGTGTTTGCAAGTCCAAGAATTTGTCTTTGTTGGTTTGAATGTCTAAAGTATCTGTCTTTCTCTGTTTTGGGTGTTTGATTCTATTTGTTTTCATGTCTGGGTTGGTGTGTTTGCAAGTCTAAGAATTTGTCTTTGTTGGTTTGAATGTCTAAAGTGTCTGTCTTTCTCTGTTTGTGTGTCTGATTCTATTTGTTTGCATGTCTGGGCTGATGTTTCCATGTCCAAGAATTTTTCTTTATTGGTCTGAATGTCTAAAGTGTCTGTCTTTCTCTGTTTGTGTGTCTATTCTATTTGTTTGCATGTTTGGGGTGGTGTTTGCAAGTCCAAGAATTTGTCTTTGTTGGTTTGAATGTCTAAAGTGTCTGTCTTTCTCTGTTGTTGGTCTGATTCTATTTGTTTGCATGTCTGAGTTGGTGTTTGCAAGTCCAAGAATTTGTCTTTATTATTGGTTGGAATGTCTAAAGTGTCTGTCTTTCTCTGTTTGTGTGTCTGATTCTATTGTTTGCATGTCTGGGTTGGTGTTTGTAAGCCCAAGAATTTGTCTTTGTTGGTTTGAATGTCTAAAGTGTCTGTCTTTCTCTGTTTGTGTGTTTGATTCTATTTGTTTGCATGTCTGGGTTGGTGTTTGCATGTCCAATAATTTGTCATTGTTGGTTTGAATGTCTAAAGTGTCTGTCTTTCTCTGTTAGTATGTCTGACTCTATTTGTTTACACGTCTGGGTTGGTGTCTGCAAGTCCAAGAATTTGTCTTTGTTGGTTTGAATGTTTAAAGTGTCTGTCTTTCTCTGTTTGTGTATCTGATTCTATTTGTTTGCATGTCTCACTTGGTGTTTACAAGTCTAAGTATTTGTCTTTATTGGTTTGAATGTCTAAAGTGTCTATCTTTCTCTGTTTGTGTGTCTGATTCTATTTGTATGCATGTCTGGATTGGTGTTTGCATGTCCAATTATTTGTCTTTGTTGGTTTGAATGAATAAAGTGTCTGTCTTTCTCTGTTTGTGTGTTTGATTCTATTTGTTTGCATGTCTGGGTTGGTGTTTGCAAGTCCAAGAATTTGTCTTTGTTGGTTTGAATGTCTAAAGTGTCTGACATTCTCTGTTTGTGTGTTTGATTCTATTTGTTTGCATGTCTGGGTTGGTGTTTGCAAGTCCAAGAATTTGTCTTTGTTGGTTTGAATGTCTAAAGTGTCTGTCTTTCTCTGTTTGTGTGTCTGATTCTATTTGTTTGCATGTCTGGGTTGGTGTTTGCAAGTTCAAGAATTTGTTTTTGTTGGTTTGAATGTCTAAAGTGTCTATCTTTCTCTGTTTGTGTGTCTGATTCTATTTGTATGCATGTCTGGGTTGTTGTTTGCAAGTCCAAGTATTTGTCTTTGTTGGTTTGAAGTGTTTATCCTTCTCTGTTTGTGTGTCTGATTTTATTTGTTTGCATGTCTTGGTTGGTGTCTGCAAGTCCAAGTATTTGTCTTTTGTTGGTTTGAACGTCTAAAGTGTCTGTCTTTCTCTGTTTACGTATCTAATCGTATTTGTTTGCATGTCTGGGTTAGTGTTTGCAAGTCCAAGTATTTGTCTTTGATGGTTTGAATGTCTAAAGTGTCTGTCTGTCTCTGTTAGTGTATCTGATTCTATTTGATTCTATACAAGAATTTGTCTTTGTTGGTTTGAATGTCTAAAGTGTCTGTCTTTCTCTGTTTATGTGTCTGACTCTATTTATTGGCATGTCTGGGTTGGTGTTTGCAAGTCCAAGCATTTGTCTTTGTTGATTTGAATATCTAAAGTGTCTCTCTTTCTCTGTTTGTATGTTTGATTCTATTTGTTTGTATTTCTGGGTTAATGTTTGCATGTCAAAGAATTTGTCTTTGGTGGTTTGAATGTCTAAAGTGTCTGACCTTCTCTGTTTGTGTGTTTGATTCTATTTTTTTGCATGTCTGGGTTGGTGTTTGCAAGTCTAAGAATTTGTCTTTGTTGGTTTGAATGTCTAAAGTGTCTGTCTTTCTCTGTTTGTGTGTCTGATTCTATTTGTTTGCATGTCTGGGTTGATTTTTCCATGTCCGAGAATTTGTCTTTATTGGTTGGAATGTCTAAAGTGTCTGTCTTTTTCTGTTTGTGTGTCCGATTCTATTTGTTTGCGTGTCTGGGTTGGTGTTTGCAAGTCCAAGAATTCGTCTTTGTTGGTTTGAATGTCTAAAGTGTCTGTCTTTCTCTGTTTGCAGGTCTGATTCTATTTGTTTGCATGTCTGGGTTGGTGTTTGCAAGCCCAAGAATTTTTTTTTTGTTGGTTTGAATGTCTAAAGTGCCTGTCTTTCTCTGTTTGTGTGTTTGATTCTATTTGTTTACATGTTGGGTTGGTGTTTGCATGTCCAATAATTTGTCTTTGTTGGTTTGAATGTCTAAAGTGTCTGTCTTTCTCTGTTTGTAGGTCTGATTCTATTTGTTTGCATGTCTGGGTTGGTGTTTGCAAGTCCAAGAATTTGTCTTTATTGGTTGGAATGTCTTAAGTGTCTGTCTTTCTCTGTTTGTGTGTCTGATTCTATTGTTTGCATGTCTGGGTTGGTGTTTGCAAGCCCAAGAATTTGTCTTTGTTGGTTTGAATGTCTAAAGTGTCTGTCTTTCTCTGTTTGTGTGTTTGATTCTATTTGTTTTCATGTCTGGGTTGGTGTTTGCATGTCCAATAATTTGTCTTTGTTGGTTTGAACGTCTAAAGTGTCTGTCTTTCGCTGTTAGTATGTCTTAATCTATTTGTTTACATGTCTGGGTTGGTGTTTGCAAGTCCAAGAATTTGTCTTTGTTGGTTTGAATGTTTAAAGTGTCTGTCTTTCTCTGTTTGTGTATCTGATTCTATTTGCTTGCACGTCTGACTTGGTGTTTACAAGTCTAAGTATTTGTCTTTATTGGTTTGAATGTCTAAAGTGTCCGTCTTTCTCTGTTTGTGTGTCTGATTCTATATGTTTGCATGTCTTGGTTGGGTGTTTGCAAGTTCAAGAATTTGTATTTGTTGGTTTGAATGTCTAAAGTGTCTATCTTTCTCTGTTTGTGTGTCTGATTCTATTTGTATGCATGTCTGGATTGGTGTTTGCAAGTCCAAGTATTTGTCTTTGTTGGTTTGAATGTAAAAAGTGTCTGTCTTTCTCTGTTTGTGTGTTTGATTCTATTTGTTTGCATGTCTGGGTTGGTGTTTGCAAGTCCAAGAATTTGTCTTTGTTGGTTTGAATGTCTAAAGTGTCTGACCTTCTCTGTTTGTGTGTTTGATTCTATTTGTTTGCATGTCTGGGTTGGTGTTTGCAAGTCCAAGAATTTGTCTTTGTTGGTTTGAATGTCTAAAGTATCTGTCTTTCTCTGTTTGGGTGTTTGATTCCATTTGTTTGCATGTCGGGGTTGGTGTTTGTAAGTCTAAGAACTTGTCTTTGTTGGTTTGAATGTCTAAAGTGTCTGTCTTTCTCTGTTTGTGTGTCTGATTCTATTTGTTTGCATGTCTGGGTTGATGTTTCCATGTCCAAGAATTTGTCTTTATTGGTTTGAATGTCTAAAGTGTCTGTCTATCTCTGTTTGTGTGTCTGATTCTATTTGTTTTGCATGTCTGGGTTGATGTTTCCATGTCCAAGAATTTGTCTTTATTGGTTTGAATGTCTAAAGTATCTGTCTTTCTCTGTTTGTATGTCTGATTCTATTTGTTTGCATGTCTGGGTTGGTGTTTGCAAGTCCAAGAATTTGTCTTTGTTGGTTTGAATGTCTAAAGTGTCTGTCTTTCTCTGTTTGCAGGTCTGATTCTATTTGTTTGCATGTCTGGGTTGGTGTTTTGCAAGTCCAAGAATTTTTCTTTATTGGTTGGAATGTCTAAAGTGTCTGTCTTTCTCTGTTTGTGTGTCTGATTCTATTGTTTGCATGTCTGGGATGGTGTTTGCAAGCCCAAGAATTTGTCTTTGTTGGCTTGAATGTCTAAAGTATCTGTCTTTCTCTTTTTGTGTGTTTGATTCTATTTGTTTGCATGTCTGGGTTGGTGTTTGCATGTCCAATAATTTATCTTTGTTGGTTTGAATGTCTGAAGTGTCTGTCTCTCTCTGTTTGTAAGTCTGATTCTATTTGTTTGCATGTCTGGGTTGGTGTTTGCAAGCCCAAAAATTTGTCTTTGTTGGTTTGAATCTCTGAAGTGTCTGTCTTTCTCTGTTTGTGTGTTTGATTCTATTTGTTTGCATGTCTGGGTTGGTGTTTGCATGTCCATATAATTTCTCTTTGTTGGTTTGAATGTCTAAAGTGTCTGTCTTTCTCTGTTAGTATGTCTGACTCTATTTGTTTACATGTCTGGGTTGGTGTCTGCAAGTCCAAGAATTTGTCTTTGTTGGTTTGAATGTTTAAAGTGTCTGTCTCTCTCTATTTGTGTATCTGATTCTATTTGTTTGCATGTCTGACTTGGTGTTTACAAGTCTAAGTATTTGTCTTTATTGGTTTGAATGCCTAAAGTGTGTGTCTTTCTCTGTTTGTGTGTCTGATTCTATTTGTTTGCATGTCTGGGTTGGTGTTTGCAAGTTCAAGAATTTGTTTTTGTTGGTTTGAATGTCTAAAGTGTCTATCTTTCTCTGTTTGTGTGTCTGATTCTATTTGTATGCATGTGTGGATTGGTGCTTGCAAGTCCAAGTATTTGTCTTTTTTGGTTTGAATTTATAAAGTGTCTGTCTTTCTCTGTTTGTGTGTTTTTATTCTATTTGTTTGCATGTCTGGGTTGGTGTTTGCAAGTCCAAGAATTTTTCTTTGTTGGTTTGAATGTCTAAAGTGTCTATCCTTCTCTTGTTTGTGTGTGTCTGATTCTATTTGTCTGCATATCTGGGCTGGTGTTTGCAAGTCCAAGTATTTGTCGTTGATGGTTTGAATGTCTAAAGTGTCTGTCTTCCTCTGTTGGTGTATCTGATTCTATTTGTTTGCTTGTCTGGGTTGATGTTTGCAAGTTCAAGTATTTGTCTTCTTTGGTTTTAATGTCTAAAGTGTCTGTATTTCTCTGTTTGTGTGTCTGATTCTATTTATTTGCATGTCTGGGTTGGTGTTTGCAAGTCCAAGTTTTTGTCTTTCTTGGTTTAAATGTCTAAAGTTTCTGTTTTTCTCTGTTTGTGTGTCTGATTCTATTTGTTTGCATGTCTGGGTTGATGTTTGCAAGTCCAAGAATTTGTCTTTGTTGGTTTGAATGTCTAAAGTGTCTGTCTTTCTCTGTTTGTGTGTCTGATTCTATTTGTTGGCATGTCTGGGTTGGTGTTTGCAAGTCCAAGTATTTGTCTTTGTTGATTTGAATGTCTAAAGTGTATGTCTTTCTCTGTTTGTGCGTTTGATTCTATTTGTTTGCATGTCTGTGTCAATGTTTGCAAGTCCAAGAATTTGTCTTAGGTGTTTTGAATGTCTAAAGTGTCTGTCCTTCTCTGTTTGTGTGTTTGATTCTATTTGTTTGCATGTCTGGGCTGGTGTTTGCAAGTCCAAGAATTTGTCTTTGTTGGTTTGAATGTCTAAAGTATCTGTCTTTCTCTGTTTGGGTGTTTGATTCTAGTTGTTTGCATGTCTGGGTTGGTGTTTGCAAGTCCAAGAATTTGTCTTTGTTGGTTTGAATGTCTAAAGTATCTGTCTTTCTCTGTTTGGTGTCTGATTCTATTTATGTGCATGTCTGGGTTGATGTTTCCATGTCCAAGAATTTGTCTTTATTGGTTTGAATGTCTAAAGTGTCTGTCTTTCTCTGTTTGTGGGTCTGATTCTATTTGTTTGCATACCTGGGCTGGTGTTTGCAAGTCCAAGAATTTGTCTTTATTGGTTGGAATGTCTAAAGTGTCTCTCTTTCTCTGTTTGTGTGTCTGATTCTATTTGTTTGCATGTCTGGGTTGGTGTTTGCAAGTCCAAGAATTTTTCTTTGTTGGTTTGAATGTCTAAAGTGTCTGTCTTTCTCTGTTTGTGTGTCTGATTCTATTGTTTTCATGTCTGGGTTGGTGTTTGCAAGTCCAAGAATTTGTCTTTGTTGGTTTGAATGACTAAAGTATCTGTCTTTCTCTGTTAGTGTGTTTGATTCTATTTTGTTTGCATGTCTGGGTTGGTGTATGCATGTCCAAGAATTTGTCTTTGTAGGTTTGAATGTCTAAAGTGTCTGTCTTTCTCTGTTTGTGTGTCTGATTCTATTTGTTTACATGTCTGGGTTGGTGTCTGCAAGTCCAAGAATTTGTCTTTGTTGGTTTGAATGTTTAAAGTGTCTGTCTTTCTCTGTTTGTGTTTTTGATTCTATTTGTTTGCATGTCTGGGTTGGTGTTTGCAAGTCCAAGTATTTGTTTTTGTTGGTTTGAATGTCTAAAGTGTCTGTCTGTCTCTGTTGGTGTATCTGATTCTATTTGATTCTATACAAGAATTTGTCTTTGTTGGTTTGAATGTCTAAAGTGTCTGTCTTTCTCTGTTTGTGTTGTCTGATTCTATTTGTTTGCATGTCTGGGTTGGTGTTTGCAAGTTCAAGAATTTGTTTTTGTTGGTTTGAATGTCTAAAGTGTCTATCTTTCTCTGTTTGTGTGTGTCTGATTCTATTTGTAGCCATGTCTGGGTTGTTGTTTGCAAGTCCAAGTATTTGTCTTTGTTAGTTTGAATGTCTAAAGTGTCTGTCTTTCTCTGTTTGTGTGTCTAATCCTATTTGTTTGCATGTCTGGGTTAGTGTTTGCAAGTCCAAGTATTTGTCTTTGATGGTTTGAATTTCTAAAGTGTCTGTCTGTCTCTGTTGGTGTATCTGATTCTATTTGATTCTATACAAGAATTTGTCTTTGTTGGTTTGAATGTCTAAAGTGTCTGTCTTTCTCTGTTTGTAGGTCTGATTCTATTTGTTTGCATGTCTGGGTTGGTGTTTGCAAGTCCAAGAATTTGTCTTTATTGGTTGAAATGTCTAAAGTGTCTGTCTTTCTCTGTTTGTGTGTCTGATTCTATTGTTTGCATGTCTGGGTTTGTGTTAGCAAGCCCAAGAATTTGTCTTTGTTGGTTTGAATGTCTAAAGTGTCTGTCTTTCTCTGTTTGTGTGTCTATTCTATTTGTTTGCATGTCTGGGTTGGTGTTTGCAAGTCCAAGAATTTGTCTTTTTGTTGGTTTGAATGTCTAAAGTGTCTGTCTTTCTCTGTTTGTGTGTCTGATTCTATTGTTTGCATGTCTGGGTTGGTGTTTGCAAGCCCAAGAATTTGTCTTTGTTGGTTGGAATGTCTAAAGTTTCTGTCTTTCTGTCTTTCTCTCTGTTTGTGTGTTTGATTCTATGTGTTTGCATGTCTGGGTTGGTGTTTGCATGTCCAATAATTTGTCATTGTTGGTTGGAATATCTAAAGTGTCTGTCTTTCTCTGTTAGTATGTCTGACTCTATTTGTTTACACGTCTGGGTTGGTGTCTGCAAGTCCAAGAATTTGTCTTTGTTGGTTTGAATGTTTAAAGTGTCTGTCTTTCTCTGTTTGTGTATCTGATTCTATTTGTTTCCATGTCTCACTTGGTGTTTACAAGTCTAAGTATTTGTCTTTATTGGTTTGAATGTCTAAAGTGTCTGTCTTTCTTTGTTTGTGTGTCTGATTCTATTTGTTTGCATGTCTGGGTTGGTGTTTGCAAGTTCAAGAAT
The DNA here is from genome assembly GCA_027921565.1 of Artemia sinica. Lineage (NCBI taxonomy): Eukaryota > Metazoa > Arthropoda > Branchiopoda > Anostraca > Artemiidae > Artemia > Artemia sinica. The sequence goes on along the minus strand of JAPEVW010000516.1, from coordinate 33,651 downwards.
TTGTATTTGTTGGTTCGAATATCTAAAGTGTCTATCTTTCTCTGTTTGTGTGTCTGATTCTATTTGTATGCATGTCTGGATTGGTGTTTGCAAGTCCAAGTATTTGTCTTTGTCGGTTTGAATGTATAAAGTGTCTGTCTTTCTCTGTTTGTGTGTTTGATCCTATTTGTTTGCATGTCTGGGTTGGTGTTTGCAAGTCCAAGAATTTGTCTTTGTTGGTTTGAATGTCTAAAGTGTTTGACATTCTCTGTTTGTGTGTTTGATTCTATTTGTTTGCATGTCTACGTTGGTGTTTGCAAGTCCAAGAATTTGTCTTTGTTGGTTTGAATGTCTAAAGTATCTGTCTTTCTCTGTTTTGGGTGTTTGATTCTATTTGTTTGCATTTCTCGGTTGGTGTTTGCAAGTCTAAGAATTTGTCTTTGTTGGTTTTAATGTCTAAAGTGTCTGTTTTTCTCTGTTTGTGTGTCCGATTCTATTTGTTTGCATGTCTGGGTTGATGTTTCCATGTCCAAGAATTTGTCTTTATTGGTTTGAATTTCTAAAGTGTCTGTCTTTCTCTGTTTGTGTGTCTGATTCTATTTGTTTGCATGTCTGGGTTGGTGTTTGCAAGTCCAAGAATTTTTCTTTGTTGGTTTGAATGTCTAAAGTGTCTGTCTTTCTCTGTTTGTAGGTCTGATTCTATTTGTTTGCATGTCTGGGTTGGTGTTTGCATGTCAAAAAATTTTGTCTTTGTTGGTTTGAATGTCTAAAGGGTCTGTCTTTCTCTGTTTGTAGGTCTGATTCTATTTGTTTGCATGTCTGGGTTGGTGTTTGCAAGTCCAAGAATTTGTCTTTATTGGTAAATGTCTAAAGTGTCTGTCTTTCTCTGTTTGTGTGTCTGATTCTATTGTTTGTATGTCTGGGTTGGTGTTTGCAAGCCCAAGAATTTGTCTTTGTTGGTTTGAATGTCTAAAGTGTCTGTCTTTCTCTGTTTGTGTGTTCGATTCTATTTGTTTGCATGTCTGGGTTGGTGTTTGCATGTCCAATAATTTGTCTTTGTTGGTTTCAATGTCTAAAGTGTCTGTCTTTCTCTGTTTGTAGGGTCTGATTCTATTTGTTTGCATGTCTGGGTTGGTGTTTGCAAGTCCAAGAATTGGTCTTTATTGGTTGAAATGTCTAAAGTTTCTGTCTTTCTCTGTTTGTGTGTCTGATTCTATTGTTTGCATGTCTGGGTTGGTGTTTGCAAGCCCAAGAATTTGTCTTTGTTGGTTTGAATGTCTAAAGTGTCTGTCTTTCTCTGTTTGTGTGTTTGATTCTATTTGTTTGCATGTCTGGGTTGGTGTCTGCAAGTCCAAGTATTTGTCTTTTGTTGGTTTGAATGTCTAAAGTGTCTGTATTTCTCTGTTTATGTGTCTAATCCTATTTGTTTGCATGTCTGGGTTAGTGTTTGCAAGTCCATGTATTTGTCTTTGATGGTTTGAATGTCTGAAGTGACTGTCTGTCTCTGTTGGTGTATCTGATTCTATTTGATTCTATACAAGAATTTGTCTTTGTTGGTTTGAATGTCTAAAGTGGTCTGTCTCTTCTTTCTCTGTTTGTGTGTCTGACTCTATTTGTTGGCATGTCTGGGTTGGTGTTTGCAAGTTCAAGTATTTGTCTTTGTTGATTTGAATGTCTAAAGTGTCTCTCTTTCTCTGTTTGTATGTTTCATTCTATTTGTTTGTATATCTGGGTTAATGTTTGCATGTCAAACAATTTGTCTTTGGTGGTTTGAATGTCTAATTTGTCTGACCTTCTCTATTTGTGTGTTTGATTCTGTTTGTTTGCATGTCTGGTTTGGTGTTTGCAAGTCCAAGAATTTGTCTTTGTTGGTTTGAATGTCTAAAGTATCTGTCTTTCTCTGTTTGGGTGTTTGATTCTATTTGCTTGCATGTCTGGGTTGGTGTTTGCAAGTCTAAGAATTTGTCTTTTGTTGGTTTGAATATCTAAAGTGTCTGTCTTTCTCTGTTTATGTGTCTAATCCTATTTGTTTGCATGTCTGGGTTAGTGTTTGCAAGTCCAAGTATTTGTCTTTGATGGTTTGAATGTCTAAAGTGTCTGTCTTTCTCTGTTTGTGTGTCTGACTCTATTTTGTTTACACGTCTGGGTTGGTGTGTGCAAGTCCAAGAATTTGTCTTTGTTGGTTTGAATGTTTAAAGTGTCTGTCTTTCTCTGTTTTGTGTATCTGATTCTATTTGTTTGCATGTCTCACTTGGTGTTTACAAGTCTAAGTATTTTTTTCTTTATTGGTTTGAATGTCTAAAGTGTCTGTCTTTCTCTGTTTGTGTGTCTGATTCTATTTGTTTGCAAGTCTGGGTTGGTGTTTGCAAGTTCAAGAATTTGTATTTGTTGGTTCGAATATCTAAAGTGTCTATCTTTCTCTGTTTGTGTGTCTGATTCTATTTGTATGCATGTCTGGATTGGTGTTTGCAAGTCCAAGTATTTGTCTTTGTCGGTTTGAATGTATGAAGTGTCTGTCTTTCTCTGTTTGTGTGTTTGATCCTATTTGTTTGCATGTCTGGGTTGGTGTTTGCAAGTCCAAGAATTTGTCTTTGTTGGTTTGAATGTCTAAAGTGTTTGACATTCTCTGTTTGTGTGTTTGATTCTATTTGTTTGCATGTCTAGGTTGGTGTTTGCAAGTCCAAGAATTTGTCTTTGTTGGTTTGAATGTCTAAAGTATCTGTCTTTCTCTGTTTTGGTGTTTGATTCTATTTGTTTGCATTTCTCGGTTGGTGTTTGCAAGTCTAAGAATTTGTCTTTGTTGGTTTTAATGTCTAAAGTGTCTGTCTTTCTCTGTTTGTGTGTCCGATTCTATTTGTTTGCATGTCTGGGTTGATGTTTCCATGTCCAAGAATTTGTCTTTATTGGTTTGAATTTCTAAAGTGTCTGTCTTTCTCTGTTTGTGTGTTTGATTCTATTTGTTTGCATGTCTGGGTTGGTGTTTGCATGTCCAATAATTTGTCTTTGTTGGTTTGAATGTCTAAAGTGTCTGTCTTTCTCTGTTTGTGTGTTTGATTCTATTTGTTTGCATGTCTGGGTTGGTGTTTGCATGTCCAATAATTTGTCTTTGTTGGTTTGAATGTCTAAAGTGTCTGTCTTTCTCTGTTTCTAGGTCTGATTCTATTTGTTTGCATGTCTGGGTTGGTGTTTGCAAGTCCAAGAATTTGTCTTTATTGGTTGAAATGTCTAAAGTGTGTGTCTTTCTCTGTTTGTGTGTCTGATTCTATTGTTTGCATGTCTGGGTTGGTGTTTGCAAGCCCAAGAATTTGTCTTTGTTGGTTTGAATGTCTAAAGTGTCTGTCCTTCTCTGTTTGTGTGTTTGATTCTATTTGTTTGCATGTCTGGGTTGGTGTCTGCAAGTCCAAGTATTTGTCTTTTGTTGGTTTGAATGTCTAAAGTTTCTGTATTTCTCTGTTTATGTGTCTAATCCTATTTGTTTGCATGTCTGGGTTAGTGTTTACAAGTCCATGTATTTGTCTTTGATGGTTTGAATGTCTAAAGTGTCTGTCTGTCTCTGTTGGTGTATCTGATTCTATTTGATTCTATACAAGAATTTGTCTTTGTTGGTTTGAATGTCTAAAGTGTCTGTCTTTCTCTGTTTGTGTGTCTGACTCTATTTGTTGGCATGTCTGGGTTGGTGTTTGCAAGTCCAAGTATTTGTCTTTGTTGATTTGAATGTCTAAAGTGTCTCTCTTTCTCTGTTTGTATGTTTGATTCTATTTGTTTGTATGTCTGGGCTAATGTTTGCATGTCAAACAATTTGTCTTTGGTGGTTTGAATGTCTAATGTGTCTGACCTTCTCTATTTGTGTGTTTGATTTTATTTGTTTGCATGTCTGGTTTGGTGTTTGCAAGTCCAAGAATTTGTCTTTGTTGGTTTGAATGTCTAAAGTATCTGTCTTTCTTTGTTTGGGTGTTTGATTCTATTTGCTTGCATGTCTGGGTTGGTGTTTGCAAGTCTAAGAATTTGTCTTTTGTTGATTTGAATATCTAAAGTGTCTGTCTTTCTCTGTTTATGTGTCTAATCCTATTTGTTTGCATGTCTGGGTTAGTGTTTGCGAGTCCAAGTATTTGTCTTTGATGGTTTGAATGTCTAAAGTGTCTGTCTGTCTCTGTTGGTGTATCTGATTCTATTTGATTCTATACAAGAATTTGTCTTTGTTGGTTTGAATGTCTAAAGTGTCTGTCTTTCTCTGTTTGTGTGTCTGACTCTATTTGTTTACACGTCTGGGTTGGTGTGTGCAAGTCCAAGAATTTGTCTTTGTTGGTTTGAATGTTTAAAGTGTCTGTCTTTCTCTGTTTGTGTATCTGATTCTATTTGTTTGCATGTCTCACTTGGTGTTTACAAGTCTAAGTATTTGTCTTTATTGGTTTGAATGTCTAAAGTGTCTGTCTTTCTCTGTTTGTGTGTCTGATTCTATTTGTTTGCAAGTCTGGGTTGGTGTTTGCAAGTTCAAGAATTTGTATTTGTTGGTTCGAATATCTAAAGTGTCTATCTTTCTCTGTTTGTGTGTGTCTGATTCTATTTGTATGCATGTCTGGATTGGTGTTTGCAAGTCCAAGTATTTGTCTTTGTCGGTTTGAATGTATGAAGTGTCTGTCTTTCTCTGTTTGTGTGTTTGATCCTATTTGTTTGCATGTCTGGGTTGGTGTTTGCAAGTCCAAGAATTTGTCTTTGTTGGTTTGAATGTCTAAAGTGTTTGACATTCTCTGTTTGTGTGTTTGATTCTATTTGTTTGCATGTCTAGGTTGGTGTTTGCAAGTCCAAGAATTTGTCTTTGTTGGTTTGAATGTCTAAAGTATCTGTCTTTCTCTGTTTTGGTGTTGATTCTATTTGTTTGCATTTCTCGGTTGGTGTTTGCAAGTCTAAGAATTTGTCTTTGTTGGTTTTAATGTCTAAAGTGTCTGTCTTTCTCTGTTTGTGTGTCCGATTCTATTTGTTTGCATGTCTGGGTTGATGTTTCCATGTCTAAGAATTTGTCTTTATTGGTTTGAATTTCTAAAGTGTCTGTCTTTCTCTGTTTGTGTGTTTGATTCTATTTGTTTGCATGTCTGGGTTGGTGTTTGCATGTCCAATAATTTGTCTTTGTTGGTTTGAATGTCTAAAGTGTCTGTCTTTCTCTGTTTCTAGGTCTGATTCTATTTGTTTGCATGTCTGGGTTGGTGTTTGCAAGTCCAAGAATTTGTCTTTATTGGTTGAAATGTCTAAAGTGTGTGTCTTTCTCTGTTTGTGTGTCTGATTCTATTGTTTGCATGTCTGGGTTGGTGTTTGCAAGCCCAAGAATTTGTCTTTGTTGGTTTGAATGTCTAAAGTGTCTGTCCTTCTCTGTTTGTGTGTTTGATTCTATTTGTTTGCATGTCTGGGTTGGTGTCTGCAAGTCCAAGTATTTGTCTTTTGTTGGTTTGAATGTCTAAAGTTTCTGTATTTCTCTGTTTATGTGTCTCTAATCCTATTTGTTTGCATGTCTGGGTTATTGTTTGCGAGTCCAAGTATTTGTCTTTGATGGTTTGAATGTCTAAAGTGTCTGTCTGTCTCTGTTGGTGTATCTGATTCTATTTGATTCTATACAAGAATTTGTCTTTGTTGGTTTGAATGTCTAAAGTGTCTGTCTTTCTCTGTTTGTGTGTCTGACTCTATTTGTTGGCATGTCTGGGTTGGTGTTTGCAAGTCCAAGTATTTGTCTTTGTTGATTTGAATGTCTAAAGTGTCTCTCTTTCTCTGTTTGTATGTTTGATTCTATTTGTTTGTATGTCTGGGCTAATGTTTGCATGTCAAACAATTTGTCTTTGGTGGTTTGAATGTCTAATGTGTCTGACCTTCTCTATTTGTGTGTTTGATTTTATTTGTTTGCATGTCTGGTTTGGTGTTTGCAAGTCCAAGAATTTGTCTTTGTTGGTTTGAATGTCTAAAGTATCTGTCTTTCTCTGTTTGGGTGTTTGTTCTATTTGCTTGCATGTCTGGGTTGGTGTTTGCAAGTCTAAGAATTTGTCTTTTGTTGATTTGAATATCTAAAGTGTCTCTCTTTCTCTGTTTGTATGTTTGATTCTATTTGTTTGTATGTCTGGGCTAATGTTTGCATGTCAAACAATTTGTCTTTGGTGGTTTGAATGTCTAATGTGTCTGACCTTCTCTATTTGTGTGTTTGATTTTATTTGTTTGCATGTCTGGTTTGGTGTTTGCAAGTCCAAGAATTTGTCTTTGTTGGTTTGAATGTCTAAAGTATCTGTCTTTCTCTGTTTGGGTGTTTGATTCTATTTGCTTGCATGTCTGGGTTAGTGTTTGCGAGTCCAAGTATTTGTCTTTGATGGTTTGAATGTCTAAAGTGTCTGTCTGTCTCTGTTGGTGTATCTGATTCTATTTGATTCTATACAAGAATTTTTCTTTGTTGGTTTGAATGTCTAAAGTGTCTGTCTTTCTCTGTTTGTGTGTCTGACTCTATTTGTTGGCATGTCTGGGTTGGTGTTTGCAAGTCCAAGTATTTGTCTTTGTTGATTTGAATGTCTAAAGTGTCTCTCTTTCTCTGTTTGTATGTTTGATTCTATTTGTTTGTATGTCTGGGTTAATGTTTGCATGTCAAAGAATTTGTCTTTGGTGGTTTGAATGTCTAAAGTGTCTGACCTTCTCTGTTTCTGTGTTTGATTCTATTTGTTTGCATGTCTGGGTTGGTGTTTGCAAGTCTAAGAATTTGTCTTTGTTGGTTTGAATGTCTAAAGTGTCTGTCTTTCTCTGTTTGTGTGTCTGATTCTATTTGTTTGCATGTCTGGGTTGATATTTCCATGTCCAAGAAATTTGTCATTATTGGTTTGAATGTCTAATGTGTCTGTCTTTCTCTGTTTGTGTGTCTTATTCTATTTGTTTGCATGTCTGGGTTGGTGTTTGCAAGTCCAAGAATTTGTCTTTGTTGGTTTGAATGTCTAAAGTGTCTGTTTTTCTCTGTTTGCAGGTCTGATTCTATTTGTTTGCATGTCTGGGTTGGTTGGTTTGCAAGTCAATAATTTGTCTTTGTTGGTTTGAATGTCTAAAGTGTCTGTCTTTCTCTGTTTGTGTGTTTGATTCTATTTGTTTGCATGTCTGGGTTGGTGTTTGCATGTCCAATAATTTGTCTTTTGTTGGTTTGAATGTCTAAAGTGTCTGTCTTCTCTTCTCTGTTAGTATGTCTGACTCTATTTATTTACATGTCTGGGTTGGTGTCTGCTAGTCCAAGAATTTGTCTTTGTTGGTTTGAATGTTCAAAGTGTGTCTGTCTTTCTCTGTTTGTGTATCTGATTCTATTTGCTTGCATGTCTGACTTGGTATTTACAAGTCCAAGTATTTGTCTTTATTGGTTTGAATGTCTAAAGTGTCCACCTTTCTCTGTTTGTGTGTCTGATTCTATTTGTTTGCATGTCTGGGTTGTGTGTTTGCAATTTCAAGAATTTGTATTTGTTGGTTTGAATGTCTAAAGTGTCTATCTTTCTCTGTTTGTGTGTCTAATCCTATTTGTTTGCATGTCTGGGTTAGTGTTTGCAAGTCCAAGTATTTGTCTTTGATGGTTTGAATGTCTAAAGTGTCTGTCTGTCTCTGTTGGTGTATCTGATTCTATTTGATTCTATACAAGAATTTGTCATTGTTGGTTTGAATGTCTAAAGTGTCTGTCTTTCTCTGTTTGTGTGTCTGACTCTATTTGTTGGCATGTCTGGGTTGGTGTTTGCAAGTCCAAGTATTTGTCTTTGTTGATTTTGAATGTCTAAAGTGTCTCTCTTTCTCTGTTTGTATGTTTGATTCTATTTGTTTGTATGTCTGGGTTAATGTTTGCATGTCAAAGAATTTGTCTTTGGTGGTTTGAATGTCTAAAGTGTCTGACCTTCTAAGTTTGTGTGTTTGATTCTATTTCTTTGCATGTCTGGGTTGGTGTTTGCAAGTCTAAGAATTTGTCTTTGTTGGTTTGAATGTCTAAAGTGTCTGTCTTTCTCTGTTTTTGTGTCTGATTCTATTTGTTTGCATGTCTGGGTTGATGTTTCCATGTCCAAGAATTTTTCATTATTGGTTTGAATGTCTAATGTGTCTGTCTTTCTCTGTTTGTGTGTCTGATTCTATTTGTTTGCATGTCTGGGTTGGTGTTTGCAAGTCCAAGAATTTGTCTTTGTTGGTTTGAATGTCTAAAGTGTTTGACATTCTCTGTTTGTGTGTTTTGATTCTATTTGTTTGCATGTCTAGGTTGGTGTTTGCAAGTCCAAGAATTTGTCTTTGTTGGTTTGAATGTCTAAAGTATCTGTCTTTCTCTGTTTTGGTGTTTGATTCTATTTGTTTGCATTTCTCGGTTGGTGTTTGCAAGTCTAAGAATTTGTCTTTGTTGGTTTTAATGTCTAAAGTGTCTGTCTTTCTCTGTTTGTGTGTCCGATTCTATTTGTTTGCATGTCTGGGTTGATGTTTCCATGTCTAAGAATTTGTCTTTATTGGTTTGAATTTCTAAAGTGTCTGTCTTTCTCTGTTTGTGTGTTTGATTCTATTTGTTTGCATGTCTGGGTTGGTGTTTGCATGTCCAATAATTTGTCTTTGTTGGTTTGAATGTCTAAAGTGTCTGTCTTTCTCTGTTTCTAGGTCTGATTCTATTTGTTTGCATGTCTGGGTTGGTGTTTTGCAAGTCCAAGAATTTGTCTTATTGGTTGAAATGTCTAAAGTGTGTGTCTTTCTCTGTTTGTGTGTCTGATTCTATTGTTTGCATGTCTGGGTTGGTGTTTGCAAGCCCAAGAATTTGTCTTTGTTGGTTTGAATGTCTAAAGTGTCTGTCCTTCTCTGTTTGTGTGTTTGATTCTATTTGTTTGCATGTCTGGGTTGGTGTCTGCAAGTCAAGTATTTGTCTTTTGTTGGTTTGAATGTCTAAAGTTTCTGTATTTCTCTGTTTATGTGTCTAATCCTATTTGTTTGCATGTCTGGGTTATTGTTTGCGAGTCCAAGTATTTGTCTTTGATGGTTTGAATGTCTAAAGTGTCTGTCTGTCTCTGTTGGTGTATCTGATTCTATTTGATTCTATACAAGAATTTGTCTTTGTTGGTTTGAATGTCTAAAGTGTCTGTCTTTCTCTGTTTGTGTGTCTGACTCTATTTTGTTGGCATGTCTGGGTTGGTGTTTGCAAGTCCAAGTATTTGTCTTTGTTGATTTGAATGTCTAAAGTGTCTCTCTTTCTCTGTTTGTATGTTTGATTCTATTTGTTTGTATGTCTGGGCTAATGTTTGCATGTCAAACAATTTGTCTTTGGTGGTTTGAATGTCTAAATGTGTCTGACCTTCTCTATTTGTGTGTTTGATTTTATTTGTTTGCATGTCTGGTTTGGTGTTTGCAAGTCCAAGAATTTGTCTTTGTGGTTTGAATGTCTAAAGTATCTGTCTTTCTCTGTTTGGGTGTTTGATTCTATTTGCTTGCATGTCTGGGTTGGTGTTTGCAAGTCTAAGAATTTGTCTTTTGTTGATTTGAATATCTAAAGTGTCTCTCTTTCTCTGTTTGTATGTTTGATTCTATTTGTTTGTATGTCTGGGCTAATGTTTGCATGTCAAACAATTTGTCTTTGGTGGTTTGAATGTCTAATGTGTCTGACCTTCTCTATTTGTGTGTTTGATTTTATTTGTTTGCATGTCTGGTTTGGTGTTTGCAAGTCCAAGAATTTGTCTTTGTTGGTTTGAATGTCTAAAGTATCTGTCTTTCTCTGTTTGGGTGTTTGATTCTATTTGCTTGCATGTCTGGGTTAGTGTTTGCGAGTCCAAGTATTTGTCTTTGATGGTTTGAATGTCTAAAGTGTCTGTCTGTCTCTGTTGGTGTATCTGATTCTATTTGATTCTATACAAGAATTTTTCTTTGTTGGTTTGAATGTCTAAAGTGTCTGTCTTTCTCTGTTTGTGTGTCTGACTCTATTTGTTGGCATGTCTGGGTTGGTGTTTGCAAGTCCAAGTATTTGTCTTTGTTGATTTGAATGTCTAAAGTGTCTCTCTTTCTCTGTTTGTATGTTTGATTCTATTTGTTTGTATGTCTGGGTTAATGTTTGCATGTCAAAGAATTTGTCTTTGGTGGTTTGAATGTCTAAAGTGTCTGACCTTCTCTGTTTCTGTGTTTGATTCTATTTGTTTGCATGTCTGGGTTGGTGTTTGCAAGTCTAAGAATTTGTCTTTGTTGGTTTGAATGTCTAAAGTGTCTGTCTTTCTCTGTTTGTGTGTCTGATTCTATTTGTTTGCATGTCTGGGTTGATATTTCCATGTCCAAGAATTTGTCATTATGGTTTGAATGTCTAATGTGTCTGTCTTTCTCTGTTTGTGTGTCTTATTCTATTTGTTTGCATGTCTGGGTTGGTGTTTGCAAGTCCAAGAATTTGTCTTTGTTGGTTTGAATGTCTAAAGTGTCTGTTTTTCTCTGTTTGCAGGTCTGATTCTATTTGTTTGCATGTCTGGGTTGGTGTTTGCAAGTCAAATAATTTGTCTTTGTTGGTTTGAATGTCTAAAGTGTCTGTCTTTCTCTGTTTGTGTGTGTTGATTCTATTTGTTTGCATGTCTGGGTTGGTGTTTGCATGTCCAATAATTTGTCTTTGTTGGTTTGAATGTCTAAAGTGTCTGTCTTTCTCTGTTAGTATGTCTGACTCTATTTATTTACATGTCTGGGTTGGTGTCTGCTAGTCCAAGATTTGTCTTTGTTGGTTTGAATGTTCAAAGTGTCTGTCTTTCTCTGTTTGTGTATCTGATTCTATTTGCTTGCATGTCTGACTTGGTATTTACAAGTCCAAGTATTTGTCTTTATTGGTTTGAATGTCTAAAGTGTCCACCTTTCTCTGTTTGTGTGTCTGATTCTATTTGTTTGCATGTCTGGGTTGGTGTTTGCAATTTCAAGAATTTGTATTTGTTTGGTTTGAATGTCTAAAGTGTCTATCTTTCTCTGTTTGTGTGTCTAATCCTATTTGTTTGCATGTCTGGGTTAGTGTTTGCAAGTCCAAGTATTTGTCTTTGATGGTTTGAATGTCTAAAGTGTCTGTCTGTCTCTGTTGGTGTATCTGATTCTATTTGATTCTATACAAGAATTTGTCATTGTTGGTTTGAATGTCTAAAGTGTCTGTCTTTCTCTGTTTGTGTGTCTGACTCTATTTGTTGGCATGTCTGGGTTGGTGTTTGCAAGTCCAAGTATTTGTCTTTGTTGATTTGAATGTCTAAAGTGTCTCTCTTTCTCTGTTTGTATGTTTGATTCTATTTGTTTGTATGTCTGGGTTAATGTTTGCATGTCAAAGAATTTGTCTTTGGTGGTTTGAATGTCTAAAGTGTCTGACCTTCTAAGTTTGTGTGTTTGATTCTATTTCTTTGCATGTCTGGGTTGGTGTTTGCAAGTCTAAGAATTTGTCTTTGTTGGTTTGAATGTCTAAAGTGTCTGTCTTTCTCTCTTTTTTTGTGTCTGATTCTATTTGTTTGCATGTCTGGGTTGATGTTTCCATGTCCAAGAATTTTTTCATTATTGGTTTGAATGTCTAATGTGTCTGTCTTTCTCTGTTTGTGTGTCTGATTCTATTTGTTTGCATGTCTGGGTTGGTGTTTGCAAGTCCAAGAATTTGTCTTTATTGGTTGGAATGTCTAAAGTGTCTGTCTTTTTCTGTTTGTGTGTCTGATTCTATTGTTTGCATGTCTGGGTTGGTGTTTTCAAGCCCAAGAATTTGTTTTTGTTGGTTTGAATGTCTAAAGTGTCTGTCTTTCTCTGTTTGTGTGTTTGATTCTATTTGTTTGCATGTCTGGGTTGGTGTTTGCATGTCCAATAATTTGTCTTTGTTGGTTTGAATGTCTAAAGTGTCTGTCTTTCTCTGTTTGTAGTCTGATTCTATTTGTTTGTATGTCTGGGTTGGTGTTTGCAAGTCCAAGAATTTGTCTTTATTGGTTGGAATGTCTAAAGTGTCTGTCTTTCTCTGTTTTTGTGTCTGATTCTATTGTTTGCATGTCTGGGTTGGTGTTTGCAAGCCCAAGAATTTGTCTTTGTTGGTTTGAATGTCTAAAGTGTCTGTCTTTCTCTCTGTTTGTGTGTTTGATTCTATTTGTTTGCATGTCTGGGTTGGTGTTTGCATGTCCAATAATTTGTCTTTGTTGGTTTGAATGTCTAAAGTGTCTGTCTTTCTCTGTTAGTACGTCTGACTCTATTTGTTTACATGTCTGGGTTGGTGTCTGCTAGTCCAAGAATTTGTATTTGTTGGTTTGAATGTTTAAAGTGTCTGTCTTTCTCTGTTTGTGTATCTGATTCTATTTGCTTGCATGTCTGACTTGGTATTTACAAGTCCAAGTATTTGTCTTTATTGGTTTGAATGTCTAAAGTGTCCGCCTTTCTCTGTTTGTGTGTCTGATTCTATTTGTTTGGGCATGTCTGGGTTGGTGTTTGCAAGTTCAAGAATTTGTATTTGTTGGATTGAATGTCTAAAGTGTCTATCTTTCTCTGTTTGTGTGTCTGATTCTATTTGTATGCATGTCTGGATTGGTGTATGCAAGTCCAAGTATTTGTCTTTGTTAGTTTGAATGTATAAAGTGTCTGTCTTTCTCTGTTTGTGTGTTTGATTCTATTTGTTTGCATGTCTGGGTTGGTGTTTGCAAGTCCAAGAATTTATCTTTGTTGGTTTGAATGTCTAAAGTATCTGTCTTTCTCTGTTTGGGTGTTTGATTCTATTTGTTTGCATGTCTGGGTTGATGTTTCCATGTCCAAGAATTTGTCTTTGTTGGTTCGAATGTCTAAAGTGTCTGTTTTTCTCTATTTGCAGGTCTGATTCTATTTGTTTGCATGTCTGGGTTGGTGTTAGCAAGTCCAAGAATTTGTCTTTATTGGTTGGAATGTCTAAAGTGTCTGTCTTTTTCTGCTTGTGTGTCTGATTCTATTGTTTGCATGTCTGGGTTGGTGTTTGCAAGCCCAAGAATTTGTTTTTGTTGGTTTGAATGTCTAAAGTGTCTGTCTTCCTCTGTTTGTGTGTGTTTGATTCTATTTGTTTGCATGTCTGGGTTGGTGTTTGCATGTCCAATAATTTGTTTTTGTTGGTTTGAATGTCTAAAGTGTCTGTCTTTTTCTGTTTGTAGGTCTGATTCTATTTGTTTGTATGTCTGGGTTGGTGTTTGCAAGTCCAAGAATTTGTCTTTATTGGTTGGAATGTCTAAAGTGTCTGTCTTTCTCTGTTTTGTGTGTCTGATTCTATTGTTTGCATGTCTGGGTTGGTGTTTGCAAGCCCAAGAATTTGTCTTTGTTGGTTTGAATGTCTAAAGTGTCTGTCTTTCTCTGTTTGTGTGTTTGATTCTATTTGTTTGCATATCTGGGTTGGTGTTTGCATGTCCAATAATTTGTCTTTGTTGGTTTGAATGTCTAAAGTGTCTGTCTTTTTCTCTGTTAGTATGTCTGACTCTATTTATTTACATGTCTGGGTTGGTGTCTGCTAGTCCAAGAATTTGTCTTTGTTGGTTTGAATGTTCGAAGTGTCTGTCTTTCTCTGTTTGTGTATCTGATTCTATTTGCTTGCATTTCTGACTTGGTATTTACAAGTCCAAGTATTTGTCTTTATTTGTTTGAATGTCTAAAGTGTCCGCCTTTCTCTGTTTGTGTGTCTGATTCTATTTGTTTGCATGTCTGGGTTGGTGTTTGCAAGTTCAAGAATTTGTATTTGTTGGTTTGAATGTCTAAAGTGTCTATCTTTCTCTGTTTGTGTGTCTAATCCTATTTGTTTGCATGTCTGGGTTAGTGTTTGCAAGTCCAAGTATTTGTCTTTGATGGTTTTAATGTCTAAAGTGTCTGTCTGTCTCTGTTGGTGTATCTGATTCTATTTGATTCTATACAAGAATTTGTCTTTGTTGGCTTGAATGTCTAAAGTGTCTGTCTTTCTCTGTTTGTGTGTCTGACTCTAGTTGTTGGCATGTCTGGGTTGGTGTTTGCAAGTCCAAGTATTTGTCTTTGTTGATTTGAATGTCTAAAGTGTCTCTCTTTCTCTGTTTGTATGTTTGATTCTATTTGTTTGTATGTCTGGGTTAATGTTTGCATGTCAAAGAATTTGTCTTTGGTGGTTTGAATGTCTAAAGTGTCTGACCTTCTAAGTTTGTGTGTTTGATTCTATTTGTTTGCATGTCTGGGTTGGTGTTTGCAAGTCTAAGAATATGTCTTTGTTCGTTTGAATGTCTAAAGTGTCTGTCTTTCTCTGTTTGTGTGTCTGATTCTATTTGTTTGCATGTCTGGGTTGATGTTTCCATGTCCAAGAATTTGTCATTATTGGTTTGAATGTCTAATGTGTCTGTCTTTCTCTGTTTGTGTGTCTGATTCTATTTGTTTGCATGTCTGGGTTGGTGTTTGCAAGTCCAAGAATTTTTCTTTGTTGGTTTGAATGTCTAAAGTGTCTGTTTTTCTCTGTTTGCAGGTCTGATTCTATTTGTTTGCATGTCTGGGTTGGTGTTTGCAAGTCCAAGAATTTGTCTTTATTGGTTGGAATGTCTAAAGTGTCTGTCTTTTTCTGTTTGTGTGTCTGATTCTATTGTTTGCATGTCTGGGTTGGTGTTTTCAAGCCCAAGAATTTGTTTTTGTTGGTTTGAATGTCTAAAGTGTCTGTCTTTCTCTGTTTGTGTGTTTGATTCTATTTGTTTGCATGTCTGGGTTGGTGTTTGCATGTCCAATAATTTGTCTTAGTTGGTTTGAATGTCTAAAGTGTCTGTCTTTCTCTGTTTGTAGGTCTGATTCTATTTGTTTGTATGTCTGGGTTGGTGTTTGCAAGTCCAAGAATTTGTCTTTATTGGTTGGAATGTCTAAAGTGTCTGTCTTTCTCTGTTTGTGTGTCTGATTCTATTGTTTGCATGTCTGGGTTGGTGTTTGCAAGCCCAAGAATTTGTCTTTGTTGGTTTGAATGTCTAAAGTGTCTGTCTTTCTCTGTTTTGTGTGTTATATTCTATTTGTTTGCATGTCTGGGTTGGTGTTTGCATGTCCAATAATTTGTCTTTGTTGGTTTGAATGTCTAAAGTGTCTGTCTTTCTCTGTTAGTATCTCTGACTCTATTTGTTTACATGTCTGGGTTGGTGTCTGCTAGTCCAAGAATTTGTCTTTGTTGGTTTGAATGTTTAAAGTGTCTGTCTTTCTCTGTTTGTGTATCTGATTCTATTTGCTTGCATGTCTGACTTGGCATTTACAATTCCAAGTATTTGTCTTTATTGGTTTGAATGTCTAAAGTGTCCGCCTTTTTCTGTTTGTGTGTCTGATTCTATTTGTTTGCATGTCTGGGCTGGTGTTTGCAAGTTCAAGAATTTGTATTTGTTGGTTTGAATGTCTAAAGTGTCTATCTTTCTCTGTTTGTGTGTCTGATTCTATTTGTATGCATGTCTGGATTGGTGTATGCAAGTCCAAGTATTTGTCTTTGTTGGTTTGAATGTATAAAGTGTCTGTCTTTCTCTGTTTGTGTGTTTGATTCTATTTGTTTGCATGTCTGCGTTGGTGTTTGCAATACCAAGAATTTGTCTTTGTTGGTTTGAATGTCTAAAGTGTCTGACATTCTCTGTTTGTGTGTTTGATTCTATCTGTTTGCATGTCTGGGTTGGTGTTTGCAAGTCCAAGAATTTATCTTTGTTGGTTTGAATGTCTAAAGTATCTGTCTTTCTCTGTTTGGGTGTTTGATTCTATTTTTTTGCATTTCTGGGCTTGTGAATGCAAGTCTAAGAATTTGTCTTTGTTGGTTTGAATGTCTAAAGTGTCTTTCTTTCTCTGTTTGTGTGTCTGATTCTATTTGTTTGCATGTCTGGGTTGATGTTTCCATGTCCAAGAATTTGTCTTCATGGTTTGAATGTCTAAAGTATCTGTCTTTCTCTGTTTGTGTGTCTGATTCTATTTGTTTGCATGTCTGGGTTGGTGTTTGCAAGTCCAAGAATTTGTCTTTATTGGTTGGAATGTCTAAAGTGTCTGTCTTTCTCTGTTTGTAGGTCTGATTCTACTTGTTTGCATGTCTGGGAGGGTGTTTGCAAGTCCAAGAATTTGTCTTTATTGGTTGGAATGCCTAAAGTGTCTGTCTTTCTCTGTTTGTGTGTCTGATTCTATTGTTTGCATGTCTGGGTTGGTGTTTGCAAGCCCAAGAATTTGTCTTTTTTGGTTTGAATGTCTAAAGTGTCTGTCTTTCTCTGTTTGTGTGTTTGATTCTATTTGTTTGCATGTCTGGGTTGGTGTTTGCATGTCCAATAATTTGTCTTTGTTGGTTTGAATGTCTAAAGTGTCTGTCTTTCTCTGTTTGTAGGTCTGATTCTATTTGTTTGCATGTCTGGGTTGGTGTTTGCAAGTCCAAGAATTTGTCTTTATTGGTTGAAATGTCTAAAGTGTCTGTCTTTCTCTGTTTGTGTGTCTGATTCTATTGTTTGCATGTCTGGGTTGGTGTTTGCAAGCCCAAGAATTTGTCTTTGTTGGTTTGAATGTCTAAAGTGTCTGTTTTTCTCTGTTTGTGTGTTTGATTCTATTTGTTTTGCATGTCTGGGTTAGTGTTTGCATGTCCAATAATTTGTCTTTGTGTGTTTGAATGTCTAAAGTGTCTGTCTTTTCTCTGTTTGTAGGTCTGATTCTATTTGTTTGCATGTCTGGGTTGGTGTTTGCAAGTCCAAGAATTTGTCTTTATTGGTTGAAATGTCTAAAGTGTCTGTCTTTCTCTGTTTGTGTGTCTGATTCTATTGTTTGCATGTCTGGGTTGGTGTTTGCAAGCCCAAGAATTTGTCTTTGTTGGTTTGAATGTCTAAAGTGTCTGTCTTTCTCTGTTTGTGTGTTTGATTCTATTTGTTTGCATGTCTGGGTTGGTGTCTGCAAGTCCAAGTATTTTTCTTTTGTTGGTTTGAATGTCTAAAGTGTCTGTATTTCTCTGTTTATGTGTCTAATCCTATTTGTTTGCATGTCTGGGTTAGTGTTTGTAAGTCCATGTATTTGTCTTTGATGGTTTGAATGTCTAAAGTGTCTGTCTGTGTCTGTTGGTGTATCTGATTCTATTTGATTCTATACAAGAATTTGTCTTTGTTGGTTTGAATGTCTAAAGTGTCTGTCTTTCTCTGTTTCTGTGTCTGACTCTATTTGTTGGCATGTCTGGGTTGGTGTTTGCAAGTCCAAGTACTCTTCTTTGTTGATTTGAATGTCTAAAGTGTCTCTCTTTCTCTGTTTGTATGTTTGATTCTATTTGTTTGTATGTCTGGGTTAATGTTTGCATGTCAAAATTTGTCTTTGGTGGTTTGAATGTCTAAAGTGTCTGACCTTCTCTGTACGTGTGTTTGATTCTATTTGTTTGCATGTCTGGGTGGTGTTTGCAAGTCTAAGAATTTGTCTTTGTTGGTTTGAATGTCTAAAGTGTCTGTCTTTCTCTGTTTGTGTGTCTGATTTTATTTGTTTGCATGTCTGGGTTGATGTTTCCATGTCCAAGAATTTGTCATTATTGGTTTGAATGTCTAATGTGTCTGTCTTTCTCTGTTTGTGTGTCTGATTCTATTTGTTTGCATGTCTGGGTTGGTGTTTGCAAGTCCAAGAATTGGTCTTTGTTGGTTTGAATGTCTAAAGTGTCTGTTTTTCTCTGTTTGCAGGTCTGATTCTATTTGTTTGCATGTCTGGGTTGGTGTTTGCAAGTCCAAGAATTTGTCTTTATTGGTTGGAATGTCTAAAGTGTCTGTCTTTTTCTGTTTGTGTGTCTGATTCTATTGTTTGCATGTCAGGGTTGGTGTTTGCAAGCCCAAGAATTTGTTTTTGTTGATTTGAATGTCTAAAGTGTCTGTCTTTTTCTGTTTGTGTGTTTGATTCTATTTGTTTGCATGTCTGGGTTGGTGTTTACATGACCAATAATTTGTCTTTGTTGGTTTGAATGTCTAAAGTATCTTTCTTTCTCTGTTTGTAGGTCTGATTCTATTTGTTTGTATGTCTGGGTTGGTGTTTGCAAGTCCAAGAATTTGTCTTTATTGGTTGGAATGTCTAAAGTGTCTGTCTTTCTCTGTTTGTGTGTCTGATTCTATTGTTTGCATGTCTGGGTTGGTGTTTGCAAGTCTAAGAATTTGTCTTTGTTGGTTTGAATGTCTAAAGTGTCTGTCTTTCTCTGTTAGTATGTCTGACTCTATTTGTTTACATGTCTGGGTTAGTGTTTGCATGTCCAATAATTTGTCTTTGTTGGTTTGAATGTCTAAAGTGTCTGTCTTTCTCTGTTTGTGTATCTGATTCTATTTGCTTGCATGTCTGACTTGGTATTTACAAGTCCAAGTATTTGTCTTTATTGGTTTGAATGTCTAAAGTGTCTGTCTTTCTCTGTTTGTGTGTTTGATTCTATTTGTTTGCATGTCTGGGTTGGTGTTCCAAGAATTTGTCTTTGTTGGTTTGAATGTCTAAAGTGTCTGACCTTCTCTGTTTGTGTGTTTGATTCTATTTGTTTGCATGTCTGGGTTGGTGTTTGCAAGTCCAAGAATTTATCTTTGTTGGTTTGAATGTCTAAAATATCTGTCTTTCTCTGTTTGGGTGTTTGATTCTATTTTTTTACATGTCTGGGCTGGTGAATGCAAGTCTAAGAATTTGTCTTTGTTGGTTTGAATGTCTAAAGTGTCTGTCTTTCTCTGTTTGTGTGTGTCTGATTCTATTTTTTTGCATGTCTGGGTTGATGTTTCCATGACCAAGAATTTGTCTTTATTGGTTTGAATGTCTAAAGTGTCTGTCTTTCTCTGTTTGTAAGTCTGATTCTATTTGTTTGCATGTCTGGGTTGGTGTTTGCAAGTCCAAGAATTTTGTCTTTATTGGTTGGAATGTCTAAAGTGTCTGTCTTTCTCTGTTTGTGTGTCTGACTCTATTTGTTTGCATGTCTGGGTTGGTGATTGCAAGCCCAAAAATTTGTCTTTGTTGGTTTGAATGTCTAAAGTGTCTGTCTTTCTCTGTTTGTGTGTTTGATTCTATTTGTTTGCATGTCTGGGTTGGTGTTTGCATGTCCAATAATTTCTCTTTGTTGGTTTGAATGTCTAAAGTGACTGTCTTTCTCTGTTAGTATGTCTGACTCTATTTGTTTACATGTCTGGGTTGGTGTCTGCAAGTCCAAGAATTTGTCTTTGTTTGAATGTTTAAAGTGTCTGTCTCTCTCTGTTTGTGTATCTGATTCTATTTGTTTGCATGTCTTACTTGGTGTTACAAGTGTAAGTATTTGTCTTTATTGGTTTGAAT
Source organism: Artemia sinica (assembly GCA_027921565.1). Taxonomy (NCBI): domain Eukaryota; kingdom Metazoa; phylum Arthropoda; class Branchiopoda; order Anostraca; family Artemiidae; genus Artemia; species Artemia sinica. The sequence continues at coordinate 14,490 of JAPEVW010000516.1, read as the reverse complement.
GTCTAAAGTGTCTGTCTTTCTCTGTTTGTGTGTCTGATTCTATTTGTTTGCATGTCTGGGTTGGTGTTTGCAAGTTCAAGAATTTGTTTTTGTTGGTTTGAATGTCTAAAGTGTCTATCTTTCTCTGTTTGTGTGTCTGATTCTATTTGTATGCATGTCTGGATTGGTGTTTGCAAGTAAAAGTATTTGTCTTTGTTGGTTGAATGTATAAAGTGTCTGTCTTTCTCTGTTTGTGTGTTTGATTCTATTTGTTTGCATGTCTGGGTTGGTGTTTGCATGTCCAATAATTTGTCTTTGTTGGTTTGAATGTCTAAAGTGTCTGTCTTTCTCTGTTTCTAGGTCTGATTCTATTTGTTTGCATGTCTGGGTTGGTGTTTGCAAGTCCAAGAATTTGTCTTTATTGTTTGAAATGTCTAAAGTGTGTGTCTTTCTCTGTTTGTGTGTCTGATTCTATTGTTTGCATGTCTGGGTTGGTGTTTGCAAGCCCAAGATTTGTCTTTGTTGGTTTGAATGTCTAAAGTGTCTGTCCTTCTCTGTTTGTGTGTTGATTCTATTTGTTTGCATGTCTGGGTTGGTGTCTTGCAAGTCCAAGTATTTGTCTTTGTTGGTTTGAATGTCTAAAGTTTCTGTATTTCTCTGTTTATGTTCTAATCCTATTTGTTTGCATGTCTGGGTTATTGTTTGCGAGTCCAAGTATTTGTCTTTGATGGTTTGAATGTCTAAAGTGTCTGTCTGTCTCTGTTGGTGTATCTGATTCTATTTGATTCTATACAAGAATTTGTCTTTGTTGGTTTGAATGTCTAAAGTGTCTGTCTTTCTCTGTTTGTGTGTCTGACTCTATTTGTTGGCATGTCTGGGTTGGTGTTTGCAAGTCCAAGTATTTGTCTTTGTTGATTTGAATGTCTAAAGTGTCTCTCTTTTTCTCTGTTTGTATGTTTGATTCTATTTGTTTGTATGTCTGGGCTAATGTTTGCATGTCAAACAATTTGTCTTTGGTGGTTTGAATGTCTAAATGTGTCTGACCTTTCTCTATTTGTGTGTTTGATTTTATTTGTTTGCATGTCTGGTTTGGTGTTTGCAAGTCCAAGAATTTGTCTTTGTTGGTTTGAATGTCTAAAGTATCTGTCTTTCTCTGTTTTGTGTTTGATTCTATTTGCTTGCATGTCTGGGTTGGTGTTTGCAAGTCCAAGAATTTGTCTTTGTTGATTTGAATATCTAAAGTGTCTCTCTTTCTCTGTTTGTATGTTTGATTCTATTTGTTTGTATGTCTGGGCTAATGTTTGCATGTCAAACAATTTGTCTTTGGTGGTTTGAATGTCTAAATGTGTCTGTCCTTCTCTATTTGTGTGTTTGATTTTATTTGTTTGCATGTCTGGTTTGGTGTTTGCAAGTCCAAGAATTTGTCTTTGTTGGTTTGAATGTCTAAAGTGTCTGTCTTTCTCTGTTTGGGTGTTTGATTCTATTTTGGTTTTGCATGTCTGGGTTAGTGTTTGCGAGTCCAAGTATTTGTCTTTGATGGTTTGAATGTCTAAAGTGTCTGTCTGTTCTCTGTTGGTGTATCTGATTTCTATTTGCATGTCTGGGGTTGGTCTATACAAGAATTTTTCTTTGTTGGTTTGAATGTCTAAAGTGTCTGTCTTTCTCTGTTTGTGTGTCTGATTCTATTTGTTGGCATGTCTGGGTTGGTGTTTGCAAGTCCAAGTATTTGTCTTTGTTGATTTGAATGTCTAAAGTGTCTCTCTTTCTCTGTTTGTATGTCTGATTCTATTTGTTTGTATGTCTGGGTTGGTGTTTGCATGTCAAAGAATTTGTCTTTGGTGGTTTGAATGTCTAAAGTGTCTGACCTTCTCTGTTTCTGTGTTTGATTCTATTGTTTGCATGTCTGGGTTGGTGTTTGCAAGTCTAAGAATTTGTCTTTGTTGGTTTGAATGTCTAAAGTGTCTGTCTTTCTCTGTTTGTGTGTCTGATTCTATTTGTTTGCATGTCTGGGTTGGTGTTTCCATGTCCAAGAATTTGTCATTATTGGTTTGAATGTCTAAAGTGTCTGTCTTTCTCTGTTTGTGTGTCTTATTCTATTTGTTTGCATGTCTGGGTTGGTGTTTGCAAGTCCAAGAATTTGTCTTTGTTTTGGTTTGAATGTCTAAAGTGTCTGTTTTTTCTCTGTTTGCAGGTCTGATTCTATTTGTTTGCATGTCTGGGTTGGTGTTTGCAAGTCAAATAATTTGTCTTTGTTGGTTTGAATGTCTAAAGTGTCTGTCTTTCTCTGTTTGTGTGTTTGATTCTATTTGTTTGCATGTCTGGGTTGGTGTTTGCATGTCCAATAATTTGTCTTTGTTGGTTTGAATGTCTAAAGTGTCTGTCTTTCTCTGTTAGTATGTCTGATTCTATTTGTTTGCATGTCTGGGTTGGTGTCTGCTAGTCCAAGAATTTGTCTTTGTTGGTTTGAATGTTAAAGTGTCTGTCTTTCTCTGTTTGTGTATCTGATTCTATTTGTTTGCATGTCTGACTTGGTGTTTACAAGTCCAAGTATTTGTCTTTATTGGTTTGAATGTCTAAAGTGTCTACCTTCTCTCTGTTTGTGTGTCTGATTCTATTTGTTTGCATGTCTGGGTTGGTGTTTGCAAGTCCAAGAATTTGTCTTTGTTGTTGGTTTGAATGTCTAAAGTGTCTGTCTTTCTCTGTTTTGTGTGTCTGAATCTATTTGTTTGCATGTCTGGGTTAGTGTTTGCAAGTCCAAGTATTTGTTTGATGGTTTGAATGTCTAAAGTGTCTGTCTGTCTCTGTTGGTGTATTCTATTTGTTTGATTCTATTTGATTCTATCCAAGAATTTGTCTTTGTTGGTTTGAATGTCTAAAGTGTCTGTCTTTCTCTGTTTGTGTGTCTGACTCTATTTGTTGGCATGTCTGGGTTGGTGTTTGCAAGTCCAAGTATTTGTCTTTGTTGATTTGAATGTCTAAAGTGTCTGTCTTTCTCTGTTTGTATGTTTGATTCTATTTGTTTGTATGTCTGGGTTAATGTTTGCAAGTCCAAGAATTTGTCTTTTGTCCTTTGTTTGAATGTCTAAAGTGTCTGTCCTTCTCTGTTTGTGTGTTTGATTCTATTTCTTTGCATGTCTGGGTTGGTGTTTGCAAGTCTAAGAATTTGTCTTTGTTGGTTTGAATGTCTAAAGTGTCTGTCTTTCTCTGTTTGTGTGTCTGATTCTATTTGTTTGCATGTCTGGGTTGATGTTTCCATGTCCAAGTATTTTTCTTTGTTGGTTTGAATGTCTAAATTTGTCTGTCTTTCTCTGTTTGTGTGTCTGATTCTATTTGTTTGCATGTCTGGGTTGGTGTTTGCAAGTCCAAGAATTTGTCTTTATTGGTTCTAAATGTCTAAAGTGTCTGTCTTTTTCTGTTTGTGTGTCTGATTCTATTGTTTTTGCATGTCTGGGTTGGTGTTTTGCAAGTCCCAAGAATTTGTTTTTGTTGGTTTGAATGTCTAAAGTGTCTGTCTTTCTCTGTTTGTGTGTTTGATTTCTATTTGTTTGCATGTCTGGTTGTTGTGTTTGCATGTCCAATAATTTTCTTTTGTTTGGTTTGAATGTCTAAAGTGTCTGTCTTTTCTCTGTTTGTAGGTCTGATTCTATTTGTTTGTGGCATGTCTGGGTTGGTGTGTTTGCAAGTCCAAGAATTTGTCTTTATTGGTTTGAATGTCTAAAGTGTCTGTCTTTCTCTGTTTGTGTGTCTGATTCTATTTGTTTGCATGTCTGGGTTGGTGTTTGCAAGTCCAAGAATTTGTCTTTGTTTGGTTTGAATGTCTAAAGTGTCTGTCTTTCTCTGTTTGTGTGTTTGATTCTATTTGTTTGCATGTCTGGGTTGGTGTTTGCAAGTCCAATAATTTGTCTTTTGTTGGTTTGAATGTCTAAAGTGTCTGTCTTTCTCTGTTTGTGTCTGATTCTATTTGTTTACATGTCCTGGTTGGTGTTTGCAAGTCCAAGAATTTGTCTTTGTTGGTTTGAATGTTTAAAGTGTCTGTCTTTCTCTGTTTTGTGTATCTGATTCTATTTGTTTGCATGTCTGACTTGGTGTTTACAAGTCCAAGTATTTGTCTTTATTGGTTTGAATGTCTAAAGTGTCTATGCCTTTCTCTGTTTGTGTGTCTGATTCTATTTGTTTGCATGTCTGGGTTGGTGTTTGCAAGTTCAAGAATTTGTCCTTTGTTGGTTTGAATGTCTAAAGTGTCTGTCTTTCTCTGTTTTTGTGTGTCTGATTCTATTTGTATGCATGTCTGGATTGGTGTTGCAAGTCCAAGTATTTGTCTTTGTTGGTTTGAATGTATAAAGTGTCTGTCTTTCTCTGTTTGTGTGTTTGATTCTATTTTGTTTGCATGTCTGGGTTGGTGTTTGCAAGTCCAAGAATTTGTCTTTGTTGGTTTGAATGTCTAAAGTATCTGTCTTTCTCTGTTTGGGTGTTTGATTCTATTTGTTTGCATGTCTGGGTTGATGTTTCCAAGTCCAAGAATTTGTCTTTGTTGGTTTCGAATGTCTAAAGTGTCTGTCTTTCTCTATTTTTGTGTCTGATTTCTATTTGTTTGCATGTCTGGGTTGGTGTTAGCAAGTCCAAGAATTTGTCTTTATTGGTTGGAATGTCTAAAGTGTCTGTCTTTTTCTGCTTGTGTGTGTCTGATTCTATTGGTTTGCATGTCTGGGTTGGTGTTTGCAAGCCCAAGAATTTGTTTTGTTGGTTTGAATGTCTAAAGTGTGTCTGTCTTTCTCTGTTTGTGTGTTTGATTCTATTGTTTGCATGTCTGGGTTGGTGTTTGCAAGTCCAAGAATTTGTCTTTGTTGGTTTGAATGTCTAAAGTGTCTGTCTTTTCTGTTTGTGTGTCTGATTCTATTTGTTTGCATGTCTGGGTTGGTGTTTGCAAGTCCAAGAATTTGTCTTTTATTGGTTTTGAATGTCTAAAGTGTCTGTCTTTCTCTGTTTGTGTGTCTGATTCTATTTGTTTGCATGTCTGGGTTGGTGTTTGCAAGTCCAAGAATTTGTCTTTGTTGGTTTGAATGTCTGTAAAGTGTCTGTCTTTCTCTGTTTTGTGTGTTTGATTCTATTTGTTTGCATATCTGGGTTGGTGTTTGCAAGTCCAATAATTTGTCTTTTGTTGGTTTGAATGTCTAAAGTGTCTGTCTTTTTCTCTTTAGTATGTCTGACTCTATTTGTTTGCATGTCTGGGTTGGTGTTTGCAAGTCCAAGAATTTGTCTTTGTTGGTTTTGAATGTCTAAAGTGTCTGTCTTTCTCTGTTTGTGTGTCTGATTCTATTTGCTTGCATTTCTGGTTGGTGTTTGGCAAGTCCAAGAATTTGTCTTTGTTTGTTTGAATGTCTAAAGTGTCTGTCCCTTTCTCTGTTTGTGTGTCTGATTCTATTTGTTTGCATGTCTGGGTTGGTGTTTTGCAAGTCCAAGAATTTGTCTTTGTTGGTTTGAAATGTCTAAAGTGTCTGTCTTTCTCTGTTTTGTGTGTCTGATTCTATTTGTTTGCATGTCTGGTTAGTGTTTTTGCAAGTCCAAGTATTTGTCTTTGATGGTTTTAATGTCTAAAGTGTCTGTCTGTCTCTGTTGGGTGTTCTTGATTCTATTTGATTCTATACAAGAATTTTGTCTTTGTTGGCTTGAATGTCTAAAGTGTCTGTCTTTCTCTGTTTGTGTGTCTGACTCTATTTGTTGGCATGTCTGGGTTGGTGTTTGCAAGTCCAAGTATTTGTCTTTGTTGGATTTGAATGTCTAAAGTGTCTCTCTTTCTCTGTTTGTATGTCTGATTCTATTTGTTTGCATGTCTGGGTTGGTGTTTGCAAGTCAAGAATTTGTCTTTGTTGGTTTGAATGTCTAAAGTGTCTGACCTTCTTCTCTGTTTGTGTGTGTTTGATTCTATTTGTTTGCATGTCTGGGTTGGTGTTTGCAAGTCTAAGAATTTGTCTTTGTTCGTTTGAATGTCTAAAGTGTCTGTCTTTCTCTGTTTGTGTGTCTGATTCTATTTGTTTGCATGTCTGGGTTGATGTTTCCATGTCCAAGAATTTGTCATTATTGGTTTGAATGTCCTAATGTGTCTGTCTTTCTCTGTTTGTGTGTCTGATTCTATTTGTTTGCATGTCTGGGTTGGTGTTTGCAAGTCCAAGAATTTGTCTTTGTTGGTTTGAATGTCTAAAAGTGTCTGTTTTTCTCTGTTTGCAGGTCTGATTCTATTTGTTTGCATGTCTGGGTTGGTGTTTGCAAGTCCAAGAATTTTGTCTTTATTGGTTTGGAATGTCTAAAGTGTCTGTCTTTTTCTGTTTGTGTGTCTGATTCTATTGTTTGCATGTCTGGGTTTGGTGTTTGCAAGCCCAAGAATTTGTTTTTGTTGGTTTGAATGTCTAAAGTGTCTGTCTTTCTCTGTTTTGTGTGTTTGATTCTATTTGTTTTGCATGTCTGGGTTGGTGTTTGCATGTCCAATAATTTTTGTCTTTAGTTGGTTTGAATGTCTAAAGTGTCTGTCTTTCTCTGTTTGTAGGTCTGATTCTATTTGTTTGTATGTCTGGGTTGGTGTTTGCAAGTCCAAGAATTTGTCTTTATTGGTTTGAATGTCTAAAGTGTCTGTCTTTCTCTGTTTGTGTGTCTGATTCTATTTGTTTGCATGTCTGGGTTGGTGTTTGCAAGCCCAAGAATTTGTCAATTTGTTGGTTTGAATGTCTAAAGTGTCTGTCTTTCTCTGTTTGTGTGTTATGATTTCTATTTGTTTGCATGTCTGGGTTGGTGTTTGCATGTCCAATAATTTGTCTTTGTTGGTTTTGAATGTCTCTAAAGTGTCTGTCTTTCTCTGGTTAGTATCTCTGACTCTATTTGTTTACATGTCTGGGTTGGTGTCTGCTAGTCAAGAATTTGTCTTTGTTGGTTTGAATGTTTAAAAGTGTCTGTCTTTCTCTGTTTGTGTATCTGATTCTATTTGCTTGCATGTCTGACTTGTGCATTTACAATTCCAAGTATTTGTCTTTATTGGTTTGAATGTCTAAAGTGTCCGCCTTTTTCTGTTTGTGTGTCTGATTCTATTTGTTTGCATGTCTGGGTTGGTGTTTGCAAGTTCCAAGAATTTGTATTTGTTGGTTTGAATGTCTAAAGTGTCTATCTTTCTCTGTTTGTGTGTCTGATTCTATTTGTATGCATGTCTGGATTGGTGTTATGCAAGCAAAGAAGTTTTGTCTTTGTTGGTTTTGAATGTCTAAAGTGTCTGTCTTTCTCTGTTTGTGTGTTGATTCTATTTGTTTTGCATGTCTGGGTTGGTGTTTGCAAGTACCAAGAATTTGTCTTTGTTGGTTTTGAATGTCTAAAGTGTCTGACATTCTCTGTTTGTGTGTTTGATTCTATTTGTTTGCATGTCTGGGTTGGTGTTTGCAAGTCAAGAAATTTATCTTTGTTGGTTTGAATGTCTAAAGTGTCTGTCTTTCTCTGTTTGGGTGTGTCTGATTCTATTTTTTGCATTCTGGGCTTGTGAATGCAAGTCTAAGAATTTGTCTTTGTTGGTTTGAATGTCTAAAGTGTCTGTCTTTCTCTTGTTTGTGTGTCTGATTCTATTTTGTTTGCATTCTGGTTGATGTTTCCATGTCCAAGAATTTGTCTTCATTGGTTTGAATGTCTAAAGTATCTGTCTTTCTCTGTTTGTGTGTCTGATTCTATTTGTTTGCATGTCTGGGTTGGTGTTTGCAAGTCCAAGAATTTGTCTTTATTGGTTGGGAATGTCTAAAGTGTCTGTCTTTCTCTGTTTTAGGTCTGATTCTATTTGTTTGCATGTCTGGGAGGGTGTTTTGCAAGTCCAAGAATTTGTCTTTATTGGTTGGAATGCCTAAAGTGTCTGTCTTTCTCTGTTTGTGTGTCTGATTCTATTGTTTGCATGTCTGGTTGGTGTTTGCAAGCCCAAGAATTTGTCTTTTGGTTTGAATGTCTAAAGTGTCTGTCTTTCTCTGTTTGTGTGTCTGATTCTATTTGTTTGCATGTCTGGGTTGGTGTTTGCATGTCCAATAATTTGTCTTTGTTGGTTTGAATGTCTAAAGTGTCTGTCTTTCTCTGTTTGTAGGTCTGATTCTATTTGTTTGCATGTCTGGGTTGGTGTTTGCAAGTCCAAGAATTTGTCTTTATTGGTTGAAATGTCTAAAGTGTCTGTCTTTCTCTGTTTGTGTGTCTGATTCTATTGTTTGCATGTCTGGGTTGGTGTTTTGCAAGCCCAAGAATTTGTCTTTGTTGGTTTGAATGTCTAAAGTGTCCTGTTTTTCTCTGTTTTTGTGTGTTTGATTCTATTTGTTTGCATGTCTGGGTTAGTGTTTGCATGTCCAATAATTTGTCTTATTTGTGGTTTTGAATGTCTAAAGTGTCTGTCTTTTCTCTGTTTGTAGGTCTGATTCTATTTGTTTTGCATGTCTGGGTTGGTGTTTGCAAGTCCAAGAATTTGTCTTTATTGTTTTGAAATGTCTAAAGTGTCTGTCTTTCTCTGTTTGTGTGTCTGATTCTATTGTTTGCATGTCTGGGTTGGTGTTTGCAAGCCCAAGAATTTGTCTTTGTTTGGTTTGAATGTCTAAAGTGTCTGTCTTTCTCTGTTTGTGTGTTTGATTCTATTTGTTTGCATGTCTGGGTTGGTGTTTCCTGCAAGTCCAAGTATTTTTCTTTTGTTGGTTTGAATGTCTAAAGTGTCTGTATTTCTCTGTTTATGTGTGTCTAATCCTATTTGTTTGCATGTCTGGGTTAGTGTTTGTAAGTCCATGTATTTGTCTTTGATGGTTTGAATGTCTAAAGTGTCTGTCTGTGTCTGTTGGTGTATCTGATTCTATTTGTTCTATACAAGAATTTGTCTTTGTTGGTTTGAATGTCTAAAGTGTCTGTCTTTCTCTGTTTCTGTGTTGACTCTATTTGTTTGCATGTTTGGGTTGGTGTTTGCAAGTCCAAGTACTCTTCTTTGTTGATTTGAATGTCTAAAGTGTCTCTTTCTCTGTTTGTATGTTTGATTCTATTTGTTTGTTTGTATGTCTGGGTTAATGTTTGCATGTCAAACAATTTGTCTTTGGTGGTTTGAATGTCTAAAGTGTCTGACCCTTCTCTGTACGTGTGTTTGATTCTATTTGTTTGCATGTCTGGGTTGGTGTTTGCAAGTCTAAGAATTTGTCTTTGTTGGTTTGAATGTCTAAAGTGTCTGTCTTTCTCTGTTTGTGTGTCTGATTTTATTTGTTTGCATGTCTGGGTTGATTTTTCCATGTCAAGAATTTGTCATTATTGGTTTGAATGTCTAATGTGTCTGTCTTTTCTCTGTTTGTGTGTCTGATTCTATTTGTTTTGCATGTCTGGTTGGTGTTTGCAAGTCCAAGAATTTGGTCTTTGTACCCTTTGAAATGTCTAAAAGTGTCTGTTTTTCTCTGTTTGCAGGTCTGATTCTATTTGTTTGCATGTCTGGGTTGGTGTTTGCAAGTCCAAGTAATTTGTCTTTATTGGTTGAATGTCTAAAGTGTCTGTCTTTTTCTGTTTGTGTGTCTGATTCTATTGTTTGCATGTCAGGGTTGGTGTTTGCAAGCCCAAGAATTTGTTTTTGTTGATTTGAATGTCTAAAGTGTCTGTCTTTTTCTGTTTGTTTGTTTGATTCTATTTGTTTGCATGTCTGGGTTAAGTGGTTTTACATGACCAATAATTTGTCTTTGTTGGTTTGAATGTCTAAAGTATCTTTCTTTCTCTGTTTGTAGGTCTGATTCTATTTGTTTGTATGTCTGGGTTGGTGTTTGCAAGTCCAAGAATTTGTCTTTATTGGTTGGAATGTCTAAAGTGTCTGTCTTTCTCTGTTTGTGTGTGTCTGATTCTATTTGTTTGCATGTCTGGGTTGGTGTTTGCAAGTCTAAGAATTTGTCTTTGTTGGTTTGAATGTCTAAAGTGTCTGTCTTTCTCTGTTAGTATGTCTGACTCTATTTGTTTACATGTCTTGGGTTAGTGTTTGCATGTCCAATAATTTGTCTTTTGTTGGTTTGAATGTCTAAAGTGTCTGTCTTTCTCTGTTTGGTGTGTATCTGATTCTATTTGCTTGCATGTCTGACTTGGGTATTTACAAGTCCAAGTATTTGTCTTTGTTGGTTTTTGAATGTCTAAAGTTTCTGTCTTTCTCTGTTTGTGTGTATTTGATTCTATTTGTTTGCATGTCTGGGTTGGGTGTTTTGGTGTTCCAAGAATTTGTCTTTGTTGGTTTGAATGTCTAAAGTGTCTGACCTTCCTCTGTTTGTGTGTTTGATTCTATTTGTTTGCATGTCTGGGTTGGTGTTTGCAAGTCCAAGAATTTGTCTTTGTTGGTTTGAATGTCTAAAAATATCTGTCTTTCTCTGTTTGGGTGTTTGATTCTATTTTTTTTACATGTCTGGGTTGGTGAATGCAAGTCTAAGAATTTGTTCTTTGTTGGTTTTTGAATGTCAAAAGTGTCTGTCTTTCTCTGTTTTGTGTGTCTGATTCTATTTTTTTGCATGTCTGGGTTGATGTTTCCAAGACCAAGAATTTGTCTTTATTGGTTTGAATGTCTAAAGTGTCTGTCTTTCTCTGTTTGTAAGTCTGATTCTATTTGTTGCATGTCTGGTGGTTGGTGTTTGCAAGTCCCCCCCAAGGAATTTTTCTTTATTGGTTGGAATGTCTAAAGTGTCTGTCTTTCTCTGTTTGTGTGTCTGACTCTATTGATTTGCATGTCTGGGTTGTGATTGCAAGCCCAAAAATTGTCTTTGTTGGTTTGAATGTCTAAAGTGTCTGTCTTTCTCTGTTTTGGTGTTTTTGATTCTATTTGTTTGCATATGTCGGGGTTGGTGTTTGCATGTCCAATAATTTCTCTTTGTTGGTTTGAATGTCTAAAGTGAACTGTTCTTTCTTCTCTGTTAGTATGTCTGACTCTATTTGTTTGCATGTCTGGGTTGGTGTTTGCAAGTCCAAGAATTTGTCTTTGTTTGAATGGTTTAAAGTGTCTGTCTCTTCTCTGTTTAATGTGTGTCTTGATTCTATTTGTTTGCATGTCTTACTTGGTGTTTACAAGTGTAAGTATTTGTCTTTATTGGTTTGAATGTCTAAAGTGTCTGTCTTTCTCTGTTTTGTGTGTCTGATTCTATTTGTTTGCATGTCTGGGTTGGTGTTTGCAAGTTCAAGAATTTGTTTTTGTTGGTTTGAATGTCTAAAGTGTCTATCTTTCTCTGTGTTTGTGTGTCTGATTCTATTTGTATGCATGTCTGGATTGGTGTTTGCAAGTAAAAGTATTTGTCTTTGTTGTGTTTGAATGTATAAAGTGTCTGTCTTTCTCTGTTTGTGTGTTTGATTCTATTTGTTTGCATGTCTGAGTTGGTGTTTGCAAGTCCAAGAATTTGTCTTTGTTGGTTTGAATGTCTAAAGTGTCTATCCTTCTCTGTTTGTGTGTCTGATTCTATTTATCTGCATGTCAGGGTTGGTGTTTGGAAGTCCAAGTATTTGTCTTTGATGGTTTGAATGTCTAAAGTGTCTGTCTTTCTCTGTTGGTGTCTGATTCTATTTGTTTGCATATCTGGGTTGATGTTTTGCAAGTCCAAGGAATTGTCTTCTTTTGTTTTTAGAAATGTCTAAAGTGTCTGTCTTTCTCTGTCTGTGTGTCTGATTCTATTTATTTGCATGTCTGGGTTGGTGTTTGCAAGTCCAAGTATTTGTCTTTCTTGGTTTATAAATGTCTAAGTTTCTGTCTTTCTCTGTTTGTGTGTTTGATTCTATTTGTTTGCATGTCTGGGTTTGATGTTTGCAAGTCCAAGTTTGTCTTTGTTGGTTTTTTTGAATGTCTAAGGTGTCTGTCTTTCTCTGTTTTGTGTGTCTGATTTTATTTGTTGGCATGTCTGGGTTGCTGTTTGCAGTCCAAGTATTTGTCTTTGTTGATTTGAATGTCTAAAGTGTCTGTCTTTCTCTGTTTTGTGCGTTTTATTCTATTTGTTTTTGCATGTCTGGGTTAATGTTTTGCAAGTCCAAGAATTTTTCTTTGTTGGATTTGAATGTCTAAAGTATCTGTTTCCTTTCTCTGTTTGGGTGTTTGATTCTATTGTTTTGCATGTCTGGGTTAATGTTTGCAAAGTCCAAGAATTTGTCTTTGTTGGTTTGAAAGTCTAAAGTGTCTGTCTGTCTCTGTTTGTGTGTCTGATTCTATTTGTTTTGCATGTCTGGGTTGATTTTTCCATGTCCAAGAATTTGTCTTTATTAATTTGAATATCTAAAGTGTCATTCTTTCTCTGTTTTGTGGGTCTGATTCTATTGTGTTTGCATGCTGGTTGGTGTGTTGCCAGTCCAGTCCAGAATTTGTCTTTTGGTTTGGAATGTCTAAAGTGTCTGTCTTTCTCTGTTTGTGTATTTTTGATTCTATTTTTGTTTGCATGTCCTGGTTGGTGTGTTTGCAAGTCCAAAAATTTGTCTTTGTTGGTTTGAATGTCTAAAGTGTCTGCCTTTCTCTCTTTGTGTGTCTGATTCTATTTTTTTGCATGTCTGGGTTGGTGTTTGCAAGTCCAGAATTGTGTCTTTGTTGGTTTGAATGTCTAAAGTGTCTGTCTTTCTCTGTTTGTGAGTGTCTGATTCTATTGTTTGCATGTCTGGGTTGGTGTTTGCAAGCCCAAGAATTTGTCTTTGCTGGTTTGAATGTCTAAAGTGTCCTGTCTTTCTCTGTTTGTGTGTTTGATTCTATTTTGTTTGCATGTCTGGGTTGGTGTTTGCATGTCCAATAATTTATCTTTGTTGGTTTGAATGTCTAAAGTGTCTGTCTTTCTCTGTTTGTAAGTCTGATTCTATTTGTTTGCATGTCTCGGGTCTGGTGGTTTTTGCAAGTCCAAGAATTTGTCTTTATTGGTGGAATGTCTAAAGTGTCTGTCTTTCTCTGTTTTGTGTGTCTGATTCTATTGTTTGCATATCAGGGTTGTGTTTGTAAGCCAAAAATTTATCTTTGTTGGTTTGAATGTCTAAAGTGTCTGTCTTTCCTCTGTTTGTGTGTTTGATTCTATTTGTTTGCATGTCTGGGTTGGTGTTTGCATGTCCAATAATTTCTCTTTGTTGGTTTTTTGAATGTCTAAAGTGTCTGTCTTTCTCTGTTAGTATGTCTGACTCTATTTGTTTACATGTCTGGGTTCGTGTCTGCAAGTCCAAGAATTTGTCTTTGTTGGTTTTGAATGTTTAAAGTGTCTGTCTCTCTCTGTTTTGTGTATCTGATTCTATTTGTTTGCATGTCTGACTTGGTGTTTACAAGTCTAAGTATTTGTCTTTATTGGTTTTGAATGTCTAAAGTGTCTGTCTTTCTCTGTTTGTGTGTCTGATTCTATTTGTATGCATGTCTGGATTGGTGTTTGCAAGTAAAAGTATTTGTCTTTGTTGGTTTGAATGTATAAAGTGTCTGTCTTTCTCTGTTTGTGTGTTTGATTCTATTTGTTTGCATGTCTGGGTTGGTGTTTGCAAGTCCAAGAATTTGACTTTGTCGGTTTGAATGTCTAAAGTGTCTATCCTTCTCTGTTTGTGCGTTTGATTCTATTTGTTTGCATGTCTGGGTTGGTGTTTGCAAGTCCAAGATATTTGTCTTTGTCGGTTTGAATGTCTAAAGTGTCTATCCTTCTCTGTTTGTGTGTCTGATTCTATTTGTCTGCATGTCTGGGTTGGTGTTTGCAAGTCCAAGTATTTGTCTTTGATGGTTTGGAATGTCTAAAGTGTCTGTCTTTCTCTGTCTGTGTGTCTGGTTCTATTTATTTGCATGTCTGGGTTGGTTTTGCAAGTCCAAGTATTTGTCTTTCTTGGTTTTAAATGTCTAAAGTTTCTGTCTTTCTCTGTTTGTGTGTCTGATTCTATTTGTTTGCATGTCTTGGGTTGATTGTTTTGCAAGTCCAAGAATTTGTCTTTGTTGGTTTGAATGTCTCAAAGTGTCTGGTCTTTCTCTGTTTGTGTGTCTGATTCTATTTGTTGGCATGTCTGGATTGGTTGTTTGCAAGTCCAAAGTATTTGTCTTTGTTGATTTGAATGTCTAAAGTGTCTGTCTTTCTCTGTTTGTGTGCGTTTATTATTCTATTTGTTTGCTTGTCCTGGGTTAATGTTTGCAATTCCAAGACTTTGTCTTTGTTGGTTTTGAATGTCTAAGTATCTGTCTTTCTCTGTTTGTGAGTCTGATTCTATTGTTGCATGTCTGGGTTGGTGTTTGCAAGCCCAAGAAGTTGTCTTTGTTGGTTTGAATGTCTAAAAGTGTCTGTCTTTCTCTGTTTTTGTGTGTTTGATTCTATTGTTTTGCATGTCTGGGTTGGTGTTTGCATGTCCAATAATTTATCTTTGTTGGTTTGAATGTCTAAAGTGTCTGTCTTTCTCTGTTTGTAAGTCTGATTCTATTGTTTGCATGTCCTGGGTTGGTGGTTTGCAAGTCCAAGAGTTTGTCTTTATTGGTTAGAATGTCTAAGTGTCTGTCTTTCTCTGTTTTGTGTGTCGGATTCTATTGTTTTGCATGCCAGGTTGGTG